>JABSTQ010011238.1:0-350000 GCA_013358835.2 Ixodes persulcatus
CAGATTAAGAAATATTTTTCTAGAGCTAAGTATGGAAATGAAAACCAAAATACATGAAATGCCGAACATCTGCCATTCCGCAAGTGCCCACCCCTCTATCTGTAACATTTGGAAAATACACAAAGGATATATCTTCACATATTCATAACCTAAGAAGTTTTCGAGAACATGATAGCGCTTTTGACAACGACAACAGGGAAGAACAGACAACAGAATGTGCAGACTTCAGTTGTTTAATTCTCAGAAAACGACATCTATATAAGCTCTGTGCCAACGTGCCACCCAACTAATACCATACGCCGAAGCTGCTCTCAGGAATTGTATTTTGATCATTTGGAGAGGTTCCTGCAAGCAGTTTCGGCGTATGGTATCGGTTGAGTGGCGCATTGGCACAGAGCTTAGATAGATGTTGTTTTCTGAGAATTAAACAACTGAAGTTTGCGAACTTTGTTGCCTGTTCTTCCCTCTTGCCCTTGCCGAAAGCGCTACCTTGTTCTCAAAGATTTATCACCAACTCGTCCAACAGTCAACATTCTCCATGATATTGTACCAAGCAAAGGTTATTGCAAAAGTGCACGACACTTCCCACTTGGGTGAATAACAAATAATTCTTTAACATGTTCACCATCGTAACATTTGTCATCGCCATTCAGTTTGAAAGTTGCACACATTTCCCAACCCCGCATCAACAGAAAAAGGCAGATGCTAGCATCACAAAGTTTGCAGCTAAACATAAAAATGTTTGTGACAACATTCTGGTGGGAATTCCGTTTCCCTTAAGCTCGGTTAAAAATCAAGAGAAGTTATTTAGGTGGGAAGTATATTTCCAGCAGTCCAAGAAAGAGTTCAAAAATGCAAAATGCAGAACAGAAAAAAAACGTAGAGCATAACTTTATGGTTTATCCTCGATAACTAGTTACATGAACATACAAGAGGCCACTTTTGCTATGAACAGAAATGTGACGCTTGGTCAAAAAGGATCTGGCCATCAGTCCACTTCAATACATTTGAACACACACAAAAAAAAATTGTTCTAGTCTCGCTCTAGCGTGTTTGGGAGGTGGCAGACATACCTCTGTTCTCTACCAAAATCAATTAACAAACAAGCACTGCGCATGTCCTCGGGCAAGACGGCTACTACAGAGTGTCCTGGTCTGCTTGCCTTCACAATATAAAATGGGAAGACCGAGTTCTGCACGTCCCGCTCCTCAAGTGGCGTGCACAGGAGGATGCAGCGCTCCACGTTCATGTCATCTACATGGAGAGCCCTCAAAATCACTACAACACTGCCATCATGGCAAGAAATGACTGTAGAATTGCTCTTTTTTGCCCTCCTGTACTGCGTGCTCTCATACACCTGGGAGTTCACAATGAAGCGCTCATGCTCCAACGCACCTGAAGGGCAAAAGCCAACTCTGGCAGTCATTGCTGCAGTTTCTGCAGGGGAAAACCTTTGCACTGGCGTGCCCCTCCCCAGAAGACATACTCCCTCAACATGTGTGGCTCTCCTGAGGTGCTCGTATCCTAACACGCGCTGACACTTCAGCCTTACCGCCGCCGGGAGAAAGTCTGCCGCCAGCAGGGTCTCCAATTCCTGCCGCATGACCACCCGCTCTACAATTTGTTGCGGCACGCCTTTTGCAGCAGTTACTTGCTTCAGCAAGCGGCCATTGCCATCCTCAAACCGGAAGGCCGAGTTGGCCCATAAGGGCCCCATGCGCCGCACTGTAGAGGAGAGGTGTGTCAACTGATGCACGTTGAACGTCATGGCAGTCTCCCCATACAGTCCGGGCATCTGGCCAACGAACTGTGTCAGCAAGGTCTCTGAAAATGCATGGAATGGAATGAAACATAAGAGAAACAAGCCCAACAACGATTGCTAATTTCCATTTTCACAACAGCTAGCTATAAACCCGATACAGTTGACTCCCGATAATTTAAAGTTCGGACAGACGGCAGTTTATGGCTTTTTATTGTTTCAGAACACCTGTGATAATACTGGCTCGTAAATGCGTAATATAGAAGCAGTCTTGAGCAGTAAGTAGTTACTAGTAGTGCGTTACAGGTAACTACTTATTTTTTCAGTAACTTGTAACTGTAACTAGTTACTGTTCAGTTAGAGGAACTTGTAGCTGTAACACTTACTTTTTTACATAGTAACTGTAACAGCAAATACCCATTTTTTTATAAAAAAATACTGTAAACGACTTAATTTTCGCGGGCTAAACTTTTCGCGAATCGGGCCAAAGCTGAAAATTCAAAATTATTCGCGGGTTCTAATTTTCGCGAATCGAGTGTAGCTTCCGTAGCGTTCACATATTGCCAGAATTGTTCGCGGGACGTATTTTTCGCGAATTGTAGGCGATTCGCGAAATTCGCGAAAATTAGGTCCTCGCGAAAATTTAGTCGTTTACAGTATTGAACAGCAACACTTGTTAAGGTGATTTTTTTAAACTTTTTCTCCGTCTTGAGGTTATTAGCTTATGTATATGCACCGCAGTGAAACGAAAATAAAAAGGAAAGAAAAAGAAACTGGCGATTAGACCTCCGCCGTGGAGGGAACTGGCCTACCCTCGTAAAGAAAGACCAACACAGAGGGGCACACCGAGAATGGGGCACCCATAGTCACACAGGGAAAGAAAGGAAGCTGGCACCCACAGCGCTGAGGACAGAAACATGTCTTCTTTATCTATGCCGGCTCACTCCCTTCGCGTGGGTGAACATCTGGATTGTGCGACAATCTGGGGTCTTCATGTTGGGTCTTTTACTCTTAGTCGTGTCTAGTTTATCCCGAGCTTTCTGCTTTCGTGTCTAGAAAAAAACGGTCTTGTTGACAACTTCCGTGTTGTACACTCGACACCCCAAATAGGTCTTCTCTTCTTGACGAAGGACGTGCACGGCGCTGCCTTTTTTTTTCATTGAGACGATTGGAGTTTCCTGTCCCCTTAATTTTCAGTGAAAGAGTCTCCATGTGGTGCAGGAAGCGGACAGCGTTTCAATCAATTTATTTATTTTTGTTGTGTTTTCTTCAGAATGATTGCCTTTTTTTTACCACGAGCCATTTCAACTACCCGCATGCCTTCCTACGTTTCTATTAAATAAACTATCATTAGGTTTGTAATATTTTACTTACCGTTTTATACAGTAATCGAAAAGTAACAATGTTACCTTTTCACAGTAACTGTAACAGAGTTACTTTTGGCAGAGGTAACTGCAACCTTAACGGTTACTTTTTTGGCTTAGGTATCTAAACTAACAGTTAATTTTTACTGGTAACATGCCCATGAATGTATAGAAGTGACCATTGCACACATTTTTTCTAAAAAAAGTCAATAATCTCAGACACGATCCTTTCATAATGATGCTGCCATTTCTTCCAATAAATATTGCTCGTCAGAATGGGTTCAAGAATTGTTCAGCTGGGGCAAGTCTCAGACAAAGAAAGACGGCTTATAGCCACCCTTTCCCTGAAAGTGTACTCGCAACGACCAATTGCAGAAATTACAAGAAGTCTGCTGCCTACGGTGAACCGCATAATCCAAGCTTTTCGAAACGAGGGCCGTATATATGCGATGCTCCACGCAGGAAACATTCACATTCGACAGAAGACGAGCAGAACCAGCCTCTTCTTGCTGCTGTGACTGTTAATCCTTTTCAGTCAAGCATGAAGTCTCCAAGACAGTGGGCATAACCGTGTCCGACCACACGGGGAGAAAGGTCTGGTGAAGCAGGACTGTTTTGCCGATCCTCTGCCCAGAAGCACCTCATCAACGAAAACAAAAAGCACGCCCTCCTTTGCTTCGCAGTCGATCACAGAACGTGGACTGTGGACAGGTGATCTTGACCGACGTATTTATGTTTACGACTCGCTATGACCAGCAGCTTTTAGTGTGGCGAACCGACTACTGCCGGTAATAAACTAGTTCCTTTCAAGACCTCTATTTCTATCTAAAACGGCACTAGATTGTATTGTTTCTTCAGTTAATAAGTAGGCAATTTGGTCTTTTTACAGATACCACCCTCATTTTGTGCGGCAAGTCGCCCCTAGTGGCAGCAGTGTTGTCAATGTCTGGGGTGCTATTTCTCAAGAGGGGCTTGGGACACTGTTTAATGTTTAGGATTGGGGAAATATTGACGTGTCACACTTATTGTGACATAGTTGACTATGTCAAGATTCCCTACATCCTCGAGGACCCATTCCCCGACACGAACTTCGTGCTTCAACACGATTTGTGTCCAGTCCACACGTCTCACAAAGTCCGCGACCTCCTGGAAGGTCGCTGAATCAACGTGCTCTTACTGCCCTTGAAGGGTGCCGACTTCAACATCAGTGAACTTGTTTGGAGGTGCATAAAGACAGCGATGGTGCGGTGTCCTCTTTACAGGGCCACTGCCAACGAACTGTGGTGTGTAGTCCACAAGGAGTGGGAGAAGCTCCGGAACGAACCCGACTATTGGCAAGCTCTTTGATTCCTTAACATCACGGATGAGAGCAGTGGTCAATGACCATGGGGCGATGACACATTATTAGGGTTGTTGCCAAGATTTTAACTGCCCCAATTGAATCGTTATGTTAATGGATCACCCAGACTAAAAAGGTTAACCTGAACATATTTTCTTCCTCGGGAGCGAGCTTTATTTTTTACTTGAGATATTTCATTCGCAGGAAGTTGGAAATTCAAACACTCCGTTAAGTTTTCTACATTATTTGAAGTGTTACTGGTTAGTTTGTGTACGATATATGACTTCCGTGAAAAAATGTGTTTGTATCGATGCTATCGTGCAAATATAATCGTTTTTTATGGTTCAGTTCTTGTATTAAATTCAATAAATACTTTTTTGTACCGACTCTGAGAAGGAGTTGTAAATAAATAAGTGGATGTTTCACCACAGACCATTAACAAATCTAGTCTTAAATGCTTACTTAAATGCTTAAATGCCTTCAACATCTGTCTGTTTGGTTAATAAAAGTAGTCTACCAGATATGTAACAACCATCGGCAACGATTTGCTTAGTTTGGTATGTTCCCCTCGTTGGTTGTTTGGCTGGTTCGTTTCCGAGTCAGGGAATCTCCGTGCTGAAAGAGGCACCCACAAAAGCTTGTAAAGCAAACATCAGCAAGTGCTGTTGCAGCGTCTGCTTTGCGCCTAGCAGACGACAGGGAACGATTTAAATCACACTCTCTTACCCTCTGCAGCCTCACTGCACAGGGTAGGCGGCGGCAGGCGCAGCGTTTATGAGTGCACCTGCCATGTGGAGCTGGGGGTGCAGAACGGCCATGGTTTCCACGTTATAGCTAACAGAGTCCGTGATAGTACAGCAATATACTAAACAGTAAAATGAATAGGTGGGCTAGTTAGTACATGTTTAACTACCGAAGCACCTAAAAAACGACACGAGGAAGACGAGACAGAACCGAGCCCTAACTTACAACTGAACGTTTATTGAAAAACATTTTTTGTACACAAATTCAGGCTCCCGACACAAAAAGAAAAACTCTTTCTCAGTTAAGTGCACTGACAGTGCACTCATGCAGCCTATTCTCACCCTTTACTCTAAGGCAGTAGGCCTCAAACAATTCTCTCTCAGTTCTGTTTTTTAGTTTCCCAACTATTTTTGCTTTGTTAAGATTAGGCGCATATGGACACCTATCACAGTGAATCGCTAGATTACCCGGCGGGGAAATTCTAACAGATAGGGCCTGCTCGCGTGCCCTATCGTTCAAGCACCTCTCTGTTTGCCCTATATACGCTTTTCCGCAAGTCATGGGTATTTCGTAAACAACTGACTTTGCGCATTCAATGTACTGCGCGGCGTGTTTCTTGGTGCAAACGTCACTTTTTTTTTTTTTGTTGTTAACTCTTGAGCAGAGACTGAACAGTTTTGATGGCGCAGAAAACACCACGGGCACCTCGAAGTGTGTGGCGACTATTTTTAGGCCGTGGGACAGCCCGTGGACGTAGAGGATTACCACGGGTCTTGTCTTTTTCCTCTGGTCGGCCGCTTCCCCTCCATTTCTTTTTTTAAGCTTTGAAGCCAGGGTTTCTGCAACTTCTCTCAAAAAACGCTCTGGATAGCCCGCCGTTTTAAAACCACCAAAATATGGTGTCGAAACGGCTGCAGTTCTTGGATTTAAACTTGCACTTCGACAAGGACCACGTATGCTGGAAGTACCAGCCACGCTCGAAAAAAAGTGTTTTGCTTTTTTCGTCTGTCCACTCCAAGTTAGTCAAACGAGGAATTGTGTCGTCGTTGATGAGAGCCTCCCTCGACAAGTTGTGCAAGCATAACATGGGCGAAAGCTTTCTTGATCAGGTGCGACGCCTTGAAACGGTGGGCTATCCAGAGCGTTTTTTGAAAGTTGCAGAAACCCTGGTTTCAAGGCTTAAGAAAAGAAACGAAGGGAAAGCGGCCGACCAGAGATAAAAGGCAAGACCCGTGGTAATCCCCTACGTCCACGGGCTGTCCCACGGCCTAAAAAGAGTCGCCGCACACTTCGAGGTGCCCGTGGTGTTTTCTGCGCCATCAAAACTGTCCAGTCTCTGTTCAAGAGTTAACAACAACAAAAAAAAAAGTGACGCTTGCACCAAGAAACACGCCGCGCAGTAGATTGAATGCACAACGTCAGTTGTTTACGAAATACCTATGACTTGCAGAAAAGCGTATATAGGGCAAACGGGGAGGTGCATCAACGATAGGGCACGCGAGCACGCCCTATCTGTTCCCTATCAACGCGTGTGCGCCTAATCTTGACAAAACAAAAATAGTTGGAAAACTAAAAAACAAAACTGAGAGAGAATTGTTTGAGGCCTACTGCATTAGAGTAAAGGGCGAGGATAGCTGCACGAGTGCACCGTCAGTGCACTTAACTAAGAAAGAGTTTTCCTTTTTGTGTCGGGAGCCTGAATTTGTGTACAAATAGTGTTTTTCAATAAACATTCTCGTCTTTCCCGTGTCCTCGTTTTTTAGGCGCTTCACAAGTTAAGCATATACTAAACAGTTTGTTTTCCATACATTGCAATTTAAATAAAACAGGTAGCCAATAATCCCATATGCAACCATTTGCTTGCATACGCTCCTCTCAGTACAGATAAACCGAAGTTTTAAAAATATATTATTTACCGGCACGTCGGATCTGTGATTCGTTGATCTCTGGCAGCAACAGCAGGAAGATGGCTTCCACAAGCCGGCAGAGATGCCTCCAATACCTCGGAGGTAGGATGTCCAGCGTGCACGGCAGGACGTAGAAAAGGAGCCAGTGTCTCCACTCGCTTGCCTTCCAGAAGGCGTGGTCCTGGAGGGACCTTGGCAATCGTGTGAAACAATGAGGTGGTTTGAAGCAAAGCAGGCGCTCGTTGATTGCCGTCAGCTGGTGAGGTTTGCCTGAAAACAGGAATTGTACAACATTTTTATTTACTATAATTGAAGATCACTGATTGCAATAGAGACATTCATTTTTGAAATAGGCAAGCAAATGATATACAAGCAGAGTGGTTGTTTGGGCGAGTTGGTGTGACATCTTATGCAATCTTGTGCGCAGCAAGGACAAGGACAAAAGGGGAGAACAAGGACACAATAAGGCGCCTTGTTGTGTCCTTGTTCTCCCCTTCTGTCCTCGTCTTTGCTGCGCACAAGATTGCATAAGATACACAAGCTTTTAGGTGGTTAAGTGCAGTTCTTAATGCAGCGAGAAAAGACACAACATTAAAAGAGCCGCCTGCATAGCAATGGTCTTTTTAACCAGCTGTGATGCTTGCGTCTTTTCTCTCAAGCACATTATCCAGGTTATAATTTGAATTTCACCCACTGGTACCTTATAATGTGCTTGGGAAGCACCTTGGATGTGGGATGGTTAGCAGTGTTGGTGTTGTGTTTTGACGCTGTTAGTGCGAGATGCAACAGTAGAAATTAAAGCTGGTTGGCACAGTTGCGACCACCTACGAGTGCGACCACTTGCGACGGCTTACGAGATGCCACTACCTAGCTTCAGCCCTTGAACTACACAAAGCACGGAAACACACCGCCATGTTTTTAAAGCGGTAGCTTTATAGGATGACCATGCTCAAGGTTGTGTAATACCTTCGCTCGTGAGTGAAATAGCATTGCGCCCTGCACCTAAAGTGTTCGGCGACTGTAATCAGTGGGCATATCCTCCCATGTTCTCCATCCATCGCGCCGAGGGGGAGGGGGCTCAGGCAACACCGCATCTAAGGAGCCAGGCAAAGTAAAGGCGGGAAAGGGCTGGAAAGGGAGAGTGAAATCATGTGGTGTGCAGTGAGCCAGTGAGCGTACAGAGCTCGTCGTGTTTTTCTCAGCAGGCCGGAAAATCTTTGCCACATGGCCGACGTGACCAGAAGGCTTCTTCTTGCAGTGCCCCAGTCCTCCTCACAGTTGTTGACAGTGGTGTAATCGACAGGCATCGAAAGAGCTTGATGGGTCAAGCAGCAGAGCATGCAGAGGGCAGCGAATGCACAAACAGCACCAGCAATTTGTTTTCATTAACAGTGTCTCTGTAAAGCTATCGCATTTCATCGCGTTTGGTCAAATATGCAACCATTTTTTGTTTACATCCGTGTGCCAATGCCGGTGTATGTGCTGCGATTGAGCACAGGAATGTGCTTCTAGGATGTGTTAGACTGCTTGAGGATTGCTATGGGATGATGCTCATTAATTAGTGGCTGGAAAAATCGATAGGGGAGGTATTTTTCGCGCTCTTCTTTTTGTCGCTTGCTCAGGGAGTGGCTTGGGCTGAATGGGTCCAGTAGCAATCCCTAGGGTTGAGGTGGAAGTTCCATTTAATTTCTCCTGTAGTATTTCACATGTCGTTCAGTGAGTTTATGGGTGCAGGCGCAGTGGATGGTGATTGTGTTTTTAGTTATAGTCTCACATGTAAAAAGAAGTAAGCAGTTGTAAGAAGTTAGCACTATCGTTTTATCATGGAGCTCAGCAAAACTAGCCATTTCTATGATTGCAATTATAAATATTCATTGTTGTTTTATTTCCATCCCAAGTCTGACACGAGGCTTTCAGCAATTTCTCTCAGATTGCCCTCTGGATAGCCCACTTTTCTTAGGCAGCTGATTTGAATGTAAAAGCCTTAGTCAGCAACATGATCACGAAGTTGAGGGTTTTACATGCCAAACTGATGAAGGGCATCTTGCACACATAAATGGATCATGATTGAGGGTTAATTTGGACCACCTGGGGATCTTTTTGACATGCAACTGAAATTTTGATTACATGGCGCCCTCTCTGCAATAAGCCTTGCTTCGGAGCCATCGAAGCGGCTGCAACATGATGACACGATTCTAACAGAACAGTCGCATCAAGAACTGATCGATGCCACTCAGCCGCCAAAG
Organism: Ixodes persulcatus; assembly: GCA_013358835.2. Taxonomy (NCBI): domain Eukaryota; kingdom Metazoa; phylum Arthropoda; class Arachnida; order Ixodida; family Ixodidae; genus Ixodes; species Ixodes persulcatus. The sequence goes on from JABSTQ010011238.1 coordinate 9,360, forward strand.
AAAAGTGGCGTATCCTGAGGGCTGTCAAGCAGAAATTGCTGAAAGCCTTGTGTGATTGTTGAAATAAGATAAAACAAAAAAAAGAAGAGGAGGTGGCAGCATTTCCATATATCAATAGATTGCCCCACAAGCTTAAGATTCCAAGACACTTTTGTATTCCTGTAGTGTTTGCAGCATCAACAAAGCTGTCTATGTGTCTTATGCCCAGGAGTGAATAACCGAATGCAAAAGGGGGTCGTCTGCACAAATGAGCATGCAAACAAATTTGTAGATTACGCCACATCGATAGTCAACAAAACGCCAACGCCATATAGGCGAATTTTACACTGGCCAATTAGTCAGATGAGTAAATGAAAGTGCGAAAAAGCACTAATATACTGCAGAGCAGTCTACTGCGAAAAACTTGGCTGTCCACTGCGATAAGTGTCGGTGCGGTAGGTGAAACGAAATTTTGGGCAAGTATAAAACCATAACAAAATGGGAGATTTTGATGTATTTAAAATAAGTGTAAAGCGGAATGGTAGCCGTATTGTCCCTAATTTTTTTTTTTTAAAGAAGGGATTCCAATTTATTGTGTATAAAGTTGAACCAAGTCTGTATCAACGTGTGTTTTTTCTTTATGAACTTCTGTTGTCAGTAGCACTCTGGTGTGTACTCTTCCATCTTTGTCCTCATTATTTCGGCACTCTTGCTCAATTGACATGTAGCAACTATGCTCAGGGGCAACTTTCTGTGGTAATGCAGTCAAAGCTACGAGTCACTCCACATGCCGATCAAAGCTACGCGCGCGCGGAGTATAGCCCATCGACATGTTCTTTTTTTTTTATCTATCCCTCGATTCAGTATCTTTCTTACAAGAAGCCAATTGGCAGGTCACGACTTGTCTACTAGATCTCTTCAATGCAAAGATCTCCTTCAGTCAGTACCTGTATGATCATGTTGTTAAAGGGGCCAGGACACGAAAATAATCGTGCTTGATTACTCTTGATATGGAACGCTCGTAGGTTACCGAGTATACATGCTGCAAGTTACTGTATTAGGGCTCTATTAAACTAAATAATGAATTTTCCAATGTTGATAGTTTGCATCTCGAGACCAGGCTACATTGGCGAAATCCTGATATCGCCTGCCTAGAAAAGCCACGCATGGCATCCGGGAATCACGTGGCTATAATCTTTTAGTTGACTGCTCCCTTATTGTAGTCACGCTCGCTGTCTCGCCACGCTTGGACTCTCTTGCTCAGCTTGCTTATCTCCCCTGAACCGAAAGCGAAGCTCCCTCATCCCACGCCCTGAATGGAATGCCCGCACGACCCTTTTTCCCCCGAGCGGACACTTCTCGCGTGAATAGCACACCTCACTTTGGGGTTCAGAGGGCTGCAGGTGTGTATGTCTGCTTTTCGGAGGAATGATTTTGGTGCAAAGTGCTCATGGTGCGGTTGCTGCCAGATATAGTGGCTTGTCACAGAGTGATGCTAGCTCTCGTCGATCGGATGTGTAGGCAGGTCTTACATCGAATTCAAATAAATGTGCATAGATTACCTTTTGTCGTGTGGTACGTACACATTATTTCTGATAGCCTTCTTTCACACAGAGGCAACGGGGTAGAAACGTCAGCATGGGTCGGGCTAGAGCAGTCGTCTTCAGAATCAGGAAACGAGCTGGCCGAAAGGCGGAAGCTGCTGACGCGCCGAAGTACTGAGAGCACTTGAGAGACCCAAGTCTGGGACTGCAGGCAAAGCGGTGGCTACAGCAACGCTAGGTGCACCTTTTACTGCTAGGGACACTATAAAAATATATGGAAAGACAGAGCCAGACTATGTCAGCTACCTTTAAAACATGGTGGCCTTTCTCAATGGGCAGATCCAAGGGTTTCATGATCAAATTAAATTTATTCACGAAACTAACGCGGTGATGGCAAAACAAATTTAGTAAATATATAGTGACACTTAATGGGTTCCAATCCCATAGTTATTGCAGAATTTATTTTTACCATATCCTGAACCCCCTTAACATACTGCAGTAAACATAAATGACAGTGATTGCTAACAATGTGGAAAGCAACAGAAAGGCATTTAAAATAGTGAGAATGATGCATACCAATGTAGAAAGCCATGGCAGAGTTCGACGATGCAATCAGCGTCTCTGTGACCTGCCTCGTCACACCCAGCAAGACACAGTGCATGTAATCCACCGTGAAACCCCAGACAGGATCGAAATTTGGGACAGTGGCCAGTGATGAAGGTCCCTTCACCCCTTGCACGGCAACTCTGAGCTGCTCTGCCAGTTCTGTGTCTCTCAGAACCATGGCAGCTGTTCGTTCAGGAGCTGGTTCCTGATCGTCTTCATCATAGGCGTACCGAATACATCCTGCAAGGAAATACCATTCATAAACAATTTAATTGTAACCTCTGAAACCTTGCATAAGTATTAAATACTATTGCAAGTATGCAAATGTTACTTTAAAAAGCACAACACTCATCCCGAAGACAGCCAACTCCTTTAGAAGTGACATACTGACCTCCTTCGTGTTTTCCCTTGATGAGGCACCAGGGGCAACCAAAGTAGCCAGCATAGGTGACGTGGTTCTGCACTGCAGCACGAGCGGGAGCGTCAGCTGTGCAGCCGATGATCTGCACCATTGAGGAGTAGTCTTCACCCTCGTAGCTCCACTCAATGGGTGGCACGGATACTACACTTTCAGCAAACGTCGACATGAATACCGACATGTTTGGATGCTTCCGCCCAAACCACAGACCTGCTAATGTGGTGCTCGTAAATCTTCTTTGCGGTGGTAGCTCACTGATACTGAATTGGATTGGCCAAATCGACGAACGCGACGACTTCAACAATGGGCTCCCGTCCGTGTTAATGATTAGTGTCAGGTCTCCCTTTTTGATCACACCATCCTGTCTTAGGCACCTGTAGATGGATGCGCTCGTCACATCCGTCACCTCTGGCTGTGACAAGGATACTTCGATCTTCTCCATGTTTTCACTCAGCTCTTTCTTCTCCTTCGACATGACGTGCTTGAGCTGCTCGCTAACGTCTAAAATCGTAAAGTATGATCCAGCCTTCAGGACCATCTCCTGATTATATGAAAGGTTGCATATGCAGCACAGGCCAATCCTGGAGTGGTAGCACTGCTTTCAAGCAGTCTGGTGCAGTCTTCACAATACAGGTATTTTCTGGCTACAGCAGACGTCCTTGAACACCACAGCTTCCGGAACATGTACTTGCTCCGTGGTAGTACATGAGTCGTCGTTCCGTACAGCATGTCGACGAACTCTAGGATATGCTCAAGCAGAGTCCAGGTCACTCTGTGGGCGCTTGCTATGGACAACAACATAGCGACGGCGGCCGCTTTAGTTGTTGTAGAGTGCGGCAGAGTGGCGCTGCCAAACTCCGCGAGGCATCGTTGAAGAAGACCGTCGTCATCGAGCAGAAATGAAGCGGAACGGGTGCCTTCTTCCGCGTTACCACTCTCCGACTGAGTGCTCCCCTCGATGTCACTGACATCATCGACATCCGAAGGTGATTCGTGAGAGTCGCTGCTCAAGTCGACGGCCCAGCTCGGTTCCTCAGGCTCTTCGTCAGAAGGCGAACTACACGATGACCTCCTACTGGAGCTACCCGAGGAAACAGGCGGTTCGCCACTGTGTCCGGGACTCGCAGGTAGCGGTGGTGATTCACTGGAGCTACCCGAGGAAATATGGGGCTCGCCATTGTGTCCGGGACTCGCAGGTAGGGGTGATGATTCGCTAACTGCCTGTCCATTCGACGGCGAGTTTTGCAACTCAGAGTCCCGCTTGTGTTTCTCATGCAGACATTGCGTCGACCGAGGAAGTACAAAGTTTTCATCACAATATAGGTACCGTTTTCTTCGTTTGGGCGTCCTAGGGCTGGCCATGTTCGCCACTGGCGGCAACGGGGGATAGAACTGATAGAACCAATAAACCGATAAGAGTCATAAGACCCTCTGGGTTGTTGCAAAGCGTAACACGTGAATCCCTTCGGCTACAGATAGAATCGTAAATTGGGATTGTTATTTTCGTACATGAATGAGTTCTACCTAGATTATAGTTTTAAATATTATTAAAACTAGTAGTCACATCTTTGAGCCATACAAATAATTGTTTTTTTTTTCTTATTTATCATTAAAACCGAAACTAACAAAGTATTTAATTTTTTTTTACAGTTTACTTCGGGGTATAGAATTCTACAATTATTGTTTAGCTTTATTTTTTCTTAATGAGCGAAGTATATTTAAAGAGAAATTAAAATAAACATACATGTTGGCCAGCCAACGTTAGCTTAGTTTCGGTTTCTATACTTGTTTTTTTTTTTTTTTAAAGAGAACAATTTTTTACTTGCGGGGTTATTCAACTGTGTTCAGCCAACTGATTATAGTGATTATGAAATTGTGTCCACATTATTAATGTACTAATCGCAGCTTTTGGGGGCATATAAAACCGGCTTAAAACCGACTCAGTGCCCGAAGCGGTAGGCCCAGAGGCCTACCGAAATTTTGGGGTAGTTAGAAACCTCGGGGTGTAATATTTCGACAACAAACACGTAGTTCCTAAGTGGTACACAATTGGCGGCCGTAGTTGACGCCTGTTATGCTAGTTCTGCTCGACACTCTCTGAAGTCCGGACTACGCACTCACGTGCACTCTTCTAAAGAATTTCTCCAATGACCAAACACAAGAAGAAAACACGTGTACGTATCGGGACACCACGGCCGGCTTGCTCAAAGCAGCGTGTCAGCTCAGACTGTAAGAAAGAAAGCACTGCCAAGGCAATCGCGCAAGCTGAGACGCGCTTCAAATTCAGACTCAAACGCTAGCCTTGGCAATGCTTTCTTTCACCAGTCTCAGCTGAGACGCTGCTTCGAGCAAGCCGGCCCAGGGAGTTCACGACATTTCGTTGGCCCTTTAAATGCACATCATAAAACGAATCAGTGAAACGAATAGATTCCAGCGGGATTCAGCACACAAATGTATATGAAGGTGGAAGCTTTTAAAGGTTATGGAAAATTTAGTTCACCTGAGTAAAACAAGTAAAAATAACATTTTTATATGCTTTGCATGTAAGCCTAAATATTATTTTTGGTCTTTGTGGTGCTCGTTTCGGCCGTAGCCAGTTTTATTTTCTTACCATTCTACCCGTTTTTCTGTCGTAATAAATGACAGAGTGGCCAAGAATATTCTTGATGATGTCGAGGGAAAAAAAAGGCTTACCAGAAATTTGTCCATAATCAAAAACGTTTGCATTTTTTTTTTACTTTGGGTGTTTTATGTTTTCATACTTTCAAATGATTAATCCACCAACTTGGGGCACCCCTGTAGTAAATGTAAGCGCGATACGTTGACGGTCGCCTCCAAGGACAGTTAAACATCGTGACCTAGTCGGCATTTTTTTTGCCTGCGTTAAAGATCCGGCGACAGTCAAGGGCACATGATATCCGTTTTGACAGCGAATGTTTGTGTTGGACTCAATCAACATGCACGCGATAGCCAATCGATGGAGCACCGGCTCCACATTTTGGCTAATGTTAGGGATAGTTCGAGAGTTAGGCCTAATGCTGAAATGCCCGATTTTGAGGCGTTACACCATATTGTGTTGAACGCCAAAAGTAATGTCTAATAGAGAGGTAATTAGTTAGGAAAAATGCTGTAATACTTAGCTTCTAGTTCTCCCATTTTGGGGGTGTTGCACAGGAGATCAGTAACATGCAGTTATCATATTTCTGGTAGAGTGTCTCTCATTCGCGCGTGTCGGAAAATCAAACAAAAAAAAAAAAAAAAAACACCCCTTCCCTTTAAATTTCGGCACTGGTGAATTTTTTTTAGTGAATTTTCTAAAATTTAGGGAGTGTTCGGGGGGGGGGGCAAATACTAAGGTTTCTTGTAAACTGCTTGCCCCTGCACGGTGCATCCTGTGGTGCACTCAACGTTACAACTGCACCAGACTTTGGATGCACGAATGTCGCGGTGGGGCTTGGTGACCCACATGGCATCCTGCGTGTACGCATTTCCTGTCGTGACGCTCGCTCGGTTTTCGCGTCCATACAGACTTAATTTTTCTCTATGCGTACACGTGCAACATACGTTGCACTTCTAATCGATGTAAATTTTATGTGCAAGTGACCATCATTACCTCATTATTAAAAAAAAAATGAGGCGTTTGCGCAGTTTTGCAAAGAACATGAGTGTAAGTGTGATGGAGTTAGCGAGATTGTTGTGACATATAGCTCAATGCATTATTATTAGGCTCTGCAAGATTGAGTTCTTCGACAACGTGCACATTTTTCCTACCTGTATTTTGAGACAGGCATTGTAAAGTTTCGTCAGCTCCAAAACGAAACTAGTGCGTAGCCACAATAGCCGACGAATCCAAATCCAAGTACAAGCCGGGCTGGTCGCTCGTGGGATTGTTTTGATTGTTCCGTAGCTTCATGCGTCCACGTGGGAGCGCCTGCAAGTCGTTTGAACGAGGAAGAATGTACGCTTATATTAGATACGCGGACAAGCAGACGTCTATACTTCCCATCTCATTAATTCAGAGGTTCGAGCCAAAGCATTTAGAGGATTTCGACCCCAAAAAGTCGAAACTTGCCTTCTGGCAGGGCCCTGATGGCGGCGATGGAGGATACTATGATGCTAGAGTGATAATGTTGGGAGGTGAGTAAACCATTTTACCATTTTCTAGAACCAGAAATCTATATTAAACTTTATGTTAGGTTTTGTCTCTATTATTTAAAAGAGAGCGAGCGTTTGGATCAAAAGAAAGAACTAGATGTCATTTCTTTGTTTCACGGCTATCGGGCTTAAATTGAGCGTTCGGAACGGCTCTTTGTGAGGAGATTATGCGATGTTTCTTGATGGAGTGTTAAAAAGAACTGAGGTCAAGCTGGGCGAGCGTCCTTCCTCCTCGCTGTGCGAGGACTTTGTCTCGTCGATGGGTGCATGTAGGAAGCGTCGCGATCACAATACAGTTGGCGGTGCGAGGTTTTTCAGGTTCTACAGATCAGTGCATGTAAGACAATCGTTGCTGTCGGAGGACAATGACCACTCACGGTGAAAAGTCCCAGCGGATGAGACCTTTTCACCAAACTTTCATAGACAAAGTAGGCATCGCAGAAAGGTGTGAATGTGTTGCTAACGCTGGCTTCCGCCCCAATTGCAACAACAAACCGATGCTGAAGTTTGAGAACATTGCCTTTTCTGGATCAAAAGATAAAAAAGGAGCACAAAGTTTCTTTATGAGAGCGCGTCCAGTTAGCCCTAATATAATTTTTTTTATGGTGCCTCTAAGCAATGATATAGAAAAAAAAATAAACGAGAAAAAAAGTAATTTTTTGGGGAAACTTAAACATCGCAAAAGACGAGGGACCAGACGAAGAAGTGACACGGATGCAGCGCTGACTTACAGCTGAGTTTATCGATCGCAAAATTGTAATACACCGGTAAATACTGAGCAAGCGTCCACTCAAAATTTGAAGAAAATCGCGAAAAAATAGGGGATGGGCACCTGTGAGGTCATCAATTTTACATATATGTATGTACTGTACATATCTTTTCAGGTGTTTCAAATTTTAGGGGTGGGCGCTTAGTGTAGAATGGGCGGATGCACGGTATTCTATGGTTTACATGCGTTGTCACGAACAAAAGGAAGAAAAAAGTTGAAGGAGGTAATCAGCTCACATCACTGTTAAAAAAAAAAGAGAAGGCACCACTACAGAGCCATACAGAGCATGTGGTAAAAAAACAAGTGAGTCAAGGGACTAGAAAATCAATTTCTTTGCCAGACAGGGCCACTGAAGGACTGCTGACAGATGTAGTGCCCAACCTCGCTATCTCAACAGCCTCAAGAATTTTTGCGTGTCAGCTAGTACCTGTGACGCTTAACAATCTCACACCGTTGGAAGTCGGGCAGGCAGCCACAGTTGCGGCAATGAATGCCAAGATGACCAGGCACTGTAGTGGAGGTACTGTAGGCGTGATCTCTTAACCTCTTATTCAGACAGCGGCCCGTCTGGCCAACGTAGCGCTTGCCACACGTCAGAGGGAGAGAATAAACCACCCCCTCAGAACACGAGACGAAGCGATCTCGATGCCTCGTACTGCAAGCCGTGGCCGCCCTCGGAGAAGGGTTAACAGCTCTGCACAACCTGGAGAACTTGCCAGGAGCAGAGAACAACACGTCCACGTCACACCTGCTCGCAATCCGTTTTAGGTTGTGGGCCAAGCCGTGCATGTAGGGAATGACAACAAACTTCCTTCTTTCTCTTCCCTTTTCATTATTGGCCTCTTGTGCTCGTCACAGACCTGCTCTTAATATCTTTGAGCAGGGACTCAGCGACTGCTGTTATCACGTGGGAGGGGAATCCGGCATGTGTGAGGTGTATAGCAAGTCCTAGCGGTCGCGAGGACTGGCTATACACATGCTCTGCGGAAGTCTTGTTATCACAAAATTCAACTGGGCTTTCATAGGCAAACTGAATGCCTCACAGATGCCGGATTCCCCTCCTGCGCGTTAACAGCGGTCGCCGAGTCCCTGCTCAGAGATGTTAAGAGCAGGCCTGTTACGAGCGCAAAAGAGGCCAATAACGAAAAGGGAAGAGAAAGAAGAAATTTTGTAGTCATTCCCTATATGCACGACTTAGCCCACAACCTAAAACGGATTGTGGGCAGGTGTGACGTGGACGTGTTGTTCTCTGCTCCTGACAAGTTGTCAAGGTTGTGCAGAGCTGCTAAACCCTCTTCGAGAGAGGCCACGGCTGGTAAAACGAGACATCGAGATTGCTTTGTCGGCTGTTCAGAGGGGGTGGTGTATTCTCTCCCTCTGACGTGTGGCAAGCATTATGTTGGCCAGACGGGTCGCTGTCTGAATGACAGGTTAAGAGATCACGCCTACAGTGTCTCCACTACCGTGTGGGGTCGTCTTGGCATTCATTGCCGCGACTGTGGCTGCCTGCCCGACTTCCAACGGTGTGAGGTTGTTGAGCGTCACAGGTACCAACCAGCTCACACGCAAAATTCTTGAGGCTGTTGAGATAGCGAGGTTGGCCGTTACATCTGTCAGCAGTTCTTCGGTGGCCCTGTCTGGCAAAGAAATGAATTTTGTAGTTCCTTGACTTGTTTTTTTTACCACATGCTCTGTATGGCTCTGTAGTGGCGCCTTCTCTTTTCTTTTTTATTAGTGATGTATCTCGTGGGCTGATTACCTCCTTTAATTTTTTCTTCCTTTTGTTTGTGACAACGCATGTAAACCGTAGAATACCGTGCATCTGCCCATTCCGCACTAAGCGTCCCCACCCAAAATTTGAAACACCTGAAAAGATATGTACAGTACATACCGTAAAATACCGAGCATCCGCACATTCCCTACTAAGTGCCCACCCCAAAATTTGCAACATCTGAAAAAATATGCACAGTAGATGTATAGGTAAAATTAATGACCTAACAAGCGCACATTCCCCAATTTTTGCGATTATTTTCATATTTTGAGTGGGTGCTTGCTCGGTATTTTACGGTGTATTGCGATTTTGCGATCGATAAACTCGGTTGTAAGTCGGCGCTGCATCCGTGTCACTTCTTCGTCTGGTCCCTCGTCTTTTGCACTGTTTTAATTTCCCAAAGTATGTCGTACCAACTAGCCCAAGCCTCAACTTTAGCTCAACTATAAAAAAAAAGTAAACCAAAACTTTTTTTTTTCTTGATCAGACTTCTGACTCCAAAGACATGGAAGCTTTCATCTCTTGCAGTCCCATGTAGTTAGTCAGCAGGGAAAGTTTGCGGGACACCGGAGTGGCAGCCGAAATGCATCGCTGTGCTTTCTGACAATGCACCAATTGCTATCAAAACCCATGCTTTGCACACACTCGTCCCTGTGCTCGGCAGTCATGCATGTTTGCTCACTTCCGTCCAACGCACTCCCGATACCAGAGACTGGAAAAAGGGGGGATGATACTGTTTTTGATCTCCCAAACAGCAGCAAAACCCATCTGCAGCAGTCATAAAAAGAACAAAATAATCAACCTTCTTTTCTCGATGTGAACTCTATACTACATCTCAAAAGTTGTGTGCAGCAGAGGCGAAGGCACGAGCGCGTTGCTTTCAAACATGCCCTTCTTGCACGAGCTCTCGTGCAAACAAAGCATCCTGCAAACCTGCACCCTTGCACCCATGTCTTTGTTGCACACAGCTTGTGAGATGGAGTATAGGTAAAATTTCCTGTGAAGGCAAAGCCTTACCTAACATGACAAGTTAGATAATTTGTGTTTTATTGCATATTGCTGACCACTGGACAGCTTAGGTTACAATAAAAAGATAAGCTACAGTCTTTGCTGTCAAACATTGAAAATAGGTTTGCACTCCTCACAAATACCAGGCCATGGTAATATAAAAGAAAAAAAAAATTGTTCAGCTACAGTCGAGCCTGGAGCGAAACTTTATCGGGATAGCGATTGACTCGGCGAAAGGTGGCATGCAGGCATTGTCTCCCATTGCGGTGGCTGAGGCAGATGCCTGGCATAGCTGCTGACAAAGCAGCTCCTCGCGCCTTTTTCGGTATATCGGGAGCTTGTCGAATGGAAGCGAGCGAACATATATAACTTTAAGAACTAAAGGATGTGCATGTGCAAGCAATGGGTCTGAATAGCTGGCCTGCGTCGTCAGATGGCGCAGCGATGTATTTCAGATGGCTCTTCTACGTTCCGCAAACTTTTGCTGTCGACTGTATATGCTTATACTTCGTCTCACTAGTTGTGTGCACCACAGGCGAAGGTAACGCCGGGCGAGGGGAGAAAGAGAAAGCACTAGGAATCCTGAAGAGGAGACGAGAGACCTTTTCTTTTCTCCAAGGTTCTTAGTGCTCTCCCATTCTCGTCTCGCCCTCCGTTATCTTCCTTTCCCATCCTGCCTTCTTAGTGATCCCCTCTCCTGGCGTTGCCTTCGCCTGCGGTGCACACAAGTGAGACGGAGTATAGAGTAACCACAGAATAGTATACTTCGTTTTACCTTACGTCTGAGCGCACACGAGGCTACAGTCACTCGAACTAAGGTGCACAGAAAACGCACTAAGGTCGAACACGTTCGCTGTGCTCGATTTGCTAAGCCAATTATAACATGCCCAGAAGGACGACAGATGCCGTGATGTTCCGTGTTTGGCCCTGCTTGATTGGCCTCATCGGGAGAGCATGCCACATGGTGATGAGTTGACAGGTGCACCCATGACGACTCTCAGTGCACTCTGATGCATGCACAGATAGAGCACTGTTAGTTTCAGGCTTCTGTGTGAAAAAAACAAAACAAAAAAAAACATGCCATCAGTACAGTATGACCCCAGGCTAGCAGTCGTACTGCAAGTTTTTCATCTACAGCGGAAGCATGGCGCCCAATCAAGACGGGCCGATAACCCACTCTCTGAACCCCCTCAACTCGCTTATTGTTTCTCCCATAGCCTGACAAGTGAACTTCCAGACGATAGCTACCAAGGGACTCGCAGAGTGCTTCATGCTCAAGACCTGGCTGTAGCATCATTGTTTATTTTAGAAAAGTACTACACTATGACGGCACAAAATTTTAGGCATTGCAGCAATTTATTATAGTTAATGTGGAAAAGTTGTTTTTCGCTAAACGTGTTAACCCACAGAAAAGTGAGTACTGGAAAAATGAACAAACAAAGGATCAAATCTTTTCATAAGGTGTTTCAAACATATTTTTGTCCCGTCTTTCCTTATTTCCTTTCAGTTTGAATTTAATGCAGTAGCCTATAATCTTCTGTCCTGCTACATGTTTAGCCCAGTGTATATTTCTTTTGTATTACTAGAGACAAAGACTCAGCTCATGAAGCAAATGGTGAAAGAAAGGGTGCCACTTCCAGCTGTCATTCTGCATGATGCCGTGGAGAGTCGGGAAACACTGAATGTGGTATGTATGAGCATGGTTTCAGCCTTGATCAGTCCCAAAAAAAGGAAGCCAATGAGGTCTCCAAGCATCTTGAGTTAGGGCGTGTGCATATATTTTATTTATGTTACTAAAGCTGATGCCTGCTATAGTTTGCCTTGTCCTTACTTCAGACGGGCAGCTTTCCCTGCAATTTTGGTTTCGCTGACGTGTTTCCTTAGATCCTCATGCAACAGCACAAATGTCTGGGATTGGGTGTGGCTGAAAACGGGCGAGTATCTACGATATGTTTCAAGATGGATAAATGCTTGATTTCTGTCCCATCATTTTGCACGAACAACTGCCTAATTAAAAGTGATGGGACAAAAGCAAATGATTTTTGTCCTATCCTTTTGAATCGGGTCATTGACGACGACGCCAGAGTTCTTTTTGCTTTTGCTTTCATTTTTAACACACTAATGGTCTCAGATAACTTAGTATTCCCAATGCTACTTTAAACTTCAGATGGCACTTTCACCTCATAACCTTAGTAAGCTAAACAAACAAAATAATTTCAATTTTGATGATGGTGATGACAACACGCAGTATTCGGCTGTTGCAACGGGGGCCTAGTTTTCTCCTATTGCAACATCAAGATGCTGGAAAAAGTTGCTTTCAATGTACCGAGCGGGCCTTACAAATACTCATAAATTGCAACAACAAAGCAATGAGTGCGAAAACAGACATGGTGTTTTTCCCTGCTTGCGACATCATACGGGGTTTACTGCTTGGAGTGCATGCCCGGCAGCCGGTAATAGTTCTTAAAAGGCGAACAATTTATTTTTCCTTTGCACTTCTGCTAACTTTCTTTGGTTACCCCTTTTAGACACTAATTCATACCATGCTGCTGTTTTTTGTGTTTTTTTTATCCATTTGAAAACTGGGATAGGACACTAAATGAATTTTCTGCCTTCCATAACAGTGTATTTGTATGCCTGTTCGATGCATAGCCTTTTTAGGTAATTTATAAATATAGTCATTATTAAATATAGTCATTATTCTTAATCTCAGCAGAATAATAACCAGCCCTCGTTTCCTACAGAGAAATTGCAGCGTGCTAATCTATACGTAGAATGGTATTCGAAAAGCAAGATTTGATACAACATTTTTTATAAATTTTGTTTGTCTCACTTGAGATTTCACATTCATAAAATGATTAGTACAAGTTGCAGCTCTTGCTTGCTTTTATAATAGCTTAATTTATGAAAGAATTGTATGGTTGCAATTTTTTGTTATATCTATGTCTATTCACAGCCCTCCAAATCTGCGCAGGATGTGGCGGGACCGAGTGGTCTTCAACAAAATCTGAGAAAAACATCATCAAAACGGACAGGCCGCAGCTCTGAGACACAAGGTATGTAAATATAGATAAATTCATACCTGTAAGTGTCTGAGAAATAGGTCAATGACCATGGCAAAGTTTACTGTACTAGTATGACACCCCAAAACCACATTCGGGGATTCTCTCCTACCAGGGGTTGTAGAACACAGGCTCCTATGCTACTTGTAATCTTGCAAACAAAAATATATATATTTCGTTGGTATCCTGCTGCTTTTGATAATCCAATATTTATCCTGCCTCATTTGATGCTCCAATTTTCTGTCTCTAACCACAATTTCACTATTTGTGTTTGCTGGGGCTGATACTCTGTCTCCACTGATTTTCTTTCTCTGTCTGCAAAAGAAGTTTCTCTGCATTGCATATCTGCAAAACAAATGGAGTGAATGTATGGACTCGTAAGAGTCTTCCTAATGAATTACTCTGAATTGATTGATGCCGCACGGAGTTTCTGAATTTTTCCACCTGCAGTAGTGATGCTGTGTAACCCATGCACTTGTCAACTCGTTCACCTCAAATTGCAAGTGCAAAAATACGGTTGTGCAACCCTTCAAATCTTTTCGGCACTTGATACTTTAGCCCCATGTTGTGGATACAAAAAAAATAAAATGCAAAAAAAAAAAAACTTGCTTGCTGGCTAATGCTTTTAAAAACACTAGGCACTCGAGATAATGAGCCTTTGGTGTCAGGTGTCAGCCATTTTTATAGAACTGTTTCGTTCACAGTCATGGAAAAGCCTACCGAAAGGGGGCGGAAGCACGCCTGTGATCTCAGCGCGTTGTGGTATTCTTCCGTAGTTGTGTTTGGTCACCAAGGCAACCAAGCGTCAGGTGAGTAGATGAACGCCTGAGCATGTTACTTGGTTGCCAAAGCGGCGACAACCAAACCAGGCTGCGGAAGGGAACCGCGATGGGCTCAGGTCACAGGTGTGCTTCCGTTGCAATTCGGTTGGCTTTTGTATGGGCGGTACGTGAACAAACAAACCTCTATTTATGCATGTTTGATAATTTGTAAATTTTGAAACTACTTTCTTGGATCTTTGAACCTCAAATCTAAAAACAGTTAGCTCGACTTGGCTCACAGAACACAAAACTAAGTGGCAGGTTTGTTTTTTTATCATATGCTTTCAAATCTGGGTAAGTCGAAGGTTATGTTGAAATAACAGCGCAAAAACGACAAGGCAGGATAGACAAGGGAGACAGGATAGAGCACTGAACTAACAACTGACGTTTAATGAAAAGGAGAAAGAGGAAAAAGAACCTAAGAATGCTTTTAAACATGCATAAATGAAAACCCGCAGAAACATATGCTATAGCTTGAGTTGCCTGAAAATGAATTGCTAAAAATACTAAGCTTTAAGCTGCTCGCTTAAACGACCTTTTGAAAACGATTGAGTCCTGGGATGACGTGCATAGAAACTCCGGTATAAAAAAGAAAAGAAAAAAGAAAGAGGAAGTTTACGTTTAAAATATTCACAGATGCTAAGGATCGTTAACTATCGCGACTTAAAAAATAAAGTTCTTTTGGTGACAAGGCCACGGACGGCGCGCTTACGCAGGCATCCCCACTGGACAGAATAACCTGTGCCTCGTAGAGTTCGTCGTTCCCCGAAACGTTTCAGGATTTTTGTTTTCCTGAACAAGGCGGAGCACTGGCAGTCCCTGACATGTATGGCAAAGTGGCCTGCTGGCGACGACTTTAGTGACACGGCATGTTCTCTTAGACGATCGTTGGCACAACTCAAGTTCACACATGAGTTACCGGTGAACAGCGTCCTTCAATTCTTGGATCTACGACTGTCTTTCTTTGAACATCATACTTGTTGGAAGTACGCTCCAAGGTCCAAGAAAGGCCTCCTGCAATACGATTCGGCACATTCGAAGATTATTAAGAGAGGAATTGTAAAAAACTCTATAAATGCGGCGCTAAAGAAATCCTGCGTACATTCAGCGGGGGGAAGCTTTCATGATCAAGTGCAGCGTCTTCAAGATTCTGGCTACCCAAGTTCCATCTTGTATGACGTCGCCGAGTCCATTATCACCTCACGCGGACGACAGAAGATACAAAGGGACACAAATATCCGACCGGCTGTGCTTCCATACATTCACCGCATTTCCCACAACCTTAAGAAGATTGCATCGAAGTTTAACGTCAAAGTCGTGTTGTCTGCACCGAACAAACTAAAGAAGTTGTGTCCGAAAATTAACAACAAGCAGCAGCAACGGGGTGTGTGCGGAGTTCAAAATCAACAAAGATACGTCGAATGCCAATGTGCAGTCGCATACGAAATACCGTTTACTTGTGGGAAAGTGTATGTGGGTCAGACAGGAAGGTGTGTCAACGATCGTCTAAGAGAACATGCCGTGTCACTAAAGTCGTCGCCAGCAGGCCACTTTGCCATACATGACAGGGACTGCCAGTGCTCCGCCTTGTTCAGGAAATCAAAAATCCTGAAACGTTTCGGGGAATGACGAACTCGCGAGCTCTACGAGGCACAGGTTATTCTGTCCAGTGGGGATGCCTGCGTAAGCGCGCCGTCCGTGGCCTTGTCACCAAAAGAACTTTATGTTTTAAGTCGCGATAATTAACGATCCTTAGCATCTGCGAATATTTTAAACATAAACTTCCTCTTTCTTTTTCTTTTTCTTTTTTATACCGGAGTTTTTATGCACGTCATCCCAGGACTCAATCGTATTCAAAAGGTCGTTTAAGCGAGCAGCTTAAAGCTTAGTATTTTTAGCAATTAATTTTCAGGCAACTCAAGCTATAGCATATGTTTTTGCGGGTTTTCATTATGCATGTTTAAAAGCATTCTTAGGTTCTTTTTCCTCTTTCTCCTTTTCATTAAACGTCAGTTGTTAGTTCAGTGCTCTATCCTGTCTCCCTTGTCTATCCTTCCTTGTCGTTTTTGCGCTGTTATTTCAACATAATGATCAACCAACTAGCCCACCAGATGATCGTGAGTAAGTCGAAGGCTTGTGTGCATATGTACTAGGCAGTTCTGAAAAAGGTGGAGTGTCTTATGAATACATTTGGCAGTTAAATGCAGTGAGGTCCACAATGTTTCTCAAGCCTAAAAGTTTTCATGCTTTCAAACTTGTAACTTTGTGTTTACACAGAGGACCTCGTTCCGGCTGCAGACCTGAGAGAGGCTAAAAAGAAAATTAGGGCCCTGATGAAGGCGTTGGAAGAAGAGAGGGCTCTGTGCCGACAAGTGCAGTATGCACTTTTACATAGACTTGGTAAGTGCAAGTTTTATAATGTGAAATTATTTTTCAAGATCATATTTGAAAGGTTTTCAGGGCTCGGTCTAATCTAGCCCTCTTTGTCATCACAGACGCACATGAAACAGGTCTAGCGGGTCTCAGCTGACCAGTTCAGAGATTCTCATCTACACTATGTGGCAGGGTTCAAACATAAAGTGCATTTTCCAGGGGCATTACATGTGCAGCATGACATTCTGATTGGAAACGATGCATCCTCTCACAGATGTTGTGACACATGTGAAAATAGTTGTTTTCGTGACTTCATTTTTCTCTGCAATAAGTCATACAGTCGTGTCTCGTTAATATGGACCCCGTTAATATAGATACTCGCAATATGGACACCACTTTCGGGAACAAACTGGGAAAATATGCGCATTTTTGTCTCATTATTATGGACAACTCACATTATGGACGATTTTTTACGGGATAGGAGGTGTCCATATTAACGAGGCATCACTGTAGTAGGGTGCACTGCAGTACAGATGCCTGACCTGGTGTGATTGGCCTCAGGTCCATGTATTTAAGTGCAAAAAAATGTAAAGTGTGGAACATCTTCCCTCAGCTGGAAATAGCAGCTGTTTTCATCCTGGCAGTGAAGCCTAGAAACAGTTACCTCCTCCACCTGCTGTCAGAGAGGATATAGTCATTTATGAGTGGCCTATTTAGCTATTAAGAGGGGTACCTTTTTCAGCCACAATGTGCGAAGAAGTAAAAGCGATAGCTGTGGGGCGATTTCAGATAAGATCAAACAGAGGGTGGCTGGTCGACCTTTTTAATTTACTTCATAATTTTACATGGTATTTCCCGATGCCCAAAGTAAACAAATCAAAATTATTTTCATCTAAAAGAATTATTGGGCGTGAAAAATCGTAGTCACGAAGAGGTGGCAAGTCACATTTATGTGCGCACCTGGGGTGGTCACTTTTGGGGATAAATAACAGAAGTTATAATGCCTGAGTGAGTTTCATAATTTTTGGACGCAACAATAAAAACAAAATTTTGTTCTTGGTAAAAACAATTTATAATCAAAACATCAATTTTGGCTATTCGATTGTTTTTCTCTCAACTTCGCAGACTTATATCTTAGAACAAAATTAAGTCACAGACGTGATATTTTGACACAGTATTCTAGTCATAAGTGCAAGTAACTTGACACAAAAATAAAATTTATTTATGAAAAGATTGTTGAGATATTGACAAGCAAACACGAGAAAAGCACCGAACAAAAAAACCTTCCCAGGACAATTAAAAAAAAGAAAACATTCTTGATTTTTTTTTAATTTTGGCCAGTCATTCTATTTAGGAGAAACCAATCATTTGTATGTTTGGTTTGTTCAGCTGGTTTCTCCTAATTAGGTTTTACCAACGTGCTTAACTCTTTATCGAGGCCAGTCATTCTACTCTATTTGAAGGTTTATATCTATTAAAAACATGTTGCATCATTATGTTGGTGTAATAGAGACAGCTCCTCTACCGAGCACCTTCTCCGAGGCTCGGCCAGAGCTGTCCCTATAGGTGCGGCACAGCGATTGTGACTCATTATTTTTTGAAAAAAGTTAACTTTTTATTTTTTCATTTGAGTAAGGAAAGTAATATTTTCTCGTATCAGCCTCAGATTTTGAGGGTTTTGTTGAGGCATATTTTCAGGTTGTATGAGCCATTAAAAAATATTAAATTTTTGGGGTGTCAGTGTTTCTCTAAGGGTGTTCATGCCCATCTTGCGGCATGTGCAGTGGCGGCCAGGGGCAGCTGCGTAGTGGATCGCTTTCACTTGTTTGGGTGTTCAGATCTTCGGGCTCCTGCACAGCACTATGTGGCTTATTTTTCAAAGAGGGCATTTTTTGAAAGTTCACAAATTCCTTATGAAGGTGCTTGTTTTGTGTTTTGGTGTTTCAGGTGTGGTGCTCAAAGCATCCCCTGTAGAGAGCGATGACATCAAGGCATTGCCAGAGCAGTCTCACTCCCGAAGACCACGGCAGCTCAGAGCAGAGCAGCACGCCAACATCAGACGAACCAGTCCTGCCCCTTCCCCAGCCCCCACCCAGGCTCCTGCTGTGGTACCTGCCTTCTCCCCGGCCTATGCCCAGGCCTCTGCCCAGGCCTCTGCCCCGGCCTCTGCCCCGGCCTCTGCCTCTGCCTCGGCCACTGCCCCGGCCACTGCCCCGGCCACTGCCTCGGCCTCTGCCCGGGCCTACGCCCCGGTCTACGCCCCTTTGCCCGCTCCGGACCCTGTCTCAGTCCCAGTTCCTGTCCCAGTCCCTGTCATGATTCATGCCCAACCCCCTGCCCAAGCCAACCTGGACGAGCCTG
The DNA here is from genome assembly GCA_013358835.2 of Ixodes persulcatus. Taxonomy (NCBI): domain Eukaryota; kingdom Metazoa; phylum Arthropoda; class Arachnida; order Ixodida; family Ixodidae; genus Ixodes; species Ixodes persulcatus. Next base: position 28,227 of record JABSTQ010011238.1, read on the forward strand.
GAGCTGCAGTGTACGACGCCGTCCTTGATATGGTAGGTTCTCAGTGTCCGAGCACTTTTCAACTGTAGATCACTTTCAATGCTGCCATCAAATAAGCAATGCCTTCATTATAAATGCATCTACTATGAAAACTACAAGAAGTCTCTGTAAATTGTCAACACATGTGATGTATTAGTTTTACCAATGAATGAGGCCCTTTTCAGTGCGCAAAATTCTCTGTCCTCAAAGCTTTAAATAACTCATTCACGACCTGTGCCATTAGGCTATTTGTATGTGTGTTCGAGCTCAAAACATGCAAGAAGCAGGTGATGTAAATTATAAGAATACCAAGGTGTTAATAGCCGGGACACATTGACATCCCTTGCTCGCTTCTTAAGCATATAAAAAGAAAGAGTACACGTCATAATGTTTGTGGCAATTCCATTGTTAGCTCCCAGTGCAGCTTGCACACAGTTGATCTATGTGGCAAATGGTGCTGAAAAACCTGCATTTAAATCTTACAGATTTTACAAATGTATCTTTGTTCAGAAAATGCTTGCACTTCATTGGCGTGCCTCTCGACGTGCTTGTGGTGTCTTTGTGCATGGGAACCAATATTTTTTTTACGAAGACCGCATAGGAGATATTTTGTATATGATATATAATACATTTTTTTGCCGTAATATCCAGACTCTACGCCCATCCCCGAGTCATCACCGACCCGATAAAATATTAATTTCCTGAAAAACACTGAGTCATCACCTACCCCAACAAAAGCTCTGATTGGGTGGATCGTGAGATAAGCAAACGCTCATCATTCCTGTCTAAATTTCGCAACTGTGGAAATGAAAGTCAAAAGGCAGTAATCACAATGAAAAACAAGATAGATAGCAGAGTGAAGCTTTCTTTGTTCATAGCTACGAGCCAGTCCGTTAACTCTAATTGAAAATTGCGAGGTCAAGGACCACAAGCTCTACCAGAGATCACTTTGGGGGAAAAAAGGCATAATAGAAGAAAAAACATTTATTTTGTTCACAAATGAAATAAAGTCCATCTCTTCCCGGAAGGCCCCAACTTCAAATCGCGAGATCAGCCAGCACCCATTCTTCCAGAATATCACGTCCATTAAGGTTAGTAAACATCTGTCAAAGACGAAGCAAAACAAAAATGGAGAGTATAACAAATGGGTGTTACTACTCTTTTTAGCACTGCGGCACATTCCTGCGGACCAGAGCTTCGAATTCTGTGGAGCTCCCATCGAAATATGATGTGCAAAAAAAAAAGAAAAAAAGTATTTTCTCGCTTTTTTTTTGCATTTAGATATTGTGTCATTGTCCACCCATTATTTTGGGAAATCCTGGGGTTGGGTGCTGAGTCTGGGTATTACAGTATATATAATAACATTTGTTATTACATATAATATCATACATGTGATATAATTTGTGTAGAGCCCAATTACTAAGTTATTTTTATTGTACAGGTTCACCTGGGTGGAGGAGTCTTGGTCCCTGAAGACAAGCTTAAAAAATTAATGGATGCCGAAAAAATGACTGATTCAAGGTTTTGTAGGGATGCCCTTCGGATGATGTATCGGAAGGGAGAGCTAGTGAATTGGAGTGTGACAGGCTCGAAAAGTCGAAGGTTCCTCAGCGAGGACAGGGAAGCCAACCGAGCCATCACACCAAAGAAGATGTGTGCTGTGAAAAGTGAGTGCAATTACTGACGTCAAGTGTTTGACCTAATTTATAACAGTATTTTCTGAAGCTGAATATTACTGGTATATTTTTGCACTATAATTCCAATGATAAATTGAATGAACCCATGCTGGGTAGGACTTGTAAATACAAAAATTAGAAGGCAAAACACAAAGCTGCTGTACTTGCAGCTTTCTGTCTTATCATATTGTTTGTACTTTCAAAGTTAGAGTTAATATGTCCCGATATTCAGAAGTTTGCTTGTAAACATATTAAAAATCGGAGGTCATGTGGTGCTTGTACCTCACGGTTTCTCCCGTAATATTAATTTTGCAAGCCCAGCAAGGAAGCTGAAAGAAAGACTATTTCTGTTTTTTCATAATTGTGGCATGATGGCATCAGTTGCATATCATGGAACTACTCTAGCTACTGTTAAGCTCAGACTGCATTCGAGGTTGAAGTATATTGGCAAAACCTTGCTGCAGCCTTGTAAAGTAGTTAACACAGACTTCCATAGCTCATGATGAGACAACAAAAGTTGTTCCTTTTTTCTTGCCCATACAAAGACGCACATGTGAAGAGTACTGTCGTGTGTTGCAGAGTGGAAAGTCGATTGGTCAGCATTGGTTAGGTGCGTACAGGTTGGACTGCTCCAGAGAAAGAAAATGTGCGATTGCAGCTGCCTCAACTAGCTGTGCCTTGTTGGGTGTCAGTTTCTGCTGGCACCTACCCCTACTGCTCTATAAATTTAATTCTGCACATTTCTGCTGTTTTTTGCTTGGTACATTTTTCTCTTGAGCATTTCGCCGAGATGGGGGAGAAGAGAAACGTCAATAGAGTCTCAGGTGTACTAGAATGTAGTGTTAGAAATTTGGGTTGCCTAGTTCTGAAGGAGTGATCGGATGCTACTTAGCCTTAATTGCTGTGCAATGTCTACTATTTTTTTTACTATTGCTTTTTATTGGCGTTTGATAGCATGTGTTGCAATTTCTTTCCAGATGCCTATGTCCTCTACCTGAAGGAAAAAAACAAGGATGTGAGGGAGACAGAGATAGAATCACGTCTTCCCAATGTCAATAAATTTATTGCCAGTATGCTGCAGGACAATAACAACAGAGCTAAGAAGGCCCTGTAGAAAAGTGGAAGGTATTTACTATACCTAATAAACATTTTATGCCTCTTCACCTGCATAGTAGTTATTTCTTGCATCATTAAGCACAATAGTTATAAAGTGTGTTGCTCTGAGAACAAAGATCAGGTAAATTTTAATAAAATCTTATATGTTTATCTTATATAAAAAAATCTTATATGATTAAAAATTATATGAATATTTTCTGATATGTTTATTGGACACATCATGTAAGATTTTTTTTCATATGATAAATATTTCATATCAGTTCACATCAGATTTTCATATTAGAACTGATATGAAATTTTTGTCCAATACACATATCAGAAAAATATTCATATACGTTTTTCCAGTAGGGTTGAGCTGTGGGTTCGTGGCTCGTTAGCATGGGGGTCCTGAAGTTTTCCCCCTCCCAGCCTCGATGACAGCTTCCTCTTTCTGAAGTGGCGCTCGTCGCGCTTCCTTGGACGGTTTTTGCAGGAAGCGTCGCTGCCAAATGGTACAACGCTGATCTGGCGCTGCCTTTTCCTCTTCAGTCTCAATCGCCTGCTCCTGACGGCATCCGAGTTCTTGGTCTCAGATTCACCTTGCCGCGAACACGACGACGTCCTCAGGTGCACTTGCGTCGGGTCTGCTTTGTCCCGCCCGGGCTCCATCGTGTCCCCGGTGGGTCCCTTGCTCGCGCAGCCGCCGCCGGTTGCAGGTCCCCTGGGATGGCCGGCTTGGGGTCTCCCGTCCTCCAACCTCAACGACGACTTGCTGTCGGACGCGTGCTCGTCGATGTTCTCCTGGCACCTGGACTCCGTGAATGGTCTGGAGTCCGGGCTCCGCAACCGCACCAGGCAGGTGTGGTTGATCTCGTCGAAGGAAATCCCAATCACCTCCCTCCTGGTGAGTCGCGTGGACTCCTGCGACGGCGCCGTGGGCTTGGTCCCAAAGCCGCACGGGTGCCGATCAGAACGGTCAGGATCCTGGCTTGATTGCTGGACCGCTATCTCCGGCATCTCGGCGCTGCTCTCCATGAGCTGGCTGGACTTCCCCGGCGTCGTCTCCGTCTTGGCGTCGCCTACGTCCACCGGGAAGCCGCAGCTGGACGACCGAAGAGCATTCTCTTCTTTTTCCCGCCGCTCGGGCGTTGGGTCGGTCTTGTGCGAAACGGCGTCGGTCTTGCGTGGAACTGCGTCGGTCGCGTCGGAGGAAACACGCTGGTTTCCGGTCACCTCGGTGTCCCCAGCTTCCGTTTTCCTCTTTTCCTGACACACCACTCTGCCGCTGCTTCCACGTCACTTTCACCGTCCCGTCGCTCGGAGTTTGGGTCGGGCTTGCGAAGAACGGCGACGGTCGTGTCGGGAGAAAGTAGGGTGCCTACATGTTTCCGCTCCGCTTTAGGGTGGCGCCAACTTCTTGTTACCCTTTCCCAGATCCTCTCCCACCGCCATTTTTTCCCACTTCTTATTTCGCTAAACGTACACAACGTTGAGTTTCTGTAGGTTTGACACACCGCGGCAACACTGTGAGGCCACTTCCGTTTCCGTTCATAAGAGGAGTCGGAGGCTCAGCGGGATGGCGGTCGTCGTGGCTGTCGCTCTCTTTATTCTTGTTTTTCATATTTTGAAGTTGCGAGCGGGAAGTGTGCGTTGGTTTTATCGAAACGCGACTTCCCGCGTCAAGATGGAGCGCAACAGACCGGCATTGAACGCCGAAACGTCGCCGTCGGAACGAGAGCGGTGAGCGCTCCCTAGCCCTAACGAGGATTAGCGGCGTAGTCCGAGCGCACGACCGGCGAGTGTGACAAAATGGTCGACGAAAACAGCGGAGGTTGCCATGGTAACGAGGTAGGCAACACTGGTTTGTCGGCAACAGGTATCACAAACGCTGTCGCCACCCTAAACAGCGGAGCGGCGGAAACATGTAGGCACCCTAGGAGAAAGACGCTGGTTTTCGGTCATCTCTGTGTCCCCAGCTCCCACTTTCTCCTTTCCCTGACACGCCTTCCCTGTCACCCCTACAACGCCTGTTGTCGCCCAACGAAGAGACTCCGACTCCCGCGCTTTCTTCGCGAGCTCGAGCTGCCCGAACTCGTAGTCGAGCCGCTCTATTTCGCGCTTATACTCGTGTTTCTCGAGCTCCCATCTTGCCGTCTCGAGGGCCCATTCGAGTTTTTTTCTCGCCCTTTCGTGAGCCTCCTCGTCGGCCCGCCTTTTGCGTTCCTCTCGCTCCCTTTCGCGAACCTTCCGTTCCTTTTCGCGAACCTCCTGTTCCCTTCCGCGAATTTCCCCCAGAGCCTCAGTAAACTCCTCAACGCTGACGTCTTCGGCCAGAATGAGTTCTATAATGTGCGGCTTTCTTTTTATCTGCCCCAAATCGATCCCCAATTCCGCACACACGTGTACCAACTCATGCCAGCTGAATGCCTCCAGACTCATGATCTAGCCTCTGTTGGCTCTTTTTCTGACAAAATGCTCGCGTTAGAACGGTCACACGGTCCTTCTAACAACGACTATCTCCAACCCCCATAGGCAAAACCTAGAGCTAATGGGTCTGGCAGATGGAGAAAGAAAGGGCTGGGCACTCACCCACACAAGAAGTCATGGTCCGGCGAAGTCGATCCCACCGCTGCCACCAGTTGTTGGGACCGAGCGGTTGTCCGGGCACTTGGTGCGCGGCAGGGAACCGAGCCAGGGCAGGAGTTCATGAGGAAGCCGGAATCGGGAAGGACCAGGGAGCAGGAGGCGTGTCTCTAATAACTCTTTAGATATACATATGGACAAGTTTACATTACGCTCGAGAGCACTTTCGAGAACACTAGAGAACACAAAGCAGCAGCCGCCTGCTGCTGCTTTTATAACGTCACTTTTCCTCACATCCCTAGTAGGGAATCCCTATCGTCCCTGCCTTGACCGAAACAGCATGGTCAGTGTTCGTTACGTTCAGGCACGCCTCTTCCCTCTCCCTCACACACTGCCACACGCGTCACGCACTCCGTGGGCCAGACGTCCTTGGCCGCGGTGTCGCCGGTCAATCTCGGCGGACAATGGTGCCATCCAAGTAGAGGAAGGCGGAAGACATCCATAATTGCAGGCGTCCTGGCTTCCGTGTAGTAGGCGATAATCCCATGGACGATCTAAGCTGGGGAAATAAGGTAAAGCCCCCTCCTTTGTCGAGGACGTCCCAAGGCTGTCGGGTCGCCGTGCGTGGAGGTCAGACAGCGGAAGCAAGGAGAGGGGCCCGACGGCAAAGTCAGCCAGATGACACTGGCGTGGGTCAATTCGATGAACCTTCGGAGAAGGTCACGTCGTCCCCGTAATGCAAGGTGCGTTGACGACTCCAGGGCGCCTCTCGCTTTGTCTCCGGGCGCAGCTGACCGCAGCCACCTGGCGACGATGCTCCAGGGCGTTCACCCGTGCCGGTCGGTCTGGAAGGGCATGGTCGTCTCCTGGGGCCTTTCCCTACAGTACGGCGTTGTGGACTGGGGGCCACCCACCATCCGGAACTGAGCGGCGGCCATTTTTAAACCGCATGGAGGAATTCTTTCTGATGGAAGGCTGTGTGCTACAGGGGAACCGTGTGGTGGTTCCAGCGTCGCTGAGAGTGGCAGTGCTGGATCTGTTACACGAGAGTCACCCGGGGGTGGAGAAGATGAAGCTGGTGGGCCGAAGTCACGTGTGGTGGCCGGGCATTAATGATGACATCGCGGCCAGAGTGGGCAGATGTACGGTCTGCCACGTGCATCGAAAGGCTCCCCGGGCAGTACAGCAGACGCCGTGGCCATTCCCGGAGCGTCCGTAATCACGTCTCCATGTGGATTTCGGGGGGTCTTTTCAATGTGTCTACTTCTTGGTGCTGGTGGACGCGTTCTCCGAGTGGGTGGAAGTACTCTGTGCGCCATCACCGTCGTCAGAGGCTACGGTGGCATGCCTGAGGTCCATCTTCGCAAGTCATGGGTTGCCGGATGTGATCGTGAGTGATAATGGTCCAGCATTCATAGGCGCCCAATAGAAGTTGTTCCTGGATCGTAACGGAGTGAGCCCCATATTTATCCCTCCATACCATCCAGCATCCAATGGCGTCGCAGAAAAGGTAGTACAGACTGTAAAAGAGAAACTCAAGAAGTCTGAGCCTGGGGATTTTGAGTGTCGGATCGCCAGGGTGCTATTCACGTACCGGACAACACCACATAGTCTTTCCGGACGCACCTCTGCAGAGCTGCTCAGGGGTCGGCGCTTGAAAACAGCATTGGACTCCCAGGCAGCACACAGTATTGGGCCAACATTGGATTTGATGTGGCAAAGAATGGCCCAACAATGGCCCAACTGAGCCATATGTTTCCCAATAATGGATTCACATTGGACAATATTGGACTATCAAAGCCAATGGTTTTCCAAGATTGGTGATACGCTGACATAGGCTGGTCAACATTGGACTGTCAAAGCCAATAGCTTTCTAATATTGGATATACGCCGGCATAACTTGTCCAATATTGGACTGTCGGAGCCACTGGTTTTCTGATATTGGCTATACGCCGTCATAAGCTGTCCAATATTGGACTGTCAAAGCCAATAGCTTTCCAATATTGAATATACGCCGGCATAACCTGTACAATATTGGACTGTCAGAGCCAATGGCTTTCCGATATTGAATATACGCTGGCTTAAGCTGGTTAATATTAAACTGTCAAAGTCAAGAGGTTTTCAATATTGGTGATGTCTTGGTATAGGCTGGTCAATATTGTACTGCCATAGCCAATGGCTTATCGATATTTGTGTCGCCTAGGCTATAGACCCACTACCCACTTTTTTGCATTGCAGAGGTTGGAAAGTGGAAAAGAGTCATTCATGCGCTCGCTCGGTGCGATAATTTTATTTAGCCAACTTCATGTGGCGTACGTCGCCGGTGCTTTGCAACCGCGATCACAAATACATCCTTAGCTGCTATAGAACTATCGCAGTTTTTTTTTCCGGCTGCTCTCCCTTCGCATTGCCTTACCTCGGCGTTGACAACTTAATTCCGTTTTTAGATTTAATTATTTTTGTCTTTTCCACTGTATTTTGTATGTATATGCATTACGTAGCGTTAACGTCTTCTACTTTGCCCGTGCCCCTGCCATGTTTGTATTTCTTTCTGCGTGCTCTATTTTTTATATTTAATGTTTCTGTGCATATTTCGTCTTTGTCGACGCAGATGTCAACAAACATAAAGCCGCCACTTACGCCGCAACCGAGGTGACTTCTAATCTCAGTTTTACAAGTCTATAGCGCTATAAAGTCGTCTATTGAACTCGAATGAAGTCTCGAGAGGGCTGCTTCGACTGCCAGTGCAGATATCTCTAGTGTAGGCAGAGCAACGACGTAGCAATCGTGTCGCGAGAGCATACTGCGCCTCGATCTGGCCGGCCGCGCTGGCTCTGCGGAAATATGAGCGTGGGACTCTCGAGCCCCGTTAGCTTACTGAAGTTGCAAGACGACTTTGTCGTCGCGAATCCTCTGCCCTTCGAACGGTCTTGGAGCCGTTCCGCCCGGCGTATACCCTACGCAGCATCTTTCAGAAACCGCCCGCGCAGCATCGCAACCTTCTGTCTGCGAGCGTCGGCGATTCATCGTGTGTTGAAAGTCGGACGATGTGCTGTCCGTGGTGTCTTTTATGTGTAACTCGTTCGTAAAAACTTATGAAGTTTAAAAACGCGAGCCTAACAGTGTACAAATGATTTTAAATTTATTGATAAAAATAGATACATATTTATATTTATTTATTTGTGGACATCATGCGCAAAATATAGTTGCGCTAAGTTCTTCATTCTAAATAATAATGTGGGTTGTACGATGTAAAACATAGTGTCTTCAAACTGCCCCGTTTAGAATCATTTTCGGGCTGGGCAGCTTCTTTAGAAGTTCAAAAGCTGGCCTTCAAAGAGCTGTCCTGTTCAATCGGTATTGACAGCAGGGTAGACGCTATGCGTGTTTTAGGCCAATCGTGTCTACGGTTAGGGTCACGTGACTACAGTCTCGAAGCTGGTGATAAGGCAGAGCACGGAACCTGCCAGCCCAAGGCCACGCATAACATCCACTGCACTATCAACCTTGGGTACAAGTGACAAATCCTTTCGCTGTGTTCATTGTTGAGATGCCCCTGAAGATTAGCCTCTGTAAGCGCACCCCCGTTCTGGCCTGCCTTCTTTCTACTCCTTCTCTCGTTATCTCTCTCTCCCTAAGCTGAAGGCATTGCAAACGGTGCGTACTCGCCGGACCAATGAACCTTATACGTTGTATCGCTTGAATCCGCTCTCTGTGCGCGGGAAACGGCAGAAGCGTGATCACGTGCTTTGACGGATGGCGCATTAGCGGTTGACAAACCCAGAATGCCTGCGAAGATCGGACCTAGTTTCGCGTGCGATGCGGCCTGCGGGCCTGCTGTGGATATCGCTTCTGTGGGAAATGGTATCTCGTTCGAAAAGTCCTACCCGTATCGATTTCTTCAAAGAAGCGCAAGACATTCTTGTGAATCGTTTAGTGTTCGGTTCGGCAAACGGCAGCGTGTGCTACATCGTGTTGAATCTTCACGGATCACTTACTTCATGTTTTTGTGTTTGTGTGGTTGGTCTGCAGTGCCCGTGTCGACATCTACCTCGGATTACATCTTTCAAGTCCGGTATTTTCAACGTAAGTGCGCTGCAACCTACTTGGTGATCATTGTTCGTTCTTCTACGGGCATACTCTTCCGGATAACCTCTAGAACTAGGCAGTGCCTATCTCCTGGCAGCCGGGAGAATAATCTTCCTGCAATCTTACCGACAGTCGCCTGCCATTATCTGTCTGAAATAATGTCAAAACTGCAGGTAGAATACTGACTTCATTATACACCCTGCGTTTCGCGAAAACACGTTTCGTGGCCACCTTTTCGTAAATACGCGTTGCGTCGATGGACATTCACGTTTCATCGACATTCGTTACGCGAATTGCACGCTGTAGGGGCATTTCGTCGGGCGTGTGTTCATGAGGCGCAACGTTTCCTCGACATTCGTTACACGAATTTCACGCTGTAGGGGCATTTCAAAGCGCGTGTATCCCTGAGGCGCGTGCTCACTAAACCAGCCCACCCTTTCACGCCGCTTCATGGTAATTCTGCAACAGTTCTTTGCAAAAAAGAAAAAAACTGCTATTCTGAGATTTTTTTTTATGAAACATCGCGTGTTGATGAAACGATTTGTCGATGAAATGTCGTTCGATGAACTGATTGCACCGCCAGTGAGGGGCGACTACCGGTAGAATTTCGGGGAAACAATTCTGCCAGCTGTCGGGAGACTGCACACTACCCAACAATTACCCCGGTTGTTGTTTGCTTTGCAATGTTCTCAGTTGTATAACAGCTGAGTAGTACCTCTTCACATATTACAAATCGCTTAGTTTGTACTTCTCTGTAGAAAAGGCTGTGTGTAATAAACTTTTTGGAGATTTGAAAAATATCCCTTGTGTCTGTGTACCTTCCTTTTTGCAAACAACTTGGCGAATGCACTTGCAAACAGCTGGGCGAGTGCAACGATGGCCAAAAGTCAGCTCCAATGACGACCATTATTGAATTGGGTCGCACTTCCAGTATTGTCCAATATTACGCCGGTCTTTGCCAATGTGGGACCACCATTGGCTGGAACCATGGCTTAGCAATGGCCCAACATTGGCACCAACGATGGGGCCGATATTGGCTGGAACGATGGCTGAACAGTGGCCCAACATTGGCACCAATGACTGCGCCAACGTTGGATGGGGTAGCGCTTCCAATATTGTCCAATATTGAGACCTGTATTAGCCAATGTTAGGCCAATGTCGGACCAACATTGGTGTGCTGCCTGGGCTTACTGCGGCCGGATTTTCGAGGCAAGGTGCGCGCTTCCAACAGTTGCATCAAAAGGTATACAGTGACCGGTCAGCACGAGCAGAGCCCTTGCCCCGGCGAGGAGATGCTGTTTGGGCCAGGAATTTCAGGCCGGGACCTCGTTGGGTACCTGCGATTGCTGGGGCGACCACCTGCGCATCCTCGGCCAAGGTTCAGCTGACAGATGGTTCAGTTTGGAACCGTCATGGAGACCACCTGCGGCATCGGGTGACGGAGACTGAACTAATGGATGACGAATCGGGACAGGGACTGCCGCAGTTCGTCGGGCAGCAGCTAGAGGAAGCAGACGGGGCAGCTCCACAGGTGCAAATGGAGCTGGCGAGCGACTTCCAGCCCGGCATCCCAGCAAAACCAGGGGTGTCCGTCAGCCCAGAAGGTAACTGTCGCCCAGAGGTTCCTGTAGCGCAACAGTACGCAGCACTCCGGAAATCTACGAGACTCCGGAGGGCGCCGCAGCGGTATTCGCCATAACCACGGACATGTGGGGGAAGGGTGTTGTGGCAGCCGCTAGCGCCACGCACCGGGCGGCCACCTCGTGGGACAGCGTGCCGCGGGCACGAGATAGCTGGAATGCCGGCAGGCCGATCTCGGCTGCGGACCCCGTTTGCTCTTTCCTTTTGTATAAGTATATATATTTGTGTAAATATAACCTGTAACACATAGCAGTAAATATATTTGGAGGAGCCATACCTAGGTATGGTATTGGCCTTTATAGCGATCGCGGCACATCGCGGAATAGAAAGGATTCTATTATTTTCTGGTGAAATATTTTCAGGTATGCCAAACCTGAACATATTTCAGAAGTACGAAGAAACGCTGAAAAATATGGCCATGTAATTAATTTTCGCACGGTTGAAATATGTCCCTACGGATGCGGCTTACCCACAGTTCCTCTGTGGAAATGTTCTTGCTTTAAGTTTTACAGCGTCAGCTGTTAACCTCACGCTCTCCGGAGATCGTTGTCGTATGCACAGAATACTCTCCTTTCTAAACGCCCCAAAGCTGGGATTACAGGTCACACTTGTAATGTATCGTTTCATTTCCTTAAACGCCTCTTCGTATATTTTATAAACCCTTGCCATCACTCATGCAAACCAATATTGATATAGCATCCATCAGCTCACGGATTTTTATTAACTATTTTATGTCAAGATAAATACTGTTAACTACAGTAGAATCTCTATAAACGGAAATCGCTTAAACGGAATTGTCGCTTAAACGAAACAACTATCGCGGAGTTGTTTGGTTTTGTATTCATGCAATGTAAAAATATTCCCGTTAATCGGAACTCAAATTCTCGCGCCTCCGGGTAAACGGAACTGAAAACGAAACTATGTCGCCGACATATTTTTCGCTATCGCAGAAAAGAAAAATAACTCTTGAGTAATAAAACAATATTATAAATGTTCTTAATATTTATTAGCTTTATTGCCCAAAATTAGCATGTACGCATGTTTTTTTGGAGTTTTCTCATTTTTACGCATAGGTGGCTATGTTGGGTAGGCTTGGCTCAACAGGGCTTCTGCTCGCATCTTAGGCCTAGTGTCCTAATTTCTGCGATGGCGGCCACGAAGCGAAAACGCAGTGCGCTCACGTTATAAAAAAAAGATCGAAGTCATTAATGATTTCGATAGCGGTTGCTTCACGAAAACGGCGTTTGCAACGAAGTATGCCATTCCCAAAAGTAGCCTGACAAGGATTCTTCACGACAAGGAAAAGCTGCGAAGTGCGTTCAGCAGTACGCAATTCGGACCAAAGAGGATGAGGCTGCGACTCCCCGAACACGAAGAGCTTGAGAAGTGCTTGGCGTTGTGGCTATGAAGAGCCCGGAGTGAGAACCTTCCCGTCATTGAACCCATAATGTGAATATACAAAGGCAGCAATTTGGTGTTTTTGTTCATTATTTTGCCTTCTACATTCACTTGCTGGTGTTTACAAATTTTGCACTTGTGGAAACAGCATTTAAGCTGGCATTCAACATTTTTAGTGTACCTACACTACATACTCTCAGTAAATGAAACTCCTGATAAATGGAACAAATTTTCCTGGTCCCTTCAGGTTCCGTTTATCGAGATTGTGCTGTACTTCATTCTTCTGATAACCCGGAACCAAAGTGATTTTACGTTATATAAATGTTTCAGCGTGTTTAGCATTTGGCTCTTGCATATCTGTTTGAGGCTTATGCCCACTCACAACCTTCTTATTAATGATATTTTTGGTGTATCAAGAAACGGCCTCGCTTTATATATTTTCGCCACCACTGTCACCCTGTTTAGGGTGCTGGAGACCAGTTAAGCTGCTTGTACAGCATTTTTACAGCGGAGCTGTTAAGGGCTAGTATCCCCAGGATCGTGTCTCCCGCAAAGAAATGTCCACACAAAACTCTGGTTGCCGCCGTCGCTCATAGATGGCGGTAGCTGTCGAGAGTGTTGTGTTTGCCGGTTGTCCTCTTGCCGCCGTCGCTCATAGTTGGAGCAACCTTTCGAGCCTTTCCACTCTGGCTTGCCGACTTGCGGCCGTCCATTACTTCATTCCCACCATATAGTACAGCTTCGCTGGTCTTCCTTCTTCACCAAAGTGGAAAGGCTAAAAGTTTTTTTTTTTTTTTCTCGGCCCCCACCTTATTTATATGGTGAATAAATTATTATTACAATTATTATTATTATGCCTAAAGTGCGCATTTTTCTGAGCATGACTTTCAATAAGTCAGATGCCCACTCTACTTGTATCTCGCATTTCACCAAACTTGTGGTAACAATTACCAATGCAGTCAAATATTTGTAGTGATTAAAAAAATAAAGGTTCACCTTCGTGTTAATTGCATTATTATCATCTACTAAATAACTTTTTTAGAACATCGCGAAAATGCTAGCCTTCACGACATTTGACTAAATGGCGTAAAGTGATTCGATGAAACGCAGTTCGGTGAAGTCTGTAGTAAGCGGCCAGCAATCTGCGCGCTGACGCCGGCAGTGACGTTCAGGGGCTCACCGCGCCAGGAGCTGCCGATGAGCTCGCGAGTCAGTCGAGGACTGGATGCGGACCTCAAAGTTCGAATTTTAATACATTGCCTGTCTTGTTCTTTTTGTTGTTCAGCAGTATGCACCGATCCCCAGAAATATTACCTCATTGAATTGATTGACCTCCGATTGAATATTTGGTACCCAATGAAGAGTGAATGTTTCAGTGTAAGTTTGTATGCATTAAAATTGGTTACATGCTGCATGAGTCCACAGAAAGCAGCAGGGAACGTAGAAAGTTAGTGTTGCATGCTCTTCTCGATATTCGTTACATTAATCCTGCTATACTTGCTCCTCAACATTTGTTTATGTTTTTTCCCTAGGTTCGTCAATCCACGGGTTCTCGTTTGAAATTTTATAACTAATCTAAAATGTCTAATGTTTGGAATTTATATCTATTTCGCACTACCTTATTCAGATGTTCAATTATATATCTTTAATACGGACGAATTAAAGACATTAAACAAAATGGCAAAGATCAAGCAAACAATGCGGAAACTGGGACTGGGACCAGTTTGTCTGGGTTCGCGCCTAAAACCGCCCTTTCCGGGTTTATATTGTCCGGGACCGTACTGTCCGGGACATTTATGCGGCGGCAGCCGTATATGTTCCTTCATTTTCAGTGGTTGGCACAGGGTGATCATCATCATCATCATCATAAAGCCTTTTTTGTGCCAATAAACAACCAATAATGGTCTGCAATGTGGCACAGTGAAAAATGTGTACAGTTGTAAAACCTGCTAGGCTATCCTTATTTAAAAATACAAATAACAAGCTAGCATACAACAAAACACGACAGCGCAATGCTAACGACGGAAAATAATCTCATCTAATGGGATCGTGTGATCCTGCGATCCTGTGATTGTGTGGCCGTGTCACAATGTGTCCGTGACCGTGTCACTGTGTGTCCGTGCGTCCGTGCGTCCGTGTGACCGTGACCCTTGACTTCTGATGCTTGACCTCCTTCTTACCTGCCCCCTCCCCTCACTTGCCTCTTTCATTTCTCTTCATAGCCTGACGGTTAACCTAAAAATGGGTTAACCCAGTTACAAATAGGTTAACCGAAAAGCAGCTAAGCTAGATATACATTACATTCGTCTACCTTCTATGAAAAAAAATCCTTCCCAAACACCGCTGCTAACATCCGTTCGTCTTATTAACATCATCAAGCACACGAATATCTACTGAGAGCGGGTAGCTGTTTGTGCTTCATGTTCTGCGCTCTCTCGGTATTACATAAATTTTTGATAGTATAATCTTCATTATTGAGAATAAATATTCCGCCTATGCTTGCACACATGCCTATCATTGGCGCAAAACCTGTTGAGACAGAAACGCCTAGAGCTCATTTTATTCAATACCGGTTCCTTGTGAAATGCCTACGTTAAACTAACGTAGTCAAATATGAAATGGGACGAACATTGTAGCTTTGTTCAGCTGGGTTATTTGTCTTCTTGGAGTGGCAGAGAATAGTCAAAAAGGATGAATACGAGACAACCAAAATAATTATTGTTTCCTTGGCATGCAGGGTTGTAGTCATCCTGTAAAATAGGTGTTCATATATTGCACCGCACCAAAGTAACATTCAACAGCAATATCCAAGTGATGATTGCACATGCCGCGCAGAAACGCTTTAGTAAGCCTAGGGCGCAAAACTCGTTTCATTTTTTTAACTTTAGTTGCCTATATGCAAACTAATTATTTATTTCTTAAGATTCGTAAAGCATTTTCAAAACAGTGAAGACTGACCTCTTCTGTTATGCGCTGAGGTGAGCCAGTAAACATTAATGACAAAATGCGCCGCTTGGTAAGTGCTTCTCTAAGTAGCTATAACTTTGGTTGTAAGTAGGAACTTAATACGCGCTCCCATGTAAAAACTTGCACGGGAGCGCAAGCGTAATGCTAACGCTTAACCAGGACATGCTCGTTTTCGTACAGCTCCCGTTTTTCGTCTTGTTCGGACTCATTCCTGGAACCGTCATCGCTGCCCCGGCCAACAACGTCATCGACAGTCCGGGATCATGCTTATCATCTTCTGGCTTGGAGGGCCCGTCGGGCCCGTCAGCTGTTTCATGGAGCGCCTTCTTTGCGGATACAGTGCCACCTACCCTGGCGTCACTCCCACAATAGCGTTCGGTGGGCCTACAAAAGGAGGTGCCAGAGCGTCGCCGCGCCAGTGGGCATGGGAGCGCAAGCGTAATGCTGACGCTTAACCAGGACATGCTCGTTTTCGTACAGCTCCCGTTTTTCGTCTTGTTCGGAATCATTCCTGGAACCGTCATCGCTGCCCCGGCCAACAACGTCATCGACAGTCCGGGATCATGTTTATCATCTTCTGGCTTGGAGGGCCCGTCAGCTGTTTCATGGAGCGCCTTCTTTGCGGATACAGCGCCACATACCCTGTCGTCACTCCCACAATACCCTTCGGTGAGCCTACAAAAGGAGGTGCCAGAGCGTCGCCGCGCCGGTGGGCATGGGAGCGCAAGCGTAATGCTGACGCTTAACCAGGACATGCTCGTTTTCGTACAGCTTCCGTTTTTCGTCTTGTTCGGAATCATTCCTGGAACCGTCATTGCTGCCCCGGCCAGCAACGTCATCGACAGTCCGGGATCATGCTTATCATCTTCTGGCTTGGAGGGCCCGTCAGCTGTTTCATGGAGCGCCTTCTTTGCGGATACAGTGCCACCTACCCTGGCGTCACTTCCACAATACCCTTCGGTGGGCCTACAAAAGGAGGTGCCAGAGCGTCGCCGCGCCAGTGGGCATGGGAGCGCAAGCGTAATGCTGACGCTTAACCAGGACATGCTCGTTTTCGTAGAGCTCCCGTTTTTCGTCTTGTTCGGAATCATTCCTGGAACCGTCATCGCTGCCCCGGCCAACAACGTCATCGACAGTCCGGGATCATGTTTATCATCTTCTGGCTTGGAGGGCCCGTCAGCTGTTTCATGGAGCGCCTTCTTTGCGGATACAGCGCCACATACCCTGTCGTCACTCCCACAATACCCATCGGTGGGTTTACAAAAGGAGGTGCCAGAGCGTCGCCGCGCCGGTGGGCATGGGAGCGCAAGCGTAATGCTGACGCTTAACCAGGACATGCTCGTTTTCGTACAGCTCCCGTTTTTCGTCTTGGTCGGACTCATTCCTGGAACCGGCATCGCTGCCCCGGCCAACAAGGTCATCGACAGTCCGGGATCATGCTTATCATCTTCTGGCTTGGAGGGCCCGTCAGCTGTTTCATGGAGCGCCTTCTTTGCGGATACAGCGCCACCACCCCTGTCGTCACTCCCACAATACCCATCGGTGGGTTTACAAAAGGAGGTGCCAGAGCGTCGCCGCGTCAGTGGGCATGGGAGCGCAAGCGTAATGCTGACGCTTAACCAGGACACGCTCGTTTTCGTACAGGTCTGTAAACGTTTCTCCCTATATACTAAGCGAACTAGCAACGTATACCTTCTTCTGCTCCCATGCCCCGGAGTGCTTATTGTATCTGTCACTGATTGCTTTTGTATGCTTAAGGCACTGCTATTGCAGTGTGGTGATGTGAAAACAAATCCGGGACCCCTGTCTTCCTCTGAAAAAAGGCAGTTAAATGACATGTTCGTTATGGTGCAAACCATTGAATTCAAATCAACTATACTTGAAGCTGGACAGAAAAACATCAAGGTTGACATAAAACACATCTTAGAGAAACAACAAAGCCTTGATACCGCTCTGTCTTCTCTTTCTAATCGGGTTACTTCAATTGAAAAGGATATATCGATCAATGCTGAAGTTAAGCATGACATTAATGAACTATAGGTTGTGACGTCTGAGCAGAGCGCTGCAACATCAACCTTGCTTGCTCGCATAGACGACTTAGAGAACCGTTCACGTCGTTAAAACTTGTTGATTTACGGTATCCCTGATGCTCCTAGCGAGTCTCAACAAATTTCTGAACAGAAAGTACTTGACCTTGCGAAGGGCAACTTGGGCGTTGCAGTTGATAGCTCACATGTCGAGTGTGCGCACCGCCTTGGTGCTTTCCGTCAAGGGAAAACAAGGCCTATCATTGTGAAATTCTTGTCTTTTAAAATGAAAAACCAGCTACTTTTTTCCGTCTCGAAACTAAAAGATACACCCTTTTCATTATCTGAGGATTATTCACTGACTGTTCGCACCGCAAGGGAGGCGTTGCTCGTATATGCCAAACGACAAACTTCCCCATTCAAACTACGCTTCGATGAACTTCTGATCGGTTCAAAGACTTATGTCTATGACCAACATTCTAAGTTAGTAAATGAACTTCAACGATAGGGCGAGGCGGGGAGTGTTTAAAACAGCAGATTAGGCTCGTATGAGGGCGTCAGTTTTTTATATGCCAATGCTCGAAGCATTCGATCTAAACGTGATGAGATAAGTACCCTTATCTCGTCTTGCAGCGCCAAAATAATCTTACTGACCGAGACGTGGTTAACCCCTGAAGTCACTGATAGTAAAATACTGCCTGATCACCCTAACTTCAATATCTAACGTCTCGATCGACAGCAACGGCGCGGTGGTGGCGTTCTTATAGCCGTAGATAACAAGATACCTAGCAGAGTTATTCCTAATCATTCACAGCTTGAAATAGTTTGGGTCTGCTTGCAATGCAGTTTTAGGTCTGTCTTGGTTGGTGTTTGTTACCGTCCTCCTGACGCGTCACACCCGTTCTCAAGCCTTCTTCACGATGAATTTTCATTACTTTCAACAGAATATCCAGCCTATCCCATACTTTTATTTGGCGATTTTAACTTTCCGTGCATTAATTGGAACGACCCAACTCCTGTCTGCTCTAAACACTTCAGTGTTTGTCAACAATTTATTGACGTCGTTTTAGATTTCAATCTTTCTCAGATAGTTTCCCTTCCTACGCGAGTCTCTCCTTCCTGTTCAAACATTTTAGATCTTGTTCTTACTTCTCACCCTGAATTATTTCCAACGCCTTTGGTATTCGTGGACGGCATCAGTGACCACAAATCAATTCATTCTTACATAAAAGTTGAAACTACAAAAAGTGTTCGGTCAGAAAAGAAAATATTGCTCTACGACAAAGGCAATTACGAAGAAATAAACTGAGCGTTGTGTGACTATTTTTCTTTTTTCTTAGTTAATTTTGATTCACGAGATGTTAACGAAAATTGGAACTAATTTAAAAACAAGTTAGATGAACTTGTTAACATTCACATCCCATTCAAATACCTCAGGCCTTCCTCGACGAAACCATGGTTCAATCGACAACTTAGGTCTCTCTGTAATAAAAAAAAGGCCTTTCCGTGCTGCTAAACGTGATGGCACTCCTGACTCATGGTTCAAATATAAAAATAGTGAACATAACTACAAAATGAAACTACGCGAGTGCAAAACCGCGTACTCTCAGCAGACGCTCCCTTCTATATTACTTAGCAACCCTCGTCGTTTCTGGAGTATTGTTAACTCAAAAGACCACGCTTTACTAAAGATGTTTAGCGACTCGAGTGATGTTGTGCCAGACGATCAGTGTGCAGCTATGTTTAATTATGTTTTTTGCAATGTGTTTACACCTATTTCTACCAACTGTTTACCTGGTCACGTTCCTGCTGATTATTTTCCCATGGACCCTGTTTTTGTAGAATTTAATAGTGTATCTTAAATTATTAACTCATTAAAGGTCTCGTCGTCCTCTCACGTTGACAATATAAACACTAAAATATTACGTAACACTAGCCTGTCTTGTAGTTTATTTCTGACCAAAATATTTCAGCAGTCTTTGGAGTCGGGGGTGCCTGAGGACTGGAAAATCGGCAAGGTCATTCCAGTCCACAAAAGAAGCAGTAAGTTCTCTCCCTTCAACTACAGGCCTATATCTCTTACTTGCATCCCATCTAAGATCATGAAGCATACCATTTTCACGCATCTGTTTGATTTCCTAGAAAACAACTCCTTTTTTAGCAACGCGCAGCACGGTTTCCGCCGCAACTTCTCTTGTGAGACGCAGCTCCTATTTCTTACTAATGACTTTCACCTAAACCTTGACTCCGGCTACCCCACTAGTGCTGTATTTCTGGATTTTGCCAAAGCTTTTCACAAAGTGCCACATAACCTCCTTCTGCTGAAACTTTCTATGCTAAAGATTGACCCTAATATACTAAAATGGATCGAATCATTCCTTTTTCAACGTCGTCAGTTTGTTTATGCTAGCCACACCAAATCCTCCCTGTGCTCTGTTGCTTCTGGTGTCCCTTAGGGGACAGTACTCGGCCCATTACTCTTCCTAATATATATTAATGACCTTCCTCTAAACATCTCTTCCACTGTGCGGCTTTTTGCCGATGACTGTGTAATCTAAAGTAAGATAACCAATACTGATGATATTGTAACGCTTCAGGACGACATTTCTAAAATTTCTGAATGGTGTAACACATGGCGCATGTCCTTAAATCCTAACAAATGTCAATGCATGTGCTTTTCTCGTTCATTGTCAATTACCTATCCTATATTTCTTTTGAACTCTGTCCCCATTGAATATACTAACCAATACAAATACTTAGGCTTGCATCTCACACCTAATCTATCATGGCATACTCATATCAAAACAATTATATCCTCAGCAAACCGCTCTCTAGGCTACATTCGCCGAAACTTTAGATCCTCACCTGAAAACCTAAAACGTATTTTGTATACCACTATCGTTCGGCCTAAATTAGAATATGCGTCCTCCATCTGGCATCCTCATCAGAAAAATTTAACAGACTCAATTGAATCCGTTCAGAACCGTGCTGCTCGCTTTATTTTTAATGACTATTTTCGTACCTCAAGTGTATCATCAATGAAGTCTCGTCTTAACCTTTCTCTACTTTCCTCCCGCCGTCGAATTTCCCGTCTTTCTCTTCTTTATAAAGTATTTTACACACCTTTCTTGAAAATGTCTCTTCTAAACCCGCCCACCTACATATCATCAAGACTGGACCATTCATGCAATATCACCCGTCCCAAGTCATCAAGTCAAGCACACCAGCATTCCCTCATCCCTGAAGCAGTTGTGGACTGGAATGACCTCCCGGACGCCATAGTTACCATACCCGACTCCAAGCAAATCCGACTAGCCCTTCAAAACCACCTGTACTGACCCACCCCCCTCTATAACGCCCCCGAGGCATTGAGGGTATGTATAAATAAATAAATAAATAAATAAACTAACCGTGTAATTAGCTCGAAAACGTCAGGCGTCTTTATGTAGATAGGAAAATGATCCACGCGTTTCACTGTGCATTGCTATTAATATATGACGCTGAAAAGGTGGTGCTTTGTTAAAGTGACGGAGGAAATTCAATTGATGACCATAATATAACCATCAGTTGGACGTTACCCCGGCCTTCAGATTCCTCTCACCTGGTATCGTAACGTCACGCTAAGGGAGAGTTTGTCTAGATACAAACAAGCATCAGGGGGCGCTCTTTTCGTTTATAATGCGTATGGTGCCTAGAACGAGTCTCCGGCTGGTTTTTCCACAGCGTCCTCAAATCTGGTCTCTCAATTTCAGTTTGATGACGTCATAGAGGTGTCATGCAGTTGCCTGTCGAAACCCTGGGGGTGGCACTGCAGCGGAGGCGATTATGCGGTAGACGCCTATTCCGCTGTGTGGCTCGTTCCCAGCTCGACAGCCCACTGAAGCTTTAGAAGTCAGGAGTTGGAACGCCACGACGACAGGACACCCGCTTTCGCTCGTACCCTATGCGGGAACTTCTGCGACCAACCGCAAAGGATTGTGACAACCGACGGGACGCTCCGGCTCATGTGACGTCATGATTTGCCCATCCGGGACCGCTTATGGGCGGGATATGACGCTAAAGACACTCGTCACTAGTCGAAGGCGCGTTTCAGGCAGCGTCATATATCTTACTTCATTTTCTATTGTAGTAAGATGTATCGCAAAGCAGGAGTCCTATGGTGGCACCACTAAGATCATTGGCATTAGTGTTTATTAAAATTGATTTTATTTAAAAAAGATGAAGTGAAAGAGGTGTAAGGTGCATCACGTGTCATAATTGCATTGAAGGTTTCTAGGCTAGATGTAAAAAATAATCCTGACTAATTTGTAAAATGAAAATGCACAGAAGGAGTACCAGGCAACTTTTTTTTTTTAAACTGATTCCAGTTTTAATTGTTGGGGGTTTCTCGGGTCAGTTTCATGTCGCAAGAGTCTGGACACACTTTCTTTAAGAGTTTCTTTGCGTTCGTGCATTAAAAATCTGTATCATATATATTGTAGACCACAGTTTCGTTCTTGGCGACATCTTCTGCAATATAGAAGAAATGCATACTAGTATAAAATAGTATTTCTGCAATTAATCTTACACAGTACCTTCCTAGTGTTTCCGTGGGTCCAAAATTTAAACTATACCATACGACGGAACATAAAATTAATTATTGTAAAATTGAAAAGGTTCGTTCATTTTTCTTTGAGAAAATTATTTTGAGGGAACACATGGCGTTCAATACGGATGAAAAAGTTTTCAAAACTACTTGTTGCTTACTCGGTAATAACCGCTTACAGCATGGGAATCGCACAGATTGGACCAAAAGCCTATTAGCTAAAGGGAACTGAAAAAAACAGAATCGTTCTTTTTAGGTTGTTAAGATTATAAATGCCATAATACAAGTTAGAACATGATCTAACTCATGCGAATGGTTTCTGAAGGTATTTGAAACATTAGTCGAAAAATCCAGGTGAGGGCATGCCAGAATATAGCTTTAGCGTTGCCTAAGAACGTCCTCGACAAAGCTCATGATGCTTTCGTTTGGTCCTTGAGCTCTCGACTGTGGTTGCTCTTCGTCGCGTTCCCGTCGTTTTTGGTTGGAGAAGATTCGACGCAGCTCTGCCTTGAAGAACTCCCTGTTGTTAAACAACGTTTCAAGATTTTTAAACCAGCGTCGCGCGGTTCCCTCGAGGGAAAAATAGACGTTCTGAAGGCGCTGTTCGGGAGTCCATTGGTTATGCACCACCACCATTTAGTATTGCTGCAACAAATCTTCGGCGTTCTGGGAGCCACTGGTTTCCCTGCCCGAGAAGGCGTAAGCCGCGGACGTTCCGACCGGAGTCCTCTGGCTTCAAGCCTGCTCTTTCCCTGTCGTGTCGGGGACAGTACGCCACCAGGCTAGCCAACTCTCCCGCACTCTTCCGCGCGTCTCTGGTTTTCGGGGGACCAGCGAGATCGCGCGGGATAGTTGGGTGATCCCTCCTGCGAGTGGACGGCTGTGTGGTTGAAGAGTCCTGGACTGAACTCCGGGCGACGGGTCGAGTCATAGCGTGCGCTCGTCCGACAGGCGATGACTCAACGCTAGCTTTTCCCCAGGCTCTGACAGTCGGCGCTCCACCTCCGAGTGGACGGCCGTCTGCCGAGAGCTATGGCCCGAACTGTCGCGACGACGGGGCTCAGCCCACCAGCGATGACTCCGCTCGAGATCCCCTTCGGCTCTCAGGTCGGCGGGCGCTGCGGGAATCCTGTGTTCAAGGCTCGCTTGACCACAGTGTCTTGTTGGGGACCCCTGTTTTCCAATAAACGTTGTTAGATGCCGGGATTATCGTTGTTCGCATGGCGTTGCTGAACCCGGCGCGGCGACCGACTTCGCTGGTAGCCGTCGGCCACGCGATGGGAAGGGAATCGAGTTCCTCTTTGAGCACCGGTCCCCGGACGTAAATGTAAGTAATCCTCCCCACAACGTCTTCCTAAAACTTGCCCTGGAAAGTCGTCGGGGTTCGAGGGGCAACGAGCAGGTAAACGACAGGAGAGGCATCGGCGGGAGTCTGCGACGATTGGTTGCTAATCGTCCATTTCGACGACTGGTGGGTCTTCTCTGGCAGTCGACCGAATTCCGGGGCAAACCTTGAACACGGCGGCTTCCTGGGGTCCCGGTAGTTTCCACGGGCGGTTTTCTTGAGCCGGGGACTGGGCTTACGCTGCAACGCCTCGGTGGGGTACGCTTCATGAGCTGCGGTACCTCGCACCTCGAGCAGAAATGTCACGAATGACAGAAGCAGAAGCGTCAAAAATCCCGTTTTAAACTTCAAGTTATATGGGCAAAGTTGTGCCAATGGAAATAATGAACGAGCGTAGAGGCAGCAGAAAATCGGGCAACGACTTGGCGGCGTAAACAGCAGGCGAGAAGGAGAGTGACTCGACAAGGTCCCGCGCAGCCCTCATCTAGAGTGCGTCGGGCTCTCAAAAATTCGTCCCAGAAGGTTCGAGCGTCGAGCTTTCGGGGTGACAAAGAACAGGGAGTTTTGAGAACAAGAAAGTAGGACTAAATGATAAAGGTTACGTCCCGAGTAAGAATGAAAACAAATCTTCTAGACGCTCTTGACCGGCATTGCTTCCTCGGCTCTGCGCGCAGTAAAATTCAAATTCAGGAATAAAAATATTCTAGAATTTACCTTTAACTCGTTTTTTTTTTTACAAGAAACTCTTCAGAAGCTGAGAGTTTCTTCAACTTCTGAAAAGCGTGCCTCGAAGGAGTTAAGTGAACTGTGGAAGACAGTCCGACACCTTGATATGATCCACCGTTTTGCCAATGCTGGCAAAACGGTGGACCTACCAGTGTAACTTACCTACCCAGTGCCAAAAAGCTCAGCTTCTGTTTTTTAACCTCATTACTTAGTTCCCTTCAGTTGCAGACACCGTCGTCGGTCTCTAAATATTCTTACTTACGTAACGAACTTCGAAATGATTGTCAATTTAGCGTGCCGGCTTTTAACTCAAGGAGGAGACAAACAGAAAGAAGACACGAGTATTTAGTGTCGCAGTGTTAAACTTGATGTACCGTTCTTTGGAAGAAGATACAGACTTCTATGCTCGCTGTTTTCATATGATTATGTCAGACATATACAGGCCAATCAAGCAATTAAAATGTTTTTTCTAGGCACCACACCTGAAGCTAGACGGCGCAAGGCCCGTGGGTACACGCCAAGAAGCTCAAAAAGGATCACGAACCTACAGAGATTTTCTGCAAATATAGTGTAGTGTTTCTGCAAGGGCGCATATCATAACCTTTTTCGCATGTAACCATATTTCTTTATCCTGTTTTGTTGTTTTTAATTTCCTCGATTATTGTGTGTAAAATAGTGAGGAATTTCTTCTCTATTTTTACTGCCGGTTAAATGAAAATACACGAACCGGACTCAGTGACATATTTAACTCGCGTTATTTGTTTGTCATGTATTTCCACACTTTTACTATTTTTCAAGCACTTAAAAATTTAAATGACTTCCTCCTCATCAGTTGGGTACAAAAAGAGGCTGTCTGGAATACCTTTTAGATATCTTGAAGCTTCAACTGAGTGAACACTATTGATTAATTCAACAAAATAGTCATTAAACACGTTTGCAAGAGCTTTGTCTTTCTTAATTTCACCATCAACTGCAAATTCAGCAACTTCTTCCATTTTGCGGCCTTCATGCAGTACCGACTTCAATTTTGTCCAAAATATGTCCTTTGTGGTCTCATTTCGAAACATCGAGTTATAGTACATTCTTTTTGCTCGTCGTAGCTCACTTGTTATCTTGTTTCTTTTTCTTTTTTTAATTTGATAAAACAGCTTGATTTTAGTGCGCATAAATCTCCTATAAACAATATGTTGTTTTTTCGTCATTTTTAATATATCTGATGTTGCCCATGATCTTCTACACTTCTTGGAAGCTATATTTGCCTTTTGTACTTAAAAATTCGATTATAAGCATAAAAAAAGTTTCAAGAAGGTTCTAATATGCATCGTCAGCCGATGCCGCCGTCAAAACAGGGCTGTAGTTTGCCGTGTTGATATATTCTTAAAAACGTTCGAGCTTTTATTACTTATATCAATGGTAAAAGCGCAGGGTATCACAATGGCGCTGCCTTGCGGTTTCGGTTTTGGTTTTGCTGCACCGCCATGTTGATTTTTGTACAGCCTCCGGGCACCAGTGGATTCAAATGGCGCTGCGTACTCCCAGGTTTTACCAGTTCGTGTCCTATGGGCGGTATAGGAAGCTGCACTCCTCTGACGGAACCCTAGAATGCGCTCGCGCCCATTTGCCGATTTAGTGGGGAGTGTATTGGAACTTTAGACGACGGCATCGGCTTACCTCTGCAAAGACGATGGAGCGCGAGGTGCGAGCTGAACTTTGTACCGCAGCGGCAGCCGAGATGATGAGCAGCCGCTGATGTCGAGACGGACAGAACGAAAGCTAGGACGAACACGTATGGTCTACTTTGAATGTTTCTCTTTGCCTTGTGTGTGTCTTCAAATATTAAAAAGTTGTTGACTTATCCGCAGTTATCGAGTGTTTAAAGGAAAGTTAATGAAATATCGCAACAGAGATCGTTTTCAATTTAATGGCGGTCGTCTCCTGCGGCGATCGGTCGCAAGAGCGTATGCCCTGCGTTTTCGTGAGGCAAGGAGGAAATCAGCAGTAAAGGCGGAGACCTTTGCAAGCGATCAACACTTTAGTCACCTCTTCAGAGCTTGTAATGCAAACGCGGCTCATGAACCACGTGAGCCCGATCGAGCAGTTGAACACTCTCCGTAATACAGGCTCTCAAAAGCTTTTAGGAACCGCTGACACACCTGCTGTCTGCACCACCCGTTGCAGTCTCCAAACTTTCCATCGCCGAATTTTCATCGCGGGATTTAGGCGCACGACCCATTCAACAGGCGAAGCGTGCGAAATTTATGTAATTGACATAGAAATACAGTCTGACATTGCGCCATATGCGCGCCATGTCAGAGAAGGGCCCAAGTTGCGATGAAAATCTTCCCCACCCTGAGGGGCCCTGCAGTCTGCCAGTCTGCAGGCGAGTTGTTTTCATCGCAACTCTGTGCAGCCATTTGCTCCATCCCGTCCCACTTCACCTTTCAGCCACCATAGCAGAAGTGAGAATATGATTTGCGATCTTGATAAAAAGCTTAATAATATGCATGAGCTTCTGAAAAAACTGAGGGTTAAGGCTGATAAGATCGATTCCCTCAAATGCAATGTTGCTTCATTTGAGGGGTTCCTAAGTGTTCAAAACCGGAAAGTTGCAGATTTGGAAGACCGAAGCCGACGTTCAAATCTGTCAATGCACGGTATACCTGAGACTCCCGATGAAACCGAGCAATATTTAAGAAGTAGGATCATTTCTGATGTGCTGGTCAGCAAGTTGGGTATGCCGTGCTTTCCACTGCAAAGATTATAGACTTGGCAGAAATAGTGGAAAAAGGCAAGTTATCACGTTCTTTCCAAACTACACCGAAACACAGGCTGTACTTGAAAACGCCAGAAAACTTAGACGCGTCAATTTACATAAGAAAGTATTATTCGCACTGTACGTTATCTAAACGTAGGCTTCTGTAGGAGACTGCCCAAACTGATAAAAGGGCAGCAAAATGTGTCGCTCGTTAATGATAAACATCGGGTAGGTAGTGATTTCTAAGTGTGGGATGAAATGGTCATTGCCTGTGCACGGATGAAAATCTCTTCTTTTACGCATGCTGAACCTGTTCATTGAGGAAACTATAGTATTGTTAAAAATAAGCTGCGGATTTTTAATTTAAATGCATATAGTGTAGTAAATAAAATAGAGCCGCTTGAACTTATTTTGCTTGGCCACGACCCACATATAGCAATTATAGTGAAACCTGCGTTTCATGATAACGTCAGTGATGACAGTGTCATTTCTGGTTCACATAAAATATTCCGCAGAGACTGTCCTTCCCGATTGGGTGGTGTCGCGGCTATTTTAAAAAAGGGCATTGACGCGGTAATTTTGAACCATATTGAAGACCATGAGAGTGAAGGTAAACTGCTGAGGAAACACCATTGTTTAATATGCCGTGTATAGACCTCCCAACTCCCATCCAGATTTTGTGCGTAAATTGTAGAATCACATGTCCGCGCATCATAATTCTCTTTCTCGTGGCTGGTGACTTTGATCTCAGGGCATGGAGAGGTCTCATTTATCTTCTAATTCTAACTTGTTCTTGATACTATGTTTGTCTATGACATAGTTCAAGGTGTAAACAAGGTAACACGTGTGCAAAGTACTAGTAGCTCAATTTTATATCTAGTTTTTATTAGTCGCTGAATAAATGACTACACGGTAACCGTTGAGCGAGGCATTTCTGATCATAAACGTGTATGTTTTGGCTTCTCTGGCCAAACAATCTAAGAAAAATAAACGTACCTTTTAAACCGTTAAAAACCTTTCGCGTGCTAGTGATGAAATTGTTTTAGATTATTTATTACTTTATTTGGAGGAATGTCCAGATTCTGATATGACTGTCCTCTAGAACAAATTTAATTGATGTTTAATCCTTGCCATGATGATCTATTGCAAGCCAGCGCAAGCCCACTGCTGAAGCGAATCCTTGGATTAATCGGAGGATCAATCATTTGAAGCGACGAATCAAGCGGATAAAATCAAATGCTGCAATCCAGGTTCATTTTTGGAAATGAGAAGCGAACTTACGACACAAATGCAGCATGCCAAGGAATATCACTTTTCCAATAGGCTTACTAGCTTTTTAAAGAATTATCCTCAAGCATTTTGGAATAATCTTCGTGGCAAGAAAAGTACAACTGAACAAATCAAGCTTGATGATGGATTAGTTTCTAAAGGCCCGTTCACACTCTTGCGACCGAGTACGACCGAGAGAGAAAGGACCTGTTAAAACGTCTTAAAATTTCTTAGGACCAGAGAACACACTGGCACGCTGGCGCCATCTGTGCGGTGACCCTAGAAATGCACTTCACGAGAACGAAGGTTTTGCGGATTTTTGAGGTCAAACTGTGCGTAATAACTATGAGAAAGACTCGTTTATAACGTTGACAAAAGTTTTTCGAGCCAAAAAAGAAAGGATACTGCGCGAGAGAAATAAAAACATATGACGGACCGCCAAGTTTACACTGCTACCCAATAGATGGCGCCAGTGTGTCCTCTCGTCGTAAGAGATATTAAGAGGTTCTAAGGCACTCAGTTTTAAGAGGTTGCAAACGTGTGAACGGGCCTTTACCACAGTGAAATCGCGCAGCACTTCAACACCTACTTTCACTGGGTTTTTTTTACTCACGACATACCCAATCTCACCGAGAGCTTCTCATCTTTGATGCATGCCGATTTCATATCTTACGAGGAAATATTTTCCATGTTGTTAAATTTAAATGTAAAAATGTGTTGTGGTCCCGATAAGATTCCCAACGCATTTTTGCGTCGGTATGCCGAGACGTCACGGTTTTTAACAGTAATGTTTTTGTTCGTTTTCTCGAGTGCTCTGCCAAACGATTGTCTAATGGCGCGCGGGGTTCTGTTATTTAAAAAAAGGTGACTCACTTTTATTAAATAACTATCGACATATTTCACTAACATGCATAGCTTGTAATCTATTGGAACATATTATCACTCAAGAAACGACTAAGTTTCTGAACGCAAATAACGTGCTCAAACACTTTCCCCACGGATTTAGAAAAGGTTTTTCTACAGTTACCTAGCTTATTTCCTACAGTTCACGAATTTGTGTCTACGGTAGACAGAGCAGGCCAAGTCGACGCAATTTTTCTTGGCTTCAGTAAGGCCTTGGACTTAGTCACATATGTCAAGCTAGCCAGTACTCTATAAAGCATTGGTGTTCATCTGTTCATTGTAATATGCGCATGTTTATATTTGCAACATCGTAAAGAATTTGTGGAGTTACACGAAATCTTCTCAGACATACTGGACGTGACATCTGGGGTTCCACAGAGAAGTGTCCTGGGACCCATCTGTGAATATGCGTTTATTCGCAGATGACTGCGTGTTATCTAAAGGAATATCTTCGACTGTGGACCAACCATTCATGAACTTAAACCTCAGTGAAATTCTAGGTTCGTGCTTTGCGTGGGACATGAGGTTAAATCTTGAAAAACTGTTTATCTCCAGATTACACACAAGGAAATATCATTTAATTTTAATACAAACTAAATAACGTTCCATTTCTCATGTCGATGAATACAAGTACCTCCGAGTAACCATAAATAGAAACATAAGTTCGACAACCCATATCGGTAATACTTCATCGGCAACCTTGGTAAAAGCTAGGGTTGTTAAGGCACAACTTAAAAAACGCTACACTTGCTGTTAAATTACGGGCTTACAATGATTTAATTAGATCAAAACCTGAAAATGGTAGTATAACCTGTGACGTTCATAAAAATATAATTTTGAAATATTGGAAGAAATTCAAAGACCGTGCCCTGAGGTTTATTTACGGAAAATGCAAGATGACAAATGGAAACACACAAAATACAAACTCGAGCGCAGCAGAAGAAAAGCCCATTATAAATTTCTGCACTCATTTTGTAACCAAAAGCCGACCCTGGATTTACCAACTTATATAAAGTCGCTCTCCAGAAAAAGAAATAAGCATCATCATCACCATTCCTTAACATCATACTTCGCTCGTACTAATCTGTTTAAATTTTCATCGTTTTTTCCTCGCTCAACTGATGACTGAAATTTTCTGCCTTATTCCATTATCTCATCTACCGATATTGGTTTATCATTAGATAATCTACTCTAACACTGCGAGATGTTTCTGTTTTTTGTTTTTTTTAGTTGTTTGGAGTAATGTGGGAATCTGTACCTGCGGCAACGCTTTGGGGACTCCTGTTTTAATCAGTAGGATAATTGCACATGATTCTTTGTTGCTGTTTTTCTTTTTTTGTACTGCTTTAGTCTTTTCCTTTTTTAATGGACTGCTGATTTGTATATCTTGTTGCTTTTCGGGTATTATGTACTTATGATTCTGCCCATCCTGCTTAGATCAATATGGTCTGCAATATGAAATAAATAAAAAAAAATATAGAGCATAGCTTCCTTTGACTTTTATAAGTCACGTTCTGTTTTTGACAACATATTGCGTCATGTACTAACCCTGTATAGGGATGCCTTTTGATTGTGTCATGTTACGTCGTAAGTCAATATGAACATATATCTAAATAAATGTTTTCGAAAGAAAAAAACATATGTGACTTAGTTTTGTGGGAACTCGTCCGCTTGACACGCAGCGGACCCAGGATCGGATCTTGAGAACACCGCAGAGGCGGGCGAGATTTTTTTAAGCATTTGGCGATATCGATTTTGTACGCCGTACAAGAACGACGACAAGAGACATCATATTCAGTGGTAGGAAGAGCCCACAAATGTTATCGCTAAGATAAAGCTGGATCATAAAAGCAGCATTGTATTTTACTGACACTTAATCCGCTTTACCTTGGGCAGTAGCGACATGAAAAACGCGATACAACGCCCATATGACTTAATATTTCAAGTAGGAAGCTGAGTAGTAAATATAGTATATATTTGAAAGGTTGAACTATATACATTGGCTACGAGTTGTGAGTGGGTCTCTGATTTTTAATAAATAAATAAAAACAAGTACTTACCAACATATTAGAGTCAGCATTGCGACAAGTGAAAACAAATCATAATTCACTCATCGCTTCTAACGATAAAAGTAAGTAACTTTATATACAGGCGTGACATTAGGTTCAACAGGCAATTTTCTTGAGTTTTATTCTTCCAGCTGACTAAACAAATCAATATGTTTTCCTTTGCCAATTTTAGAGAGTTTATTTGTTATGCAACCACTTTTTTAGTGCTAAAAATCATTTTTCCTCGGCACACGAATCGCTGAAAGACACATAGCATCCGCTGGATAATAAAACAAAGGTCATAACCGTGACAGGTCTACGTTTTGCAGAATAACTTGTTAGGAAACAAGTGTGCAATGTATGCTTCGATCAATAAGTCGTTATATTATCCGATAAATCACGCAACTGTAGTTCTTTCTTCTTTAGTATACAACTTCTGCCCAATCTTAACAAGACGCGATTGTACTGCCTTTTAAAAGTCAATCTACGTCAAAGAGCATTTCAAACTGATTTTTAAAAGTTATTTTTATTTCCAGAAAAATCAAAACTCCTCAAATTTTTGTTACCCTGGTCCCCTAGGGGACAGTTTCTCACAGGAAATTATAATTTTAAGATGGTCGTTAGAAAATTACATTCATACCGTTTTTGATTATCCCCTGATTCAAGAACTTCCCTGCAAACATCGAGGGTTAACAAAAAATACTGTCTGCTCTTCCGTCTCCATCCGCTCTCCAGTTACACGCAGACGAGCGTACACTCAACAGCTGCATTTCTTTTCTTCTCTCGCCGGCGGCCTGGCTCCCAGCACAATCGTATCTCTCGGATGTTGTTCAGCGACCTAAAAAAGAAATGTTTTTTTTTTTTTTTAAGTTCTGCGAAGCAACTTTGGGCTCAAGGCTTTTTCTTGATTAACTTTTAGCTAGTTTAATGGCTGGGCTAATATGATTCTTCGACTCATATGTGATCAAAAAAATAATATGACATCAATAACACGATATTCACTGTGATTGAGTAGGACGCTCATAATGTCCAAACATACTTATTAACTTTCGAAAGGCATATGAAATATATTAATGTTTGTTATAGTACCGAAGAGTAATGATGTGGAACTCGAGCTGTTCGTCAACCTTAGCCCTGAGTGTTTTTTTTTTTTTCGTACTTAGTAACGTGCTGCGGAGGAAATCGCTACTTGTGCTGGTTTTATTTGGGAGGTAGTCTATTAAATAGGGAGATTAGTGACAAAGGTGTGATTTAATCACAAACTAATTCTTATCCCTTTCAGCATACTTCCATTCCTTATATATTAACCGTTAGATGCAGATTCCCAGCTGGTTGAAACTGTATACTACAGTCATCATGTGTCAACCCCTTTAGCAGCTGCGCAGTTTTCTCCTTTACCTACTCCAGTGTTTTTGTCTTTCCATTTTTTTTTTTTCTCCCGTGCACCGAGTGCCCCCTTGTTTCCCGATTGTACTCAACAATTCACGTCTCATCACGTGTGATTATTTCTTCCAGCGAGTCATTGTCCTCTGCGAGTACTTCCATGAAACCGGTGCAAATCTGTTCTTGTTTTGGTCGTCTCTTTGCACCTAATATCCACCCTGAGCGGTCAAATACCTACTGCAGTAAAGGTGCAGGCGAGGTGATACCTCAGCAACCAATTGACCCTGCGCTCAAACCTGACCTTCTCATTCCATCGACGGTGCAGCATCTAATTTCCTTTAAACAAAGATCCTCAAATGTAGAATATCTAACCACTGATGTAAATTATTCGTCTTGACCGATTCGACGGTAGACCCGCAGGACGCCTAGATCCTTACACGACATGAAGCATCCATCTCAACTCAGGAGCTGCCTTCTCGTCTTGAAAGCCTTCATTTTTGAAGTTTGGATACTTAGCTAAAGGAAAGTCGTTTAAAGATTTGAAAAAAAAAAAAAAAATTGGTAGGGCGTCTTATGAATCGAAGGATTGAGGAGTCGGAAGGTTTAAAGATTTTGAAGGACTAAGGGTGCCTCAAAGGCCGAGAGCTTCCCACAACATTCAAATAACGTATCAAGGCTGATTGAATTATTTTAATGGGGAACCAGTCTTAATCGAGTTTTACAGTTTATGTGTTTTCTTTTTTTTATTTATTTAGTAAGGGGATCATATAATCGGTTTATTTTAATATGACTCCTATGTTTTAACAAGTTTCTTAGACACGCAGATCATACGGCGCCAAAAAGAAATTCACTCTAGATACAAATCGCCCACGTGAAACGTTGTTAAGGTCCCGGAATAAGGGCTTGGTAGGAATTTTTATTTCAAGTACCTTACTGCAATATAAATGAAATAAGCAGATATATTCGAGCGAATGAAAGCCTGTCCACGCATTTCTGACGTCAGATATCAGCCAACGTATTGGAGGACAATTTTCTCAAAGCCTCCTCGTTACATCCTTCGGGTTTCACA
Organism: Ixodes persulcatus; assembly: GCA_013358835.2. NCBI lineage: Eukaryota > Metazoa > Arthropoda > Arachnida > Ixodida > Ixodidae > Ixodes > Ixodes persulcatus. The sequence continues at coordinate 61,804 of JABSTQ010011238.1, forward strand.
AAATAAGGCAGCAGAAGCGTTGAATGGGACGCTGCGAACATCGAGACATCACTCATACATCGATATATCAAACGGATGGCCGTACTTTTGGAAAAAAAAGGGCGCGATCAAACGAGGGCTATGACGTCATTGTACTCTCGTGAAAATTGAGAATGAGGGGAAGCGGCCTCGCTTCTCTCCTCCTCGCTTCGATTCACCAGCTCGGCGGGACGTTGCGAGTAGAATCGTGACGTGACTAGTCTCGTCGACCTTTCGGCCGTGTTCAATCGCGCACTTCTTTTCCAAAAATACCGCGATCCGTTAGAGATATCGCCGTATGAGTGATGTTTTTGGGTTTTGCATTGTCCCGCCTATCCGTCCAGCCTTATTTTGTGACCTGAAAATTCCGGTTCAGTATCCCTTTAAGCAGCAGTTTGATGTTGTGTTTGGAGAATTTCCATAGTGTGAATATTTTATGTCCGGGGTCCACCATTGTAAAACACCATCAATGAATACATTACGCGGCCCAATACATTAAGGTTATAAGCAATATGTATGGAAACTTAAAATTCCATAAATGTCGGCCCGTACAGCTACGAACGCGCGAAGAATGTCATTTGCAAACGGAGTGTGGCCATTTTTTTAATCGATTATTTCCATGATTTGCTTATAATTTTTAAATCAGGCACGGCAAGCTCTGAAACTTCAGCATCTGGTCTTGACCGATAGTACTACACCTCAGAGGAGGCTTACAATTCGGCGGTGCATAGTGTTTTTTTTTTTTGGTTTTTTTTGTTCCTGTGAAGAAAACGCAGTTAACGTTTCTGCCACTCTCCGCACTTTTACTCAAAAGTTGTGAATGTTATGAGATTGAACCTTCATGACGACCGAGCGGCTACAAACGTCGAGTCTGCTCTAGTCTCCGGTCAGTTCCGGCGCTGTCGCACGGTTTATATCACCATTCTATACACAAATTCGTCTCTGTGAATATTAAATGTTTGTTTGTAACATGAGTCTTGCTTTTATTAATAGGAATACTGTTTTTGATCGAGATAAGCCCCGAACATAAAGTACTGGCTTGCATTAGAGTTCAAAATGTTATAATGTCCCTACCTTTGAGCAAATTAGTCTTGTGATGATGTCCAGAAACATGCTGTTCACTCCTTGGTTTCTCAGTGCGCTCACTTCAAAATATAGCATGTTGTGCCTTTTGGCGAAGGCCCGTCCTTCTAATGTTGATACCGTTCGGCGTGTCTCCTGGAAAGTTTCAAGAAAAACAGCATAAACATACCTCTGCATATGTATCATAGAACTAATTATATACAGGCTTGAAGTATAAAAAATCAATATATAATAATATTCCTTTAATTTCAAACAATAAGCTCAGCGTGTTGCACCTACTACACCCTTGGTGGTGTGATGTAGGTAATAATAATCTTAATACCATTCGCAATATGTGTAATGTTAACCGACAGTGGTGACTAGGTCTAGATAATCTGCCATCAAGGTAACCTACAAGGCGTTCTTAGCTATTTCTAACATGCATCATCTACGCGCCAAGTGGTGTACTAAACTTACTAACATGACAAAAATATTAACATAGTTTTTAAAAAGTGATACGTAAACGGGGGGCATTGTCGATTACCATTTCTTTTTGTTTATGACGCTATTCGAATTCATCATAACAATCAAACGATAAAGGCGTGCAGCCAGGGGTAACGAAGAGAGCGGCGTTCAAGGAAACCTCAGTAGAGGGCGCCAAGAGTCATTGTGACGTTATAACGACATCAGGAGATAATTAATATGTTAATAAAGAACTCTGCGTCTTACGAAAGACACAGCCGTTAACATTTGCTTCAACGTGGCGCTCTTTCTGTGCCCAAGTGTAGAGTTCTAGTTTCCACCGCCTCAAATTATGACCCTAAAATCAGCACAGTCTGGAAAAGGATGAACGTGCGTTGGACTGTGCTTCGCAAGCTCTGATACATCGTTCATCGCCGGACGCACTTGCTCTAGCTAGAGTATGGCAACATCGTACTCGATTGGTACGATTGAATTGTAAGCGTGTTACTTATCTGCGACACCCCTCCTTCTGTCCAAGTTATAGACGAAATTCATCAAGGTGATTAGCATTGTCAACGTTGGGCATAGTCTTGTTTTCGTTCCCGGTGGTCGACAGGTAGGTCGTTTCATTTTCTTTTATTGCTTTACTCGTTGGTTCATTAGATCCGAGTATGGATTTCGATAGTCACGAAGTGCCGTCGTTATTCTTATAAAAGGCGCATGCTGTATTTATATGAATGCCCCAAAAGACAGCAATAGTTCGTTCCTTGTGAGCTATTCTCAAGAGGAGTGTTACGTAGTGATCACGTGTATACAACGTCACTCGGGGCCTTCATATCTGACCACGCCGAGAGGAAATGAAGTCAATCCTGCTCCGGCAAATGACGTGTCTGTTTGCTAAAATATAACATCTGGCGACGAGGATGAGATCCGGCTGCAACGGAAAACCGCCAGAGTCGCGCAGGAGCCCTTCCGACGGACAAGCATTCGCCAAGGTGGTAAGGAGCCCTTGAGACAGACAAGCATTACCCAAGGCAACCGAAGAAGCGCCTTCGTGTGTTTACCACGGAAGGGCACGAGCGAAAACGTCGGAGCAACCGAATCATGTTTCTGAACAGCGCGGAGCAACACAGGACAGTGATGTTCAGATAAGTGACGCTCGTTCGGTATGTCTCATGCTAGCCATGCGCCAAGGCTAGGAACACTGATGGGGTTCAACCCGAAGGTGGAGAACATACGTTCCAACTATGAACGGTTTGAAAACTTTCTGGACAAAAATGCAATTTCCGCGGACAAAGAACTGAAGCTGTTTCTAAAAGCGTTAGGGTCGCAGGCCCATGAAGAGTTGAAGAATATTGTAGTTTCTGCTCTGTCGATGCAGAAGACGTTAGCAGAAATTAAGGAGCTCTTGGAAAGTCACTTCAACCCAGCTCACCGACGCGTTCAGCAAGAAAATGAAAGGGTCAAACACTTTATCTAGGAATTGATACATTTTGCAAAAGAGAGCACTTTCGGAAGCTTCCTCAACAACGCTCTTAGGGATATATTGGTTGCGGGCCTGCGGGACCAAGAAACGCAGAGGGCCTTGTTCAATATGCTCCTGACGTTTGAGCATGCCGGCAAAGTTGTGCTAGACAAAGAGCTCGCGGCAAAGCAAATGCACCGGCTTGACGCGATTAGCTGCCGCGTCAATGGAATTCACGGTGGGAGGGGCCTTGTCAAAGGCACAAAAGAGTGGGTTGGCACATCGCGCAAAGAAAGCAAGAAGGAGGACTAGAAGACTGCATGTTGGCAATGCGGAAAGTTACGCGGCCGACCAACGTTGGTATCGTGATAACACATGCAGGGCATGTAACAAAAAAGGGCACTTGCAAGCTGTATATCTGCTAAGAAAGAAACGGCAGGTTATCAAATATGCGGACACCACAAATGACGAGTCAGTCGGCTTGAATCGTCACGTCATGTACTACACCTGCAAATCATCAGCCGGATATATATACGTAGTGCACCGTTGGAGATCGAGGGAACAGGTTCCCCATAATAACTGATACAGGATCAGATGTATTAATTGTGCCTGAGAGCTTGTCAGAAAACTATTTCCCGCATGTTAAGTGCGAAGAATCCAACGTGCACTTCCAAACACATAAGGGAGAAAAGCTAAAGGTACTGAGAAAACCAAATGTCAACGTGAAGCACAGGGGTGGTATGATGACCTTGCCCTTGGTCAGCTTTCAAGATCATGGAGCAGCGATTCCCGCCCTTATAGGCCAGAATAGAGAACATAAAATAGGTTGTCGACTGGTACATATGTGGAAGAGCGATTGAGAACTCAGCGCTACCGGTATCCCGAAATAATCAGGAACACGCCAGGCATGGTGAATAATGTTGCAGCACATATGTTCTCAAGGGAGTGCCAAACCAGTATTTCTAAAGCACGGCCTATACCTTTTGCTATCCGAGCTTTGGTAGGTTAAAATCTGGAAAAGCTGAAAGAAGAAAAAGAAGTGCAGAGAGTGACAAAAAGTGACTGGGCGACCCCTCTAGTTACGGTCGAGAAAAGTGGCGGAACCGACTTGCGACTCTATGGGGATTACAAAAATATCATCAACCTCGTTCTCAATACAGGCCACTATCTTCTGCCTTTACCAGAAGACCTGTATACGCTGCTGGCAGGTGGGAAAGTTTTCTGCGTACTTGCTGCATCACAGGCCTATCAACAATTGCCGCTTGCAGAAAACTCGAAACCACTCCTGACCGTGAACACGTACCTTGGTCTGTACCAGTTTCAATGGCTGCCATTCGGCCTTTCCAGAGCTCCAGCTACCTTCTAGACGAGCGTGAAAGACCTCGACGAATGTGAAAGACATAAACGAGTGTGAAATAACGGTGGAAGGAGTGTTAAAGCGTCTCGTACACTACAACATGAACCTGAAAGAGCAGACATGGCAATTCTCTATAAACTCGGTCTTCCACGAGAGTTAACGAAAGGTGACTATAGGTAGAAGTATGTTATCTGAAATTGTGACATAACAAAATTAATTAATTGAGATTGATATCTGCTTTCTTTGCCGTGACCTCATGGGTGAATTGTTCTAATAACCTTTTCGAGGCATTGTGCTGAGGCTTGGGCCATATGGAACTGGAGGTAGCGACCCCATCAAAGATAGGACTTTGGCTGATTCAGAAACCATGCCAACTATGGTGCAAGAGGCCCGGGCACCAGGACGACTGACGGAATAAACAGCTAAGCCTTTCAAAAATTTAACTCTTGTCCTAAAAGAATGTGCTAGCTGTTGCATTCAAAATAATTTATTTGATGTCGAAATTACACAGTGATGTCTCGTAAGTATGAATCCTATTGTTATAGATACCTCGCTACTTGGACGATGTTTTTGGGGACGAGATTGGTAAATACATGCATTTTCGTCTCGTTATTGTGGGCAACTTCATTATAGACGACTTTTGGGGGAAACCGATGTGTATATTCATGACACATCACTGTATAATGCCTGCATGAGTAGACCGGAATTAAACCTGGACACACTGGACTGTGATTACACCAAGTCACCAAACCGGGTCACGTCAGACCGGGTCACGCCAGGAGACAACAGCATACCAGAACCCACGTCTGAATTTCCCCTCTAATTTAAAAGTAAAAAAAAAAAAAAAAAAAAAAAACAGAACCGACACACGTCACGACACGACAGCACAACAGAACCCGCGTCTGAATTTCCGCTCCGACGTCAGAAAACACCAGAACCTGGACACGCCAGGACACGACAGCACATCAGAAGCCGCGTCTGAATTTCCGTTCTTGCGCCAGAAAACACCAAAGCCCGAACACGCCAGAACACGACGGCACATTAGAAGCCGCGTCTGAATTTCCGCTTTGACGTAAACCTTGGAAAACACCAGAGCCCAGTTTGGTGGATGTTTTTATAGGGATGACTGAGCGCCGACGATCGTCTGCGGATTAGGTATTCTTGACTAAGTATGAACTTCCGCCAATTGTCGCCTACGAACTAAGTATTCTGGAATACGTGTGACTCGTCGCTGACGGTCCCTTGCGAAATAAGTAAGCTGGACTAAGAATAACCCGCCAGCGACTGCAGCCTGCGGACTAAATCTGCTGGATAAGTACGACTCCGTCCCAACGGTTGACTGCGGACTAAGTTTGGAGGACCAGGTATGATTCGCCGCCGACGATCATCCGCGAACTTAGTAAGCTGGACCATAGCCTCATGTATACTGATAATGCCTGCCCAATCGCCCGTTGCCAGCTTCCACTGCAAGGGAGCGCTGCTTCCCCATACAAGGAAGAAAACGTGAACGACGTAAACGACGTGACTAAAGGCCCGACCACATTAGCGTCGCGGAGGCTTGCCGCGCGACGCTGGCCGCCGCGGGCTGCCGACCAAAACCTGTTTTCTCTCTCAACGGCGCGACGGACGGCGCCGCCAAGCCAACCGGCTCTTGCGCGGTTCAGAGCTCGCCACTCCTCGCCGCAGAAAAAAGAAGCCAATGGGATGAGGCATAAATAGTGACGTTGCGCTGAGATAGCAACGCGCAAGCCGGTTCTCCACGCGTCTTTCACGTTCCTAAGGAGCGTAGCGTTGTTTCGTTTCGTCTGCTATCCCTGCTTCCCCCAATGCCATTCCCAACGGAGCGGTTGCTCGAAACTGTGCGAGTGTTTCCCTTTTTATATTTCAAGACGCAGCCAGACTACCTAGATAAGGACGCTAAGAACAACCGCTGGGAAATTATAGGAGAGGAATTCGGAATTACAGGTGAGTTTTTCTGTGGCATTTGTTGCATGTCGCGTGTGTTGTGACAGATGTCGTGTTGATTTGGTGACACTTTCGAAAGTAGCCTTTATTCCAAAACCTGCGACTCCTTCCCTTCAGTGCGAGGCAACGTCTCAATATCAACAAGCAGGCTAGGATAATCACATTCTCGCTGATCACCAGGTCATCATCGATACCTCCATGTAGGCAGCGAGTGCGGTTTCGATGCTGATATATGCGAAAGATGAGAGCCGAAACGGAAGAATCTAACGATGAGCAGACGACGAAAGAGCAGGAAATCCGTCGGGAGGCGCGATCGTGAGAGCCTGTGCTGTCACGTGACGTCCGCAATACGGAGGCCAATGTGGCCTCCTCGGGACGCCGGACGGCGGTGCCGCCCAGCGGCGCCAACCGGCGGCGCCGTTCACGCTAGTGTGGTCAGGCCTTAAGCCTATCTTGTGCGTTCTTGCATTCTTGGTGTTGTTTTTGTCACATAGTTTAGTAGCTGTGGGTCGCCCTCAGGAAATTAGTTCGGTGTCGTTTTTACCACGTTTATTGTCGTGTTCTAGGCAGACTCGCAAAGGAAGGTGCCAGACCTGCCATTTACCGATACCACAAACAACAACCGGGAGCATGAAAAGTGACGGAACCTCATTTTGAGGTAAGGCTGTACCAATTACTCAGTGCTGTACATGTTCCACAAACACGCAGGAACGCAAGCTCGTTCCTCGTTTCTTCTGATTTTTTTGGAACGCGTTCCAGTTACAAGTTCCATCTGTGAAAAAGAAACTCGTTCCCGTTACAGTAAAAAAATGGAACGTATCGTTACATATACATTACATTTGCATTTGCTGATTACCATCTTTTTGTTTATCCCATCAAATGGGAACCTACGAATTTGAATGCTGTGGTGGAAAGGCACTAGGAGAAGAAAACAAGCAGAATTAAGGTTACATCTGTTGATATATTCAAGTTTAAAAATATGAAGTTTTAACCACATTTGTGTTTGTGGTGGATGATTCAGACGAGCGAAATGTACTGTTACCCCACATTGAACGAGTGTTTTACGACAACCTCACACGTTTCTACCTAACAAAGACCCTTGTTCGAAATGAACAACAGTTGCTTCTCGATGTTGTTGTCCGCAAGATGAGCAAGTAAGGAGAGGGTAGGGCTTTTTGGAAGATCAGTCTTGAAAACTACAAGTCCTTCTTCGTGAAGGTTGGATTCGTTGTTCAGTTTGAATGCGGGGAACAAGGGGAGAACGCAGTGGCGTCAAAAGGGGGGGCGGGGGGGGGGGGGGGCGGACCGCCCCGGGTCACGGTGTAGGAAGGCTCTTTAGGTTTGGAGACTCCTCTCCTCGCCCCGTCGGAACGGCGAACACATCACGTCCCCTCCTTTCCTATGTTTTCTCCGCCTGCCCCTAGAGGGCGCCAAAACGTTCAGGCCGTCCGGTCGCCGGCCCTCCGCCGGAACGCCGCCTCAAATTGTTTCCAACTTTTTTTTTTTTTTTTGCAATGGTGAATTGAGCATAAAAGAAATGTAAAAACCAAAGATCCGAATTCGGGAATAGCCAAACATTTGAATGAATGCGCCGACTGCTCTCCAGCCTGGGAAAACGTAAACATTTTAGAAAGGGAAAACGACATGAAAATATTAGTAAAAGAGACGATCAGGATAAAGACGTCTGCCGAATGCACCAGTCACATGCTCGGTCGTTGTTCTCTCCGAATTTAAGGCGCCTCGTAGGGGATTGTCTTGCATGCGGTAGACGCAGACACAACCAGGGGCGGATTTAGAGGGGGGGTCCGGATGTCCTGACCCCCCTCTTGAATTCTGCATGTGTAAAATGTAGGGCGTGAAACGAGGGAGAGGGGGAGGGGGTTCTTAAACATATGGTACGCTGACCAACACCTGATCCCCCCCCCCCCCCCCCCCCCCCCCCCCTCAGGAAATTCCTGCATCCGCCCCTGGACACAACAGACTGCCCATCTGTTCAGGGTCGGATTCTGTCTGGCGTTCTCGTGGAATGCAGACGCCTCCGTTGAAGGCAGACGCTTCTCCGGTTTCGGTCGAACGTGCAAAAGGGTTCGGATCGCATGAGAACGCGACAGTACTTCAAAGGAAAAAACCGAGATGCAAAGAAGCAGTCTCGAGAAAAGAAGAAAGAGTCCCGACTGTGTGACTCGTAATGTGAAAAAAAAAAAAAACTCCAAAAGGAGCTATAGAGTGTGTCATACATTAAACAATGTTTTAACAGCGTTTTTTACAGCGTTTTTTCTACAGCGATTTTTTTAAAATTTTTTTAAAGTTTTTAATGATATTATTATTATACTTATATCAGAAGTGCCATTAATAAAACCGGTTTGCTTTCCTTGGCGAGTGTGGTTACTATAAACTTTTGCAGCAAAGTGCTACCTACATGCAGATGTAAGTGTACTAACAAAGTGAACCTTTCAAAGAATGCTGCTTTCATTAACCTCTGCGTGCAAAATGTGTAACTTCGTGCCAATTCGGCCAGCAGTTCAATTTAGCAGGACTCAAAGGCTGCCTTAAAATGTAAAAGAATAATCACGTTAGCTGGCCCACATGTTGAAAAAAATATTTTTTTCAATAGTCCAGTCGAATCAACGCGAATTTGCGAACCCAATATATATATATATATATATATATATATATATATATATATATATATATATATATATATATATATAAAGTCATGTGAACGGTGCTTAAAACAATTCAGTTCCGTATTATCTGTTAACAAGGTTTGTGTTAATCATTTATTTTTGTGCATTCTTTTTTTTTCTTTTGGTCGCACTCAAGTTATCGTTTACCTGCGGTACAATCAGAGTTCATTCATTTTACAAACGCTTACCGACGTTAGTACTGCGCTACTGAGGAAACAAACGACGGAATGTAAGCTAGGCTAGAGATTATCTACAGGAGAAGGATATTTCTTTTTCACTCGTAGACCGCCGCGTAGGCTGGTATTAGGAAGTTACTCTTGTTTGCCCGTCTGCCATTTTTCGGGTTATGAAACCTTCAGTGTGCTGATAGAGATGATAGTTGAATGGCCCCTCCTACATACCACATCGTACGCGAACCCGTAGCCACCGGAAAGCAAGCTGCACGCCGAGCAGGCAGCTAGCACAGACGGCCCGGTGCGCTGCCGGATGGCCTGAAACTTACGGCGCCATCTGGGGGTGGCTCCGTGAAGCCAAGCGCGCGGAGTGTCATTATCTGGTCGCGGCGGAGAGCGGAGTCTCTACACCTAAAGAGCCTTCCTACATCGTGCCCCGGGTGCAGCGCTCAGGGGGGTGTCGCGGCGGGCCACGGGAGCGGGAGGGGCAGGGGGGGGGGGGGGGGGGGGAGTCGCGGCGGGCCACGCGAGAGCGGGGGGGGGGGGGGGGGGTCGCGGCGGGCTGCCGCTGACCCTCGTGACGCCACTGGGAGAAGGTCTAAAGGTAAGTTTCTTTGTATCTTTTAAAGGGGCAGGGAAACGAAATTACAGCGCTCCTTTTCTAGCTTGAATGCGTTGCATGTTGCCCCCTAACCTCAAAAACACCAGTCTTTCGTTGAAAGGCACAAGCAAATTAATTTTAAAGCTAAATAAACGATCTTTCAATGTGCACCTGGTGGATGCATGCGGAGCCTATTTGGGAGGTAATCTAGCAACGTTAGGGAACTTGCTACGTAGTCGTGACGTAGCAGATTCCTTCGGAGCAGCGCCGCTCTTTGGCATTTCAACATTTTCCTTCTTGGCTTTCCTCCTCAACTCACAAATCACGCATTGAACCAAACAGTCAAAGAAGACGGAAAGGGTGGATTCTCCTCTTTCTCGGACCCTCGTTTGTGCACCCGGATACAGCCATTCTCCCCCTGGAAGATTAGCCAGTCGCTCAAAACTCGGACAAAAGTTGCTTTCCCCACCCCGTTCAGCCCTAAGCTGACAGTGCGGTGGAAGCAGTGTTGGCGGTAACGCGTTACAAGTAACGGCGTTACCGGTAACGCGTTACTTTTTTTGGTTACGTAGTAACGTACTCGTTACTTTTCCAAAGAAGTAACGGGTAACGTACTTACGTTACTTATTTTGAGTAACGTGTAACGAAATTACGTTACGTTACTTTACTTCCTAGAACTTAAAAAAAATTAAATTTCGAAATTCAGCTGTTGCTGAAGTACAACAGCGGAGTGTGCGTCGGGTAACGGGGGAACTTGTTCACAGCAACTATCTGTACTTCGACATGTTGTGAATAAAATATATTCAAAGTTTCAATCTCGGCTGGTCTTAATTTCAATGCTAATGAGGGAGGCCGGTTCTTCTGTTCAGTTCCGTGCCAACATGTTATAAATCAGCTTCATATATACTTCCGCGTTTTTTCTTGTAGCTATTCGGGTGAAACCCTAAAAAAGAGAGGGTAATTAAGTTTCCGCATGGACATATTTTAGCTATGGCGCTTACGCACATATCAAACGTCGAAACAGCAAATGTTTTAGTTCGTGAAGAAAAAGTAACGCAACAGTAACGTGCGTTACTTTTTATCAGTAACGGTAACGGTAACGCGTTCCTTTTATTTTGAGGTAACGTAGGTCGGTAACGCGTTACTTTTATTTGCAAGTAACGAGTAACGTATTTAGTTACTTTTTTTCGGTAACGCCTACAACACTGGGTGGAAGCTACGTGCTCCTGGGCCCAGCCACATGCTCGTCACCCCACGGGTACTTCGAACGGCTTGGTTGTAACGCGTTGACGCTATTGGCACCACCACAACGCTGACAACGCCACCAAGGGCAAAGCTCATGACCCCGCCAGCCTTTCTACGTCACGAATGCGGGGAATCTTTTCTTTCTGTTTTTGTTTGCGTCGGATTTCCCATGACGCATCGCGCTCTCCGTTCGCTTCTCTTCGAGCGCTTGCTCGAGTGCACCGTTTGGAACGATTATTATCCGTCATGCTTGACTCATTTCCGAACAAAATTTGAATATTTCAATTTTTGTTTCCGTACCCCTTTAAAGGAGCTGTGCAACGATTTTAACGTTGAAAGAATTGGCGTTTTCTACTTTTGACATTGTTCACCTAGTCACAAAGGACAGAAAACACACCTCCTTCTTTCGAAATGTTGCGATTCCGCCGCGTAATCGCGGAGCAAAAATTAGAATATTGTTCGACCTGCAGCCGCAAGCGGCGGCCATGAGAAACAGAAGGCATGACGTCAACGGGGAATCTTGTAGAAAGATAGCAAGTTGTGCGAATACCTGCTCGATAAAAGGTAACTTTTGTCGAAATCTTGTCGTTCCAACATAAATATAAATGCGTCAAAAACCTGGTATCATCTACCAAACTTTTATTATACGGAGTTTCAGTGGCGCCTTCTATCCTAGGTCCACAAAACCGTCAGCAGTGGAACAGCCGCCAGAAGCCGGAGGGGGAGAGGGACAGGGCCGGACGGGTATCGCCGGACCCGGATGAGACTTTCCTCCTTTCACCATATTGTTCGCGTTGCGCCCGCCAGCACGTGGTCACGTGGTCGCGAGCGGATGAGTTCTCGCTGCTTACTGATGGCTCTAAAGAGAGAGCTTCACAGGAACCCCGCGCCTTCCCCATTGACGTCACAGCACACGTGACTCGGAAGTTAGTGAAGGAGTTGAGAGGCGCCGAAAACCTCAATCTTTGTCCATTTTTAAAATAAAAACTAGGACATGCAGGCAAAAGCGGTTTTTTGTTCTTTACTCAGAAAGGTCGAGACACCAACTCCCAAATTATTTAAGCAAATTACTATAACTGTTGCACAGCTCCTTTAAGTGACCAATGTTCGGGATACATGGGTGCGTTCGATGTGTGGTGACCTGTAATTTTGTTGTAACTGTAGGTGTCTTTGTGGAAGTTTAGTGACAGCTGTACTCCGCCTTAGATTTCTGGGTATACGAGGATTCGTGAACGCAAAGAAAGTAGCGGAGTTTGAAACATCCCTTTTTATGTGTCTTTTCCTTTGTCTAAAAGTATTGCTTTTTGTACCGCAGTCTCGGGCACTCAAAAAAGAATCAATGTCTACTAGCTCTCCTGCACCCGACTCTTACCAAGCGAGGACAAAATAAACCCTAAGATAAGTAACCCAAAAGTTAGCGAGATCCTGCTTTTCGCAAAGATATTGTTTTTGTACTTTTAGAATTTTCCTCTTAAAAATAAAAGAAAAATTACCCCACTGGACGCCGTTCCTTTTCGGTTCCAGTAAAAGTATAACGAGTTCCTGTTCCAGTTACACCGATGCAAAATGGAAATTTGGCGTTCCTTCGTTCCTCAAAAAAAAAAAAAAAACGCGTTCCACGAACGGCGTTTCGTGCAACACTGCAATTACTACCTCCTGGTACTCAGATGTATGCATTACGCACTTTTCTTGCGACGAGCTTTAAGGAACGCAGCATCCTGCTGAGGCTTCACTCAAAGCCCATCTTGGTTTGGGTCTCCCTGTCGTCAAAGCTGGATCAGCCCATGTACTACCCTTCCACGGCCTCTTTCGGTGCTGCCTAACTGTTTGACCTGTCCAATTCTCTTTCGCGCACGATCGGGGAAGTGAAAGGTGCCTGACGACAGGCACATATACATCATTACGAAACGTGAGCCACGGCACTGCTAACACCTCCCACACTGCTTGGGAGACTTCGTAGCGGTTGTAAACCCAGAAGATTCTGGCGGTTGCAATAGACCGTATGCGAAATACACAGCGCCATCTTGTGGTGCGCCGAAGAACATGATCCGTCTCACCAGTTGGCTTCGGCGCAGGCAAACGCCGGGGCCCGAAAGCGTAGTTCTGAATAATACTTCGCTCGCCCAAGTACTCGGCAGAGAAGGCGCTTTCAAAAACCAGGCGCCCGTGCCCATGCCTTTGCCGGCACTCAACGCCAAATTTTGATCTGAAGTGTGCGTCCGCCATTTTGGTTGCGGCGAGAAACTAGCGACCGGCGGGCAACGAGCACGTATATGCGCAAGAAGAGCGTAAAACAATGCTTACCCTTAGCTGCCAGGTGTGGGTGAGAATCGATGACGGTGAACAGTATAGGCATCGATCATTACCAAAAACGCTACGAAATTGACAAACAGCAGAGGAACCTCGCCGCAACAAAGATGGCAGCGCGCAGAGTGTTTTTAGACGTTCAAACAATTTCACATATGGTCTATTCCTCTTCACAATTTCTGCTATTCACCTGGTCATTAACCTTAGCAATACCTAAAAGCTTTCAGAGTTCGAGGTTTCGTCATTGTGAGCGTTTACCAGCTCGTCCGTATGGTTTGTAGCTCGTGTTTGGTCATATTTACCGTCAACTACATTTACTCACTTTTGGAGACTATGAAATATACGTTCCGAAAGTATTGCAATCATGTACGTTGCAGTAGTAGCAGTGCGCAGCTGACAAGCATCATCTTTCTTCTATTGTGAGATGGCGCCCCTGGCGGTGAATATGTCAAGCAGGCGCAACGAAGCCAAAACATGAGGAAGCCAGAAATTGGGCAGGCATTGTCAGTATAAAGGCAGCTATGGATGGACTAAGTATAAGTCGCCTCCGATGTTCACCTGCGGACTAAGCATACTGAACTGTATCACTCGCCGCGGACAGCCGCGTGCCACCTCAAGCGACCGTCGGCAGCAAGTCATACCTAGTTCAGTTGCTTGAACTCTCATTCATCTCCTACTCGTGGCACTTGGTAAAGATGTCGGACTGCGGATCGCATTGTCCGGGGTTCGATTCCTGTTGAGGTCCTTGGTAGGTGAATCTGGTTCCAATTATGCGTTTCTCGTTGTCAATGATTACGACTAATTATGCTTTCCCTTTGCTTTGGATCATTATGCATTCCCTGCTACACGCTATGCAATCTTTATATGGCCTTTGCCTCCGTGCAACGCGTTTTCGTCATACTTGACCGTTAAACTTTTTTCATAAAATCTAGCTCATATACGCAGTCTTGTGTTAAAATGGCTCGATCCAAAACAGTTGTGAAAGACCGCGGTTCAAGCTGAAACCGCGAGCTGGAAAATGCCCCTTCACGTACTCAAGAGCAAGGACTAAAAAAAAGACATGCGCCACAAAATGTACTTATCAGACACCGTATGGCGAGGCTCTCATGAAAGACAATCTGGAGAATGTCAGAGCTAACATTCCTCCGTTTCTTCAATCGCTGGTCAATGATTGAACTATATACCTCAGTTGTTAGTGCGCCGTCAGTGCGTCATCACAAACTTAGCTTGAGGAGCCTGCGCAATTTTGGTTTGGATGTTTATATTTAGAATCCTGCCTGGACAGCAAAAAAGTCACCACGACTAGCCTCACCACATGTGTCGTAACTTTAAGCTCCACAGGAATGTGCGACTGAAACCATCGATTGCGTAATGCAAAAACAAAGAAATCCGCTGACGGAATGTTTGTAAAAGAGTGGACTGGTAGGATATGGAAAACTACATGCAAACTCCAGATTAGTTTTTTTGTCTGCAAACTTGTATCGAAAATATATTTGACGTAAATGGCATTCCGCTTTACCGAATTGAAATGAATTGAATATGCTTTATTGAGACAAACGTCTTGGAGGATAGGGCGAAAGGCGACTAGAGTCGCCTGACAGGGGCCTGTCCCCTATACAGTCCAGCAGCAAAATGTAGAGTCAAAATCGAATAAAAAACAATGACACCATTACCCAAAGAAAGGGTGACATATACAAAGTGTGATCTAATGAAACAGAAACACACCAAAACACCAACATAGATAATGTTAGAGCTAGAAGGAAACTTTTTAATCTGGTTTTAAAGGCGTATATTGTACTAGAGCTATTAATCAAGGACAGTATTTCAGGGTGGTTATTTAATAATTGTGCGATCTGATAAAGTATCTTTTGTATGCCATAGTTGGTGCGTATTCTCGACTGTAGGTAGTGCGTATGATGGAAGGCGTATGTGGATGCCCTGTTGATGTAATTTTCTTGCACAAACTAAGGATGTAGTTTAATTTTGTGGAACATGTAAATTGCCCATTTCTGAGTGAGTAATTATTATACTGTAATAAGGAAGTATTTGATGAAATATGGGCAGGAGTGTTGGCGATATGATACATTGGCAATTTACCGCATTCCTCTTTTTTGCAATAGAAGTAGCTGAGGTACACAGGTCTTTGAGCATGCACCCCATGCTAAACTACAATAGCTTAAACGAGAATGAACAAGGGTATTGTAGAGCTGGTGCTTTAACCAAACCGGAAGAATATATTTTAGCCTACTTATAATTCCAATGCCCGTGGAATGTCGGGTCAAATCCGATCAATATGGTATGGCAAACTTAAAATTTTTTGAAAGAATACTTCTAGAAATTTGTGGGTTTTTACGTAACCAAATTCAGTGTTTCTAAATCGAATGTCTAGTTTTCGATTCATATTTCTATTTTTTTTTTTGCTCCAAATATCATATATTTCGTTTTTTCAACGTTTAATTTCAATTAATTGCACGCCAACCTTCTACACTCTGGACCCGAATAATTTTATATCTTGCATTAAACTTCATTTTTCGTGTTGCTAGTTGTATTATATGTGTAATTCTCAGCAGTTCTGACTAGGTTAGGTGTGTTAAATGTTTAGTTTCTTTTTGGGTGTTTTCTGTATTTGCGTTCCTTTATTGCATAAATCTTGAATGTCCCCCCGTTTGTAATTCGGGGGGACATTCAAGGCGATCACAGTCTACGGCTGTGTATTCCGCTTCGCGAAGGCAATCAACGAAAAGGGAGACGCACTCGGTCTGCGCTCCGTCTGCCGGAGCAATCCTGACGTGAGCTTGTGGTTCACACGCGTGAGGCACCTGCCCTTTTTACCAGAAGCCTTTAGGCTAGAGTTTGTTCGCGATTTGACGACGTCACTTCCACATGGCCTTTCACCGTTGGTGCCAGCAGAACTCTCCGCTTTTGGAACCTACATCCAGAACTTCTGGATCGATTCTAGCTCTGTGCAGAACCTGTGGGGTATCTTTGGAAATACGGGACCCCAAACGACAAACCACGTTGAAGGCTGGCACAATGGCCTGAGGGACCAGCTCCCCAATCACCATCCCCAACTGGCAGAAGTCGCTCAGTTCCTTCGTATGCAGCAACACTGCTCCCAGGTGAGGATGAGCTCCCTGCTTCACGACCAGCTGGCTGTGCCGAGGCAGCAAGATCCAGCGGTCTCAAGGAAGAATGCGAAACTAGCAGCAGAGATGGAACAGTTTGGTGCCCACGTGACCTACAACCTTGTGTCATTTGATGTCGTGCGCCAGTACCTGGACATCATTTCTGGTATCGGTGTGCTGCCTTCGGCGTAAGCTAGGCACTTGGTTGTGCTTGTGTCGCAATATTCACAAGGGAACTGTCGTTTTGCACCTAAAAATAAAGTGCTATTTGATGGATTCGTTTTCCCGAGTACTATATTTGTAGGTATGAGCCGTTGAAGAAATACAATTTCCGGATAACTCACTGCATAGCGCCAACACGAGAGATACTGGTGTGGGGAGCGGTGTAGCCTTAACCCAGGCAAATTTAGCAGTCCTGAATATGTTCGGAGTTTTTTATACTCAAGCCTAGTAGATATTTCTGCTATCTGTACATTTGGAAACATGTTACGCGCGTCGTAATTTCACCATAAAATGCTAGCAAAGCCAAAGATGAAAGAGCGAACCCGCTTAGCGTGCCTGTCGTCTTGCCCTGAACCCGACCTCAGTGAACACAGCAGCAAACGAGACGTATATTTTTCGATAGTTCGCATTATTTCAGGTGTTATACGCCAAATTAAATGCAGAAAAGCAACGTAAAATTACCCCTTGTGCGTCACGTACTTTGTGCGGCCCTCGGCCTCATCGAAGCCTCACGAGCCTCCCCCAGTCCTGATGAATTTACCGGATTTAACGGAGCTCGAAATTCAAATTATCAAGAGGGCTAGCGAGCATGGGTGTCATGCCATATTAAGACACTCCGCGAACCCGTCTGGAAGGTGTTTGGGGCCCGATGTGGCCGTCGCATGCCCGCTTTGCGCATGCGCCACCACTTCCGCCGCTGGGAGCCGATCCTAATGACGAGGCGTTATTTTCGTTGTTTGTTGTTTCCATACGTATCAAACTTTAGTTACTGCTCTTCAACAACGCGGGCTCGACATTTCGCGAAGTACCGGTTTCGGGAATATTTCGCGGGCTGAAAATTTCGTTAACGGGAGATATACACAATGTATTCCTATTCATGGGGTGACTTATTCGCGTCACCAGTTTTTCGCGAATTTGATCAAATCGCGAAATTCGGGTCCTCGCGATTATAGGTCATCGCGAAAATTAAGACTTTTACAGTAAACTACTTTAATAGAGGATTAGGACGGTACACATAACCTTACTTTTTATTTCGCTTTTTGACAAGAAAAAAAAGTTTGAATGCCTCGTTGAGTTCAATTGTGATTCACTAATGTTCTGTGGCTTACCACTTGCTTGCTGAGGCTCCCGAACCAATCAGAATGTGAAAAACGCAAAAACAATTAATTAGCTTACATATAATTGCGGCCCCACGGAGGCCATCTTGGCTTCTATGGATGTACTAGCACGCTAGGCATGATAACAGGAACGGCGAGCAATTTTATCCACCGAGCCACTACACCTTACGGGCAACTACATCCAACGAGGAACTACATCCATCGAGCACCCTATTGAAAATCGCTCTGATGGGACTTCAGGATTTTTTTAAAGGGTGTGAAGGGGACTTCAGGAGGGGGTACCAATATTTCCTGGTGGGTTCGCTAGCCCCGTCAGAGGCTCTCCTGAAATGTCTGAAGTGACCTTTACAATGCCTTGAAATGTCTGAAAGCCTGTCAAGAACCTTTCTAATGGGGTCGGGAAAACCTTCAGGCTTCTTGAGATGTCTGTGGGCAACGGCTTAGGTGGAGAAAATACATTTCGGAGAATTAGAACATAGCTACTTATTGTACGCGACGGGAAAAAAATAAGTACTGTAAACGACTTAATTTCGCGGGCTCAAATTTTCGCGAATCGGGCCAAAGCTGGAAATTTGAAATTATTCGCGGGTTCTGATTTTCGCGAATTGAGTGTAGCTTCCGTAGCGTTCACGTATTGCCCGAAATGTTCGCGGGACGTATTTTTCGCGAAATGTAAGCGATTCGCAAAATTCGCGAAAATTAGGTCCTCGCAAAAATTTAGTCGTTTACAGTATTTGGAGAATGCCGATCGTATGTGTGTACGGTCCTATTTTTATTACTGCTCTTCTATCAAATACGAGTGGGCTCCTGGACCTGTCTGTCACTGCCCGGCTGTTCGGTCGCCAAGGAGGCCACTGAGGGCGACCGCCCCATGTGGAGAAGTGACGAGGCGCCGGCCGAGTAGTGTTGACCGAGCGGCGTTTTGAGGCGAACGCAGTCCTGTCCGCTCCAGGCGAAATCCGTGCAACCATAAAAAAAAAAAAAAAAAAAAAACAAGCCGAGAGCAGTGCGTTTTTCAGGAATAGGGACGCGCTCGGAAGCGACTCGTTCCGGGAACCGGTTCCTCCACGGGCTACGGTCCCCAAAAGAAAAGCAAGCCAAACAGCGCCTCTCTCCGCCCGGCGATGGGGAGAGGGTGCAGGGCTGCCTGGTGCCTGGCAAGCGGCCGGCGGGAGAGGGTGGTGTGAGGAGGCCAGGATGCCTCTATAGCCATTTTCTGTCCACTCGTGGGCGGTTTGCTTCTTACCGCTGTGGATATCTGGAACGGACCTGTTTCCTCCAGAAAGGTGAGCATGGCTTTGAGAGCTCGCCCCTTGATCTGTTTTGATCCGTGCAGTTTCTTTCTTGGTTACGCAGGTGAACTCCAGTTCGGCGTTGACCGCCTTCTGCACCGCTCGAGCGCCATCGTGTTCAGCGCATTCAAGGAGATGGTGGCCGGTGTCGGCTTACTCGCTGCAAAGCCTGGCAGGCGGGGTCAGCGTCCCACCGCATGTTGTGCCTGCGCACCGGGATTATGGCAAAGTGGGTCCTGAGACGGTGAATGACGGCCGCTGTCCGGACTTGTTCCTTGCGCCTCTTTGTCCGTTCGACCTCAGAAGCATCCAGCGAGCGAAAAATACGCCGAAGACGCTGGCGCGACGTCATCATGACGAAACCGTGACTGTGCTCAGGATTTCGCACCGGCGGCGGGTGCTGCTTGCCAGTTCGTGGTTTTCGCTAAACGTGCTTACTGAGACTGTGTATGTGTCCGTGAGGTGCACCTGCTCGGTTTTATTAGCTGAACTACCGTACATGAGGAATATACCCAGCGGCATTGTGAGTACTTTGAAAGATATTTTTCTTTGTGATAAAGAAGTCAGTTGTCCCTATTTGATATGATCTGTTTCGTCTACAGCTCCTTGCGCCGGGTTTGAACAAACGTTGCTTTTTATCGCCTTTTTGAGTTATAATATGCATGTAAAACTAAATGTCTGCAATAAATTTTCAATAATGTTTTGAACTGCATTTTTGTGTAGGGTTCACACTCATTCGGGCGTCTAAAGGGTTGACGGGCTAAAGGGTCTGACGGGTTGAAGGGCTGTGGGGCTAAAGGGTTTTTCTATGGGGTGTCCCTGAAGTGTTTTTCTGTACGGTATTTTTGAAGGGTTTTGAAGGCCTGTGCGGTCCCATAATCCTTCAAGGCTGACGGGCCCTTTAGAAATATTTTCAATAGGGCAGCTACATCCATACGCATGTCAATACATCCATCGAGCCCGTACATCCACCGAGCCATTACATCCATCGATGGATGTACTGGCTCGATGGATGTGCTAACACGTAATCATGTGTGTGTATGCGGGGGGGGGGGGGGGGGGGGGGAGAGCGTATTTTCTCTAAGCCTGCCGAAGGCCGTATAATATAGACCCTTCTAGCAATGCCGCGCCATCTAGTAGCGCCGATTCCAAACTATGCGAACTCGCTGGGAGTGGTCGAGTGCGCTGCTAAGGCGGGGCCGCGGCCCCGCCGGAGCGGAGTGCCCGCATAGCGCCTTTCCATATGCGTTTTTATTGCTGTGCGGCACCGTGCAAGCAGAATGGCGCGAAAGATAACCTCCCAAACAAGACGAGGTTCACTTTTTGGCTGCAAAAATACAGCTGTAAACAAAACAATGCATCAGTATAAACCACAATCCGTTAAGTGCGCGCTCCCTACGCTCAAAATGAATTAAGTCAGGATATGCGCGCGTGCACGAGAATTCATGGGGACAGCGCGCGCAGTAAAAAGAACTATCATACGAGCACACGCACGTAGCTCTCCCCGAGGATACTTTATTCGGGCGTGGCGTATGAGCTATTCTTAAATTCGAATACTGTCTTCTTCCAGGGTTGCTAAACTCGTCGAGCACAACTTTGTGCTCGAAGTTCGCGGAACGCGCTAATTGGACTCTCGCGACGCTGACGTCGCGCCGAGCGAGGTGTCAATCATTAGAACGCTCATTCCTTTGAGAGCGAAGAATGTAGCAAAGTTCAGAGGGGCGCGCGTGCAGGGCGCGAGGAGCCCGCTGATAGAACGGCTTCGCCGATGACGTAGCGCCCGTTTGTCCCTACATCCCTATGCCAAGCTAAAATGAATGCTTTGAAGATTGTCCCTGGGCCACCTGTTGACGCTCCGAATCCCTCCAAAGTTTGTGTAAAAAAAATAAAGTGATTAGAAACCTCGTTTGTCGAAGTTGTCGCTGACGTCAAAGTGACGTTTGCGAACTTAGCGAGAGCCGTGGTTTGAGCTCGAAATCTTCGCTTCGGATCGAGGCGAAGTTAAACTTTTTCAACATGGCGGTGCCGTACGCTGCGGCCGAGCTTATCTTCCGCCACCGTCGGCGTCGCTACCGAGACCACCGGGACGCCTTTCAACTCCCCGACGACGACTTTCGGCGGCAGTACCGGCTATCGAAAGCCGTTGTGCGTTGACTCTGTGACGAGCTTCGTTCGGCGCCCGGACTTCGAGGCGGCGGACAATCGCGTCTACCATGACCGTGAACAAGTTCTCTGCGCGCTCCGGTTCTTCGGAACCGGTAGCTTTCAAGGCATGGTGGCGACTGGCGAGAACCTCTCAGTCTCCCACATGACTGTGAGCCGGGCTGTCAGAGCTTTTGCGGCTGCCATCGTTTTTTTTTTTTTTCTTTCTGTAATTTTCGAAGAGGTACTACTAAGCTGGTATACAATTCATAATGTTGGAAAACAAACAAGAACCGGGGTAATTCTTGGGTAGTGTCGAGTCTTCCGGCAGCGGTCAGAATTATTTTCCCGAAATTCTACTGGCAGTCGTCACTCATTGGTGGTCAAATCAGTTCATCGAACGACGTGTCATCGACAGATCGTTTCATCGGCACGCAATGTAATCACATGAAGGAGATTTTCTTCAGTTAGAGGTATACACACATTAAACAATTTCACACGTTTATACATGTAAGTGTGGTGTCCCGTAACTAACACCCTAATAAGTGTAGCGATAGGCCTTATAAAAAAAAATGTAAACCTCACACCCCTAAAAATGTGTGATTTTTTTAAACACGTTTCTTAAAACGTGTGATAATGCACTACATGTACCTTTTTATAAAGATGTAAAACTACAATACTCCTCCTCGTAATGGTGTAATTATAACAGTACACTTCTTTTTTGGGGTGTACACAGTGGCCCGGGACCCAATAAAATGACTAACAAATAAATTACACAAACGAGTCGCCAAAACAGCACGTCACTTCTTGACCAGTGTCGAGGCGATTTCGGCCGAAAACCGGCTCCAATATTGGCCGGATGTAGTACGGTTTTGCGCCTCGTCCCGACATCCGGCAGGTACGGGCGTACCGATGCAAATAAACGATTTGTGTCTAATAGCACTGGCATCACTGATCTCTCAGTAGGCTGGATCGCGGATAGAGGCCTGTATTGCTGGGGTCGAGCGGCACCACCGGCAGTCATCGCTTGACATGAGCTAATGCATGCTATAGGAGAAACGGGAAAACTCAATTTTATTACGTTTGTAGGTTGTTCTCGACCATGAAACTTCTAGCGTGTTTTCCGCAAATAACTGTTAATATTGTGGGCAAGAATATTAAACGCGTTAGAACACCAATCTTCTTTAAATAAATGTTGTCTGGTTGAGGGCCGAGGGCGATTTGTTGGGCGTCAACTGTGATGTGTTTAATTAGACAGGGGTTACCGAGAGTTATTGTGGAGTCATACGTGATCCCGGAGTCATCAGAGCTAAGCAAACGATAAGTTAGAAGGCCTTTACTGGGGACATTCGCATCGTTTTAACCGCTTGTACATAGTACTTCTGGTGAAAGCATTTTTTTTAAACTGCTAGCTGTGAGGGCTTCCGTGACAAACTGAAACTCGGAGCGTGTCGTTCAGTCGCTGAACGTGTCATTTATTTAGCAACCAAAGCAAGCGACGTCAATGGTACTCCGGCCGATTTTGTTTTTAAATCGACGTTCGAACACTTGACGAATGTCTATTTGATCTCCAAACATCCGATATAATGATCGCAGCACGTCATAAAATACTCGCCCTCGAGCACCGCGTACAAGCTTCCTACTTTTGTGTGTTTCTCCCTTAGACTTCCGTGTATTGCCTGTTGTCAAGCAATGGCCGCCGGTGATGCCAGTGACGGGCTCCCGATCCGCGATCCAGACTTGCACTGTGAGAGTTCTAATGCATTGCACCCGCGGAGTGCTGCACGGAGAACCGGCCCCGAACGAACTTGCCGAATGCACCGAGTGCAGACTGATGCTGTCGCCATAGATGTTGTAGAAAAGTACGGACCTCAAACCGAAACTAGCGCCTTTTTGTTCGACGTGATGGGTGGGAATGCGAGAGTGCCGTCGCTGCCATTGTTTATCTATAAACGTTGGTTGCTGCAACGTGGAACTTATATTTGCAATGACTTCCAATTAAGCAACTCGGCTGTCAGAGATAGCTACAGGCGGCGTAAGTTTCCGAAACCAGCTGACCACAAAACAGCATACACATGAGACAATTGATGGCACTGTACGCGCAAGAGCTTGCTTCGTTTTAAGCATGGTATTATGAGTGAACCACTGAAAGGATACGGCTTAAATCAGGTTCGTTGGACTATCTAGCAATACGTTTCGTAAGACTTTTTATTTCTCTGATGAGGGCGTTGAGAACGAGAGCTTTCTCAAACAAAATACGACGGGGCAATATAGCTGCCGTTCAAAGATGACTTTGCTCAAGCCTCGGGCAACGTCTCCATGTTTAGCTTTTCCGGACGCTGAGTCAATGCGGCACAGCCAGGTATCTGCTGTGGGAGCTTTGTCGACAAATGTTCCACTTTTCACCCGCACACGGATGATGTCAGATCTCACGGCCTCTGTGTTTGTCCTGAGCCTTTCATTACACACTGGTAGGTTTCAGCGTCTGTACGGAAACATAGCGACTCAAATTTTGCAAATAAAGCACGGGTCGTCGATTCCTCCCTATGTGAAATATCAGACGCTTACAATTCAAGCTCGCGTTTCAGTTTGTGGCCTGCGGGACGCGATTTCGAGCAGAAAATCTACTTTTTCTTTCGGTTTTGCTGTGCGAATGCCTCATCGTAGCAGACGAACTCCCGTCGTCTGCTCTCGCTCCTCGTCTGAGCGAGGCATGACGGGATCGAATTTCGGCCCAACGGCGCTACAGAGCCCGAAGACAACGCACAGCGAGCGGCGTGAACGCTCGCCTCCCCGCGCTGTCTCGTGCTCTCGTGCACCGCCTAGGGATCGCGGGGGATTTTTCGACAAAAGTTGCAAAGTTGAGCGCGCGCAGGGAGGAGGAAACTTTGCGGCGTTCTTTTGGTCGCTCCCCCCGCTACGTCAGAAAGCAAAGAATGCTTTGTTCCATGAGTTTAGCGACCCTGGTGTCTTATTGCGTTTCTTCCCGAGCGATCCGTTTTTCGAAGCAACCGAGAAATCGTTATAAAACGTCAAGGGGCAAAACATAATAACACGAAGTATACGAGGCTTTATTGCCTGAAGCAGTTCAGTAAGGCTGGCTACCTTTCGAACGTTGCTGGTAGTCGGCGCTTCTTGAGGCAACAAGTTGTTACAAGTGCACTGTAAAAGACTCAATTTTCGCGGGGACCTTTTTTTTTCGCCGATTTCAGAACTTAAGAAATATCGAGGAAAATAAATCACGCAAATAAATTACCCTACGGTAAGGAATAATAAGCGTACCCCTCCAAATCGCGAATTATTGTGAGCCCCAAATATTCCCGCAATTCAATCTTCGTAAAATTCGCGAAATATCGAGGCCTCGAAAATATATTAAACAGTATTTGCTTTCAACGATGTCGAAAGGGCTAAGAGAGGGGAACGTCGTGTCGAAGACTAGCCACTGCCGCCGAAGCTGAAGACTCGATAAAGCACGCGATCGTGCAAACGTCGGCAGCGATGGCGTGACAAGCAACTCAATCGTCGATGTAGTAAGCCGCAACGCGAACGAAGACGCGAAAAGCGACTCCATTGCCGATGTGGACAGCGTCGCCAACAAAAATGCGAAAACCTATTCTTAATCGCCGATGTAAGAACAAAGACTCAAAAAGAAAATCGCCGTTTCGTGCGAAGGTGCCTCCATGTAACTCTCAGTCACAAACTTGAACCGCGCCTTCGGTTTTCGTCTCTCTCTTGTGGGCGACGTAGTTGTCATTTACTTTGTCCGTAGTGTACCGATTTGGAATGTCAGCCAAGCTTCTGGTCCAGGATAGCAAATC
Source organism: Ixodes persulcatus (assembly GCA_013358835.2). Classification (NCBI taxonomy): domain Eukaryota; kingdom Metazoa; phylum Arthropoda; class Arachnida; order Ixodida; family Ixodidae; genus Ixodes; species Ixodes persulcatus. The sequence goes on from JABSTQ010011238.1 coordinate 86,863, forward strand.
GGGACCAGCGGCGGTGGTGCTCGCGATCGCGGGCGCATACCGCATAATGGCAGCGTTATGGCCGATCATAGTGGCCAGCCGCACTTTCGAGGGCCGTCAAGGCAGCGGCTCATTGTTGCCAAGAGCAATTTCGGAAAGGGTCTATATCCTCGGGGGCCGCCAGTGGCCGACTCCTGGTTTCAAAAACTAAGCAACCACAACTTAATCAATTCAGATGTATAGTAAACGGAAACATTAAAAAATAGAGCTTTCGTCTGACTATTTAATTGAATTTTATTTCTACAAATTTTGGGTAATTCCACGTACCTGGTCTATCATGTTACCAACCAGAGCAGTCACCACCAAGTCTCGCGTCTTGGCCTTTTCGAGTTCATTGTGGTAGTACTCCAGCATCTCGAACGTGTCACGATCCAAAATATTATACACTGTTAAAGAAATAACAAAACAGTCAATAATCTCCAATGTGCTTCACAGTCACGACATCGAACTTTTCAGGAGTACCCAATCAGCTTCGGACACGATTGAGATGTTTCTGGTTTAGTCAGCATCTACAAGCTGCCATCGATGCAATACACTAAAGATATGGTTTTTGCGTTTTAGGCTTCTCAGAAATATTTAGAACACAAGCAGGGATGGGAAGAATGGCGACAATGTTTCATATATACATTTTGTGTTTATATTTCTGTATCACAACAAATTTTTCAAGTGTATTTTATATTTATGTAGGGGAAAACGCTATAGCTAAATATAAACCACCGCTCTTTCCCAAGCCGTGCAAGCGTGTCTGCGTAAACTCTGGTTTAAAAAATATGTGTTTGCGTGGCTTAATTATTATGCGTTAGTCATGTTTACTCTTGGTAATAAGGCAAAAATCACCAAAATGGGACTGGGCACTATGGAAGCTCAACAGAAGTATTCTTAAGGATGAGTCTTTCAGTGCAAATGTGAGCAAACTTTTTGAAAATTTATACGGTAACGACCATACACTGTGGGCTGTGCGTTGGAATCTTTTCAAGGAAGTAAAGATGGCTGCAATCGAGAGAAGCAGCGCCCTTAACTATCATAAAAAGAAAGAAGAGGATGTTTTACGGCGTCAGTTAAACGTTTTTTTTAATCCTAGAAAGCGTGAATCACGGTGAATTCATGCGCGAAATAAAAGAATGTAAAAGTAAGCTAGAACTGATCGATGTTGAGAAATACAGAGGAGCGATAGTAAGGGCGCGAAGCGACAAGCTGTGGATGGGGCAAGCTCCGAAGGAGTGCGCGCTAAGCGTCGAAAAAAGGTATGCGCAACGTAACGATATCAAGGAAATCTGTTACGGAAGTACGGTGACGCGTGACAAGGCGGTTATCGAAAGGGCTTTTGTGGAGCATTATCGAAATCTGTTTGGGCGTATCGCACCAGTAAATGACGGGTTCGATGCGGAATTTTCGTTTTTGATGTCCCAGCTAGAACAGCAGGTGTGCGATAGCCTAGAGGAGTCTATCACCGCGCGGGAAGTCAAAGCGGTCATCGATGAGCTGACGAGTGGAACGATGCGAAAACCGGACGGCCTTGGGGCCCATCTTTATAAATCTTTTAAGGATGAGGTGGCGCCTGCGCTGTATGAGGTACTGACCGAGGCCTATGAGAAGCAGATGTTGCCCCTATCTTTTCTTAGGACGCACACTGTACTTATCCCTAAGTGCGATGATTTGGTGAAACTCTTGTCTGTGGGATCTTACAGGCCGATTACTTTGACATACGTTGATTATAAAATTTACATCAAGATTTTAGCAGAAAGATTGCAAAGGGTTATTAGAGTACTCAAAGGACCGCATCAGACGTGCGGCATAAAAGGCCGTACGATTTGCACGAATACATATAGCTAGAAGCGTTTGACATGCACATGTAGCTAGAAGCGTTTGACATGTACATGTAGCTAGAATCGCTTTAGAATGCTACGACACCTTTCAAGACCGAGTTGCAATGTTGCAACTTGACTTTGAGAAAGCGTTCGATCGTGTTTCGCACCGAATACTTTTTTGTATTTTGGAACACGCCAATGTAGGGTCCATTCTTTCAAAAGGTTTGAAAATGGCTTATAAAAATTGCATTACAAGTTTAGTTGTAAATAAGTGTGTTACAAAGTGAACACGAAATGGGTGGATATTTTTTTGCCTGCAAGTTCTAGCACCCGAGCACTGCTCAAGGTATATTGATCATATTGTTTCTTCATTTCCGTTTATCAAACCGTAATGGTATGGGGACAACCTTGGCTTTTGCGCTATATGTTTTGCACTGTCGGAGGTCATATTTTGTTAATAATACTTATGTAAATATGTAATTTTGTTTTCAGGGCATGTTTTTGTTTTTTATTTTGTATTTTGTGTTTTTATAGCTCTTCCATGTATGCACTTATGTACTCTTCTGCAGGCCCAGGGCTGTCGAGGGGCACCTTAAAAGCACCAAATAAATACAAATAAATAAATACTTTAGCTGTATGATTATCGTCTGTATCCTCAAAACATTCGCTGGAAAGGTGTAGTTCGGAAGCACCAAAATCAATAAACTTCCTCTAGGCTGAAGGACTTCGCACCCGAGTATTACCTGAGCTGTGGACATCGATAGAACGACGAACTGGACGTGATGGAGGGCGTCTGCGGTAGAAACGCGAGCAGTACACACCGAAGAAGGGTGAAGGATGTCAGTGTCCGCTCCCCTAGAAAGGCCCTTTGCTGGCGTGCACACTTACGGAGTTGTTTGCAGACGTCTTTTCTCATAACGCAGACAGCTGCACCTGAGTCTGTGAGTGCCCGTCGATAAGTGACCGTCGATTAGAACGCTGATGTGGTTCCGTGCAATGGGAGAATGATCGACTGCGGCAGTTTCACCTCCGGAAACCGCGCAATTTAGTTTTCCGTTGGTAGCCATACTGGAAGGGTGGATGCAGGAAGCATTGGTGAAGAAGAACGGCGACGATACGACGAAGGGAGAGTGCGGTCGGTAGTAGCGGGGTTCCGCAGCTCTGTCGTAACCGTGGTGCTGCTCCGTGTGGTGATTTGGTCTATTGGAGGAACAGGCGTGGGGCTGTCGAGGTTGTATTTTGATGTTCGTGTCCACTGCCGTTCCTCGTCGCTGCGACGTCGTCAGCAGTAACGTGCAATGTGTCCTAGCACGCGAGAGTAATAGCAGGTTGGTCGTTGTTCTGCGGCTGACCTAAACGTGAGTCATCGATGGGTCCAACAGGAGCGGGCGGAGTAGTGGGCAGCATTAAAGTTGCAGGTCCTAAAGCAACTGGTGCTAGCGTTCTGGAAAGAACCTTCACGTATGAGGGCCTGGGTGTTGACTGCTTACAGAATGTTGGTGAGGGAATACCCATGACTTGTGAGAGTTCCTTTCGAATTATTTGCTGAACCTTCTCTTTGGGGGTTGGGAGAGCCGATGGTTGTACCAAAAGCTACCTCAGGTACTCTCGCACTATCTCGCGAATTAAAAATCCCAGACCGTGTTGAGTTCTTAGTTGAACGTCAGGGGAGGGAAGGTACGCTCTCACAGGAGGAAACTCTCCCGGCACACTTACTGCCGCTCCAAAATACTGGACGCGGTGTTGGTGGGCCTTCGCGAGACGTGTGCAGCCGCTGATGACGGCGTTGACATCAGGAGGCGGCTGCTTAAGGTACGAAAGCTTCCTCACGTATTCCCTTCAAGAGGGGGCGGAGGCGCTAACTATCTTGCATTTGCTCGCTCGCCCGGCGACGGAGACCGAGTACGTCCTCAATGTAAGCTGTGTAGCTCTCGCCTGGATGTTGTGCACGAAAGTTGAGACGACGTTCTGCTGCGCCGCGGCGATTTTCATGCCTACCGAATATTTTCTTAGCACGGGTTCGAGCGCATCTTATGTGTGCCACTCCGATTTAGCCACATCGGTGAAGTAGAATATAATGTTGGCCAATTTACTGGCGTTATCCCACGGGTTGTATGTGCCAGTCCGCTCGTAAAGGTCTAATCATTCCTCGATTTCTTCACCTCCTAAACTGGAGAAGACTTTTTGATCCCGTTGGCGCGAGGATGGATGCCAAACGGACCAGGGCTGTGGAGGTTGAATTGGGCTGCAACTTCCGGCTGTTGGTATGGTGAAGACGGGTGAGGGGGGTCAAGAGGTGCCGGCGGGTGGTGACTGCGCGGCTGACGTGCTGGGCTGAGCTAGAATGCCACTACAAAGCTCCATGGTCGTACCTGACGGTCGAGGAAAGGCGTTGGGGCCCGCACCTCCACCAGGATGCAGGACGTTTATTGTGGTCCTCTGCTGGCACTCTACGCAAAGACAGGGGAAGCTGACGATCTGACCGTTGGGGCGCTTGCTCTGACGAACAAATATCCGCGCTAGCTCTGGCTGGCGCGAGCCTCCTGTGCTTGTCCTGCGTGCTGTGCAGGCCGGCTTGCGTAGCCCGGCGCCTCTAACAATAGCGAGTTTTACAATAGGGGGGCCCCAGATCTTTGGGTGCCCCAAAACAGCCAAAACACTGAGCATGCGCAGAACCTTTGCGCATGCCCATTGTGATGCCCAGAGCTGTTTGGGGCACCCAAAGCTTTGGGGCCCCCTATTCTAAAACTCGCTAATATACATACCCTCTACGAGTAACGACAGAAGTTTTACCCTTGTGAGAGAAATGGGGATGACAGGCTTGTTTAAATGTGGCAACAGTTACTTAAGGGCAAAGGGTAAGGCAAAATTGAAAAAAAAAATCGATTTTAGTTTTTTTTGCAATTTAACAAGTTTAGTTCTTTCCGCACATTTTCCATTGTCACAGTGTTCTTAGAAAGTTATATTTCGGGCTGAAAATCACTTCTTCCGAAAGCAGGTAGCAGGTGACCACGCCTCGTTTTGGGATACGCTCCCTGTTTATCAATAAATTTTCCCACAAAACAAATTCAACACCAGACCTAAAAGCTTGTCCGGTAACAGATAATCTTAAAAAAATTATCTGACAACTATTGCATAGCTTTTTTTCAACCAAGACAATCCCGAGACGCTGTGCACGTTTTTCCCAGGTGTGTACCATGTGTACTTTCAAGTGTTTGTGTTTTTGTAACGACAAAATGGCGGCATTGAATGCTGTTCTTTCATTCAATGGTGGTAGCATTGCACAAGCCAATGTTTTGAAGTCCTGTGGATGGAACCCTGTGTGGAACACCATCAAGTGCCTGAGGGAAGTTGACGTCACCCGAATATACTTTATGGACCAAGCGACACGGCAGGTCACAAAAAAAGCCCGGCAAGCAAGGCGATAAGCCGAAAAGCGAAGACGACTTTAGCAATGCCTTCCAAGCTGGCGGCTATCGAAAAAATGACTCTAAGGCTGTTGGTATTGTGGGGAAGAAAGAGCCAAGGCATCCGACCTCTTCGAATTCTCAAGCGTTCTCTGCCTCGCGGTGTGCGTATCGCGCGTGCCCCGAGAACGTCGTCTTTTATTTCTTTTGATTGTTTTCCTGTTTAGATCTGTGTCACCACAGATATGCCCCCCTCTGGGAGGATTTATATGTTTTATAAATCCTTCCAACTGACAATTTTTTGTGGCCGGAGATTGTAGGTCGGCGTAGTAGCCTCGAGATGAGCAGGCTTGAGTCGGTGGAGGGCAACGGCATCGTCTTTCCCGTTCATGCGTAGGACGAACGTGTCCGTCCTTTTCTGTACCACGGGAAACGGTCCCTGATAGTGAGGACGTAGTGGCTTTCTGTGATGTTCCTGTCGGACGAACACGTGGGCGGCAGTCTTTAGGTCCTCCGTAACGTATGGTGACTTGGTATTCCCGACCCGAGTTGGAATTGGGCGGAGTTTTGGAACACTTCTCTGAGGGTCTCGGCGTAAGCTTCGGGCTTTGCCGACGATGGCGTGTCGGCCTCGAAGAAATCTGATGGCAACCTCAGGGGAGTGCCATAGACGAGCTCGGCGGTGGAACATCCGAGGTCTTCTTTAAGGGCGGTCCGGACGCCAAGGAGCACGATCGGCACTTGGGAAACCCACTCGTTAGGCCTTCCATGGGCCATCAATGCCGATTTCAGATGGCGATGAAAGCGCTCCAAAAGTCCGTTGGATTGCGGGTGGTAAGCGGTCGTCCGCAACCGAGTCGTCCCAAGAATGCGGGTTAACTCTGTGAAGAGCGACGACTCAAATTGTCGTCCCCGGTCTGTGACTATCTCGGACGGGCATCCGAACCTGGAGACCCACGTGGAGATGAAGGCGGTGGCGACGGTGGTTGCGGTAATGTCCTGCAGTGGCGTTTCCTCTGGCCATCTCGTAAACCTGCCAATGCAGGTGAGAAGGTAGCGGTACCCCTGTGATGATGGAAGTGGCCCGACCAGGTCCAAATGTACCTTGTCAAACCGCGCATCGGGTTGGAGAAAGGTTCTTCTCGGGGGCACAGGGTTCCGATGGACCTTCGCTTGCTGACAGGGTATGCAGGAGCGTACCCAGTCCCGGACATCCGACTTTATGCGGGGCCAGACGTACCTGGACGTCATTAGTCTCTGTGTTGCCCGAACGCCTGGGTGTGAGAGGCAGTGACTCGCGTCGAAAAGTTTTCGACGTAGTGAAACAGGTACGAACGGCCGGGGCTTTTCAGTCGTGACGTCGCAAGTGACAATGATGTTACCCGGAAAGGCGACATCCTGCAGCCGCAACGAAGATGACGATCGTAGCCTCTTGAGCTCCTCGTCCTCAATCTGTAGCCGAGAAAATTCTGCAGGATCTGGGAGCGGCGGTAAGGAGACAGCGTCAATACGACTGAGGACGTCGGCAGGCACGTTGTCTACGCCTTTCACGTGTCGGATGTCTGTCGTAAATTCTGACAGGAAAGCTAGGTGGCGGATTTCCCGAGGTGTGTGATGGGATCCTGCGTTTGAGATGGCATTTGTCAGGGGTTTATGGTCCGTCCATATGGTGAAACTCCTTCCTTCAACGAAGTGTCGGAAGTGACGCACGGCCAAGTAGGCAGCCAACAACTCGCGGCCAAACACGCTGTAGCGCGTCTGTGCTGGCTTCAACTTCTTCGAAAAGAAAGCGAGTGGCCGCCACTGTCCGTCGATGCCTTGCTGCAGTACTGCTCCAACGGCGGTTGCTGAGGCGTCAGTCATGATCGACGTTGGAGCGTCGTGCATCGGATGTTGAAGAAGGGTGGTCTCCGCAAGTGCTCTCTTTACCTCGTAAAAGGCCTGCTCAGCTGCGTCATTCCAAGGCAAGGGAGATGTAGAGCGTGCGCTCTTGCCGAGGAGGAGCAGCTCAAGTGGTTCGAGCAGCTTGGCGCAGTGTTGGATGAAACGTCTGTAGAAGTTTACGAGGCCGATGAAGTGGCGAAGCTTGGTGAGGGATGTTGGTCTCGGGAAGATCTTGGATAGCGCTGACTTTGGCAGGTAGAGGTCGAATTCCTGAGCTATTGAGACGGTGTCCCAGAAAGTCCAATTCGGGTACCCCGAACTCACACTTCGTGGCGTTGATGATGATGCCATGCTTGGCGAGCCGTTCGAAGAGGAGACGAAGGTGTGCGCTGTGCTCTTCTGGAGATGGGCTTGCGACGAGCAGGTCGTCGACGTAGCATAAGACAAAAGGCAAGCCCCTTGTAACAGCGTCAATAAATCGCTGAAACGATTGTGCCGCATTACTGAGGCCAAAAGGCATGCGCACAAATTCAAACAGGCCGAAAGGTGTTGTGACGGCTGTCTTGGGGATGTCTTCTTCCGCCACCGGAATTTGATGATAGGCTCTGGTCAAATCAATCTTCGAGAAGATGGTAGAGCCTCGAAGGTTGACGGTGAAGACTTGTAAGTTGGGGAGCGGGTACCGGTCTGGAACGGTGTTTCGGTTCAGAGCGCGGTAATCTCCGCATGGTCGCCAGTCCCCGTTCTTCTTGAAGACCATGTGCAGCGGAGAGGCCCAACTGCTGGAGGATGGTCGTACTATCCCCAATTCGAGCATGTGGTCGAATTCTGCTCGAGCAATTTGGAGCTTCTCCGGTGCTAGTCGTCGTGGACGGCAGAAAACTGGTGGGCCTGTTGTTGGAATGTGATGTGCGACATCATGTGCAACAAGTCTCGTCCAGTCTGGCGGTCGCGTGAGAGAAGGAAACTCACTGAGCGGTGATTGGAAGGTGCCTTGCACCTGAGTGCAAATGGAGGCGAACACCGGAGTTTCCGTTGTTGCGATCCCTTGTATCGAAAGCTTTGTTGTCGAGTCAAGTAGACGTTTCCTCTTGACGTCGACTAGCAGCGAATGGTGTTGAAAGAAGTCGGCGCCAAGGATCGCCCGACCGACGTCGGCCACCAGGAACACCCACCTAAACACTCATCGAAGACCAAGGTTCAGCGAGAGAGAGCGTTCCGCGTACACGGGGATGGGTGGGCCGTTCACAGCCTGGAGAAAGCAGATAGGCTTACGCGAACGGTCCGCACGTGATGCAGGAATGGCGCTGACCTCGGCGCCCGTGTCAACGAGTAGGCGATTCCCAGTGGTTCTGTCGGTGACGTAGAAATGGCTACCTTTTGCAAGACCCGGACCGCTCGACGCCTCCAGTGGTCGGTCTTCTGGCCACGCGCAAGGACGCTCGCAGCGACGTACGCCTGAACCGAAACGGCGGTGGTAGTAGCAGAGACGTGGTGAGCTGTCTCTGTTAGAGCGGTCGTTGTCTGTTCGACGAGATGTTGAGCGCCGACGAGGCGTTGGCAGAGCTCGTGAACGTAGCCTTGGGATGTCTGCGGGGTCCGGATGTCTTGCGCCGTGTTGGATGCGTCACCTGCCGACTGCGTTGTTGTGTCGGCAGCTATGATGACAGACGGGGCAGAGACCTCCATGACCGCGTCGGCCAACCCGGCGAGTCCCGCGAGATCGAGCGGTGCTGCTGCCGCAAGGACCATCTGAACGTTTGTTGGTAGCCGCTGAAGGAACAGCTCTCGGAGTAGAGCGGCGGCGATGTCGTTGGCGCCTTCTCCGAGAAGCTGAATCATTCGACGTAACAACTGCGATGGGCGTCGTTCACCGAGTTCCTCGGCGGAGAGCAGCTGTTGGCAGCGGGAACGTTCGGATGCTTCGATTCTTTAAAGCAGGACTGACTTCAGCTGATCGTAGGGTGCTGAGGTAGATGGGCTGGACAGCACGTCGTAGACAGCGTCGGCCGCGGTGGGAGAGAGGGCCGAGACGACGTGATGATATTTGAGTCCTTGGGTTTCGATTCTAGCGAGGTGGAATTATGACTCTGCCTGCACGAACCAGACTCGAGGGTTGCGGTCCCAGTACGGCGGAAGCCGAACCGCAATAGCCGCTTGTGGAGCTTGGGTCGAGTCCGGAAGTTGCCCATGATGCATGCTCGTTCACTTATCCGGGTCACCACTTGTGGGGAAGAAAGAGCCAAGGCATCCGACCTCTTCGAATTCTCAAGCGTTCTCTGCCTCGCGGCGTGCGTATCGCGCGTGCCCCGAGAACGTCGTCTTTTATTTCTTTTGATTGTTTTCCTGTTTAGATCTGTGTCACCAAAGTATCAATGGATATTTGTTATTCACCAGTTTTTTCACTTTAAACTCAATTATCTCAAAACAGTGTTTTTTAGTACATAGGTACCATTTTTTCCTTAACCTGACATTATAGAGCGTTGATTTTTTATTCCTACCACCTACATGGGTGTTTAAAAATACTGAACTAGAATTAAAAATATGCACTCAGCAGTTTTTTAGTTATAATTTTTTAATACATGAAAAAGACTAAAATTTTAGTATTAGAACAAAAAAAAATTGAGAAAAATCTTATTTTAGATTGGTTCAAATAATTCTAGTTCAGTAGATAAAACACAAAATTTCGAACAAAATGATATATACATGACAGGAATACTCCTAATAGTCACCGAGAAAAATGTTCCTCAACATGGCCTCAAATGCATGGCGAGCATAGGACTTACCCTGTGCCCTTAAAATATCTAATTCAATTATTTGATTTAATTACAAAAGTTAAAGCTTTCCGATTGAAAATTGTGTCACAGATGGCTTGTGCGCGCCCGAAATACGCAATGTGCAAAAAAAGACAATCGTCTGCATAAAATCTCCTGAATGCACTGTTGTCGACGTCAGATTTATTTTCAGCGGCGTCGCCAGCCTCAAAACATAAAAAATAAAAGACTGATCTGCTAAAAAAAAATCATTAAATTCTGTCTACACGAATTTGTAAAATGCTGCCTGGCTTTTGACCTCAGCTAAACTGGCCGGGGTTCCCTTGCCCACTTTTAATTTCATTCCGCAAACATTTTACGGACGAGAGATGTCAGGCTTTGTACGAAGGCTTGGTCACATCTCATACAAGGGTGGAGAACGAAAATCTAGACAATTTAAATCCTAAATTAAATCATAATTTAAATCACGATATAAATTGCACAATTTGGCTATGATGATATAAATCCTACACTTTTGCTCGAAACCATACTACAAATATTTTCAATTTACCGTTTTTGTATCAGTGCTTGCTTCCGAAGGGGCACTTATTTTGTATTTAAAGCAAAGAATGATCAAGCAGAAAAAATGACCGGGCAGCCATTAAAAAAAAAAGACATCCAGAAATATAAAAGTTACTTTTCTTTTTTAGCTGAAATAAGTTAATTCATTTAATTTTGATGTGAATCAGAATAATATGATCTATTTGACTAAAAGCATAAGGTTTCTTAAACAATGCATAATACACTGATCACGCGAAAATGTGTCTATAACATAAAGTTTGCTTTCTAAGGCCCATCTTCTGATATTCTGTTAATGAATATTTTAGCAAGGTCCCTAGTTGAAAATATTTTTTTTTTTAATATTAAAGCTATTTATGCAATTGAGGTACAGCGAGCAGCACAAAACAAAACAAAATTATATAATATTATATTTCATTCATCTTAATATGTAATTATGTATAAGTAAATAATAACACATATTAATGTGTGATTATATATTATAATTAATATAATATAATAATAATGAATTAAACAATGCTATAATATTTAATATATTGAACAGACTAATTATAACGATAAAAATTTGCCACACTTAAACAATATACAAATAACCTAGCTGTGCTTGAAGATTCGTGATTGTCCTTTGTCCCCCTTGTAGCCCTTCGCCAGGAATTATTATGGTTAAAGGGTAACTGCAAAGGGAAAAAAATGTTTTTTAAAACAGCCTAATTAAGACAAGCATGTCACTAAACAATTTGTCCGCGAAAAAAAAAGTTTACAGCAATATTTATTGAGCGAGTCTGATTTTAGTTTGAGGCTATTTCGTCCGTTTTATATCGCGCGCCCCAAAATTGGTATTACACGTCACGAAGTGGCTGTTATACGTCACGGAGTGACGTGCGATAGCAACTCTCCTCATTGGCTAAGAAATTGATAGAACGCTTAATTCTTGGTTGCTAAACCTTTGATATGTTGTAATTTCCTTTTGAACACCATATTTTTACGTTTAAGAAATAACCCATGTAATGAGAGTTATTATTCTTTACAAATGGTTTACAAGACGGCCACTTCATTTCGGTTTCCTAACAAATAAAACAAAAGCATGGCCGCCGCTGTCTCTGCTCCCGCCTATCTCGCCTACCTAGACTCGTTTCGCCTAAGTGATCAGTGTTTTCTGTTGACCCAGGTGCTTAGGTAAGTGAGACTTCCTGAAGTGAAGTAGTGTGTGTTTAGCAGCTGTCGTGGGCGTTTGTGATAGAAAGCGACGCGGGGTTTTGGCTTTCACAGCGCTGTTTGTTACTTGCGTTTTCCCTTTTGCTTTTTTAGCGTGCTTCTTCTATTTATTTGCTTTGCTTGCGCGTGCAAATGCCGATTTTTTGGAGATGTCAGCTCCTGTAAAGTGGAGCCGTTGCTCTGTAAAGTGCTGTCAGATTAGTGATCGTGACAGCGAGTCTTTCAGCAGCCATGTCGCCCCGAAAGATGACAAGCTGAATACTATTTGGCTAAAGGCAATCGGGCGTTCGCGTAATGAGAAACGTGTCCAGGTATGTTCTCGTCCTTTCGCTACGGAGGCCTTCAAGATTCGCACCGGGTCCACCGAATGTCCGCGATTGAGACACTGGGAGGTCCCGACGCTTTTCCCACCGAGCGCGCCGAAGGCTCGGTAGGCTCAGGCGGTGCGTCGTCTAACTTGCTGGCAGCCGTCCTCCTCGGCGTATCTTCGTATTGCCGAAGACCCAGTTGCTCGTAGCGGCCAAGAAGCTGACGCTTCCATTCAGGGTCCATTTCGCACGCAGGTCGCACAGAACCAACGTTACTATACTCGGCGACAACTTTTCTTGGCAATGCAGTGGAGAGAAGAATAGCCCGCGCACAGCTTTATTCAGCGCTGAAAATGGGAGAGGGAACGAGTGCCTGTACCTTCCACTGCATTGTCAAGAAAAGTTGTCGCCGAGTATAGTTGCACAGAACACAGAAGTTACAAAAGGCTGGTGTACGCACACAAAACGCACCGGGAGTCGAGACGCTGCGTATGTCGTTCAACTCCGCAACCAAGTCAACCCAAGAGCAAATCTAAGAGCGAGAGGCGGGGCGTACTTCTCCTCCGCGCGGGTCGAAAGAGCGGCTGTTTCAAATGTGCAGAGGTTGTGGTTCCGACTAAATTACGTCCTGTGGCGTAAATATTGCTAAAAAAAAAAGTATTTTTGTTTCGCGGAAGATTTGTTTTGTGACATGCTTGTCCCAATTCAGCTGTTAAAAAAAAAACGTGTTTTTTTTTTTTTTTCACTTACCCTTGAACATTTCTTACTCGGCCTAGGATGGGCCATCGAAACATCCCTCGAATTCTTAATTTTATAACAAAAAACAGGCACAGACAATTTTTTTTTTTTTTTTTTTTACATTCTATGCATCATTACGTGGGTCTTTCCAGTCGGTGATGTTCGGGGAAATTCGGTGTCCTTGAAAATTCAATAGTGATCACTAACCTTTCGATTTAACCTGCTCCCCGCGATTCAGCACATTGTTAATCAAGTTGTTGACTTCCTTGTCACCGTGAATTCACACCTTAGTCTATTAGTTTATTAGTTTATTTATAGGGAAACTAGTGCGAGTGGGTATGGCTTTATGCAATGCAATCCTCCGTCGTCAGTTCAGTCATTTCGCCGCCGAACCAGGCCGAACGACGACATGACCATATGAATGTGTTCGTAGAAAAGTCCGCAATTTAGGCTCGAACTCGCTTCGTAGTTCTTACAGTCGCTAAGTACCTCTGTATTTTGGTTCGGTACTACAAGAGACGCATTTGTATCACAAAATTAAACGAAAACTACACAACACATTACCACAGCCACGAGCGCGCCAAGACCAAAACCAAACATATTGAAGCCACCTTACGTCGGCGAGTGCGTCAGCGCCCTCTATCCGCCGGTTAGGTAACTACTGGGATGAAAAGGCCTATAGCTGCTATAGCAACCGGCAGGTCTTCATGAACAACATCGGCGGTGCCGAGAAGCGGCACTACGATACCGAGATGTGTTTGGCGGATTGAGTTTGAAGTGGGGAATTTTTTTTTGTCAGAATGAGACCGCCACAGACAATGACTTTGTTAACAGGAAGAGTGTATAAAGAATGCCTAGATGGTGCCCTTCGTGCCGAGAGACCCTTGGTGTCGTTAGATTTGTCCGGTTGGTCGAGCCAGCCATTCGATGTCTCCGGGATACGAAGAAACGTGTGTGTGTTTTCGGAATTTCTCTTTGCTGGCTGAGTAGTGAGCTTGATAGTAAGTGCTTCCATAGGCTTCGCATGATTCCCGCTCTAACTTCAGGGAAGTACCATTCGTCAGAACTGGTAATTTCTCTTTGCTGGACTACACTGAAATGCATTTTCTTCCGTGTATGTTGTTTTCACGAAGCTCTGTGATAACAGTTTGTCGCCGTGCTCACTTAAATGTCACGGGAATTGCGCCTAATAATTAGTTCATTCGGCGTGACCTCACTGGGCAACGTCACGTGCGGGGGTGAAATATCCTTTGCAACGACGATCTTTTAGGGCAGTCCTTTGCGGAAACTTTATGTGTACTATAGGAACCACAATATAATGAATTTCCAGCGCAGACGGTGTCCATCCAACGTTCCACCGGTTGTCCCGCTTCTGTCAGTAGGGCGGGCTGGTAGCGTTGATAGCGTTGCGAGTACCACCGAGCGGACGCCTCGAAATGACGCCGGGCGTTCTAGGAATCTTGCCAACTGACTTTGATCTGGAAACGCTGACTACGTGGAAAGCTCGCTCGTTAGCGCGCGCTGGAACTAGAGGGCGTCACTGGCGCGTCTGTATGTTCACTCACGTGAAGTGACTCGCGGGAGTAAACCGCATGAACTCGAGAAAGAAGCGCGGCTAAAAACTAGTGTCCAATCTGTGAGAAGACAAGAGCTGCGTCAGCGTTCGGCAGACGTTTTCTGGATACATGTATCGAGTGAGAACGCGGAGTTAGGGTTCAGCCGTAAACACATTTAGTATTAAAAATATGTCGTAAGATTGACACTTGCCAGGGTAGTCATACGAAGTATAACGTGGTTACTGCTAACGTTCCAGCGAAAGGCACCCCATTAAAACCAGAACTGGTAGGTATTAACGAAAGGTTAAGTTTTCCTTTGCAGCTAATGTGCTGTATATGTTTATTTTACGTGCCGAGTGCTCAACTGTAATTTTAAGAAAGTGGTAAAAGAATTAGGGGTGTGTGTATGATCATAGACCCTAGAACGTAGTTTGTCTCAACGGGCGACTTGTCTCCCAGCTGTAAATGAGAAATTTAGCCAGCGCAGTACAAACCGCTAGCCTAGGGTTTTTAATGTGCACCACGCAGTAGTGATACACGTCCGCACGCCGGTACAATGCTCATCCAGATCGAAACGGACCGAGGTGATGATTGAACCCAGAATTTCTGGGTTCTGCAGTGCGAGCTTTCACTGTACGTGCTACGAGTTGGTGTGCGCTAGCCCACTCGGCTACCCATCCCCTTAAGGAAAGTGGCCCTTTGTGCTGTAAGATTGTCGACAAAACTGCCCCAATTCAACGTTTTCGAATGGATATAAAAGTGTACATAAAAATGAAAATGAAGTTTGTACTCAGCACTGCGGCATGTGCTCCGCGTAGATATGAAGTCATCATGGAGCTGTTTCTTTGGTATCCGGCGATATCCTGAAAAAGAGAACAGACACCATTCAGTCATTGTTTATTTTAGGGACGCGATTCATGAAAGTAATAATATATTTAACGTGTGTCATCTTAAAGAGTTGTTGTAATGAGCTGACATTAGTGACACAGAAATTTCGCTAAATTACCCAAACATCAACGAGCTTGCTGCTAGTGTAAATGCACGCCCTGCACTCGCTGGCACTTGCAACAGCAGCTTTTCTAAATACGAATGGCACTTTTCAATGCGTTCGTCATGGTCTTATTTCAATCATTTACTTAGTGTGTTTCATATCGCCTACGACTGTGTCTACGTTCTCAGTATTCTTAGGGTGCTAGGGCTATTTGACAAAAAGGAATTTTGATGCTGCTTTGCAAATCTGTGTATTATGCACCTCGTTTAATTGGTAACAAGAGCACGCGTTTCTTGCCATCTAATGTATTAAAATATATAAAACAGAAATTAGAGTAAAAGCGCACGCGAGGTGGTACAAATACATAAAGAAAAACGTAGGTTTTTTTTTTTTTTTAATATGAACAAAACAGAAAGGCTCCGGTAGAGCAGGGATAGAGCATTGGGTCACGGAGCTAAATTTTTTCGGATCAAACATTTCGAGGTTTTACGTGCCAAACCAACGACGGGCATCTGGCACGCCCCAGAGGAAGACTGAGGATTAATTTCGACCACCTGGGGATTTTTTGACGTGCAACCGAAAGCTCGGTTACGCGGCGCCTTCTCCGCAATAAGCCTCCTTGAGATTGCGGGTACCTCGGCCGAGATTCGAACAATTTTTTCGGATCGATTCCTGACAGGGGAACAAGTGATTTTGGGATATATTCGGCCGCGTTATCATGTCGTTCGTTTGAACCTTTCGTTCCTTTCTAGACCTAGAAACCAAGCCTAAAGCATTATACGTTGATATGTCTTATTTTCAAAACTCAGATAAAATATAAAAAAATATCCTGCTTTTCTGTGCTTTAACGTCAAATATTGAAAGCACAGACAGTGCGCAGGCGAGCTGGTGAAACTTTACCGTGATAAATTGAACGCAAGACTATCGCAGAAGGCGGAAAAGATTTGACTGTGGTGGAAAAGAAACAGGGACAGAGAATCTCTCTCACTCACCTAATATTTTATGGAGACACCCCCCATAATATACACAAATCCGTAACTCCACCAAAATGCAAAACATCATGTTTTCAAGGACACGCACAGAAGCCACACCCACAACACAAATATAAATAAATAAAAGGAAACAAGCAACAAAGTACGACCAACTTTAGATTGAACAAAACCGTTTTAATTACTTTGCTTATATCCGAAAAAAATAAAAATTGGAAAAACATAGTTTTTAAGCGTGACGCACAAACAAAGCCGCACGATTGACGCAGCCCTTTGCGCCCCGACATCTTCTAGACAGTCTTGTTAAGAAAGGAACAACCAGAACCGACACATTCCTTTAAAAAAATGAACAACACATTGCTTGTAACTTGATGCACAAACAAATCCGCAAGGTTGATACAGCATTTTTCACCCCAACATCTGCTATAGTCAGTTACAGGTTAAGAAAAGTTTTCGAGAGAAAGGAAGGCTGGGGAGAAGAAAGCAAACGGAATACTGGAGAGGAGAGGAGGAAATGCCTTCTCTCTTCAGCGTTCCGTCTGCTTCCTCCTCCCCTGCCTTCCTTTGCCTCGAAACGTTCTCTTAACCTGTAAATGACTATAGACTGTCTTGACTAAAAATAAGACAACCAAAAGCAAACTTATTCTTACTAAAGCAAACATTAAACTCGCAAACATTTCTTTTTATTACTACCAAGCTCCGAAGAAGCCTGAATAGTACAGTTTCCTATTGCTTGTTTCCGGATTGTCTCTAACTATCTCTATGTTATTTACCTCTTTGTTTACTATTTCGGTCCCCAGTTTCATAATGATAAGCTTCAAATATATTTGGAAAATATTTGACAAGAGTAACTTTCTCTTGGAATGTGTGCGGGCGAGTTTTGCTTCGCACATTGATATGTTTGACGACAATACTTTTAATAATATGTTCACAGGTGTTGTTAAAAACAGACAACAAATGTGCAGCCTGTGCGCTGTGCTGTTAGCGTCACCGTTTGGTTCATTTCTCTTTTTCAAAAACATCAAGGCACATAATTACCCACTGTAGAAGATGAATCTCGTATCCCGCAGCGATTACAGACTTGCAAAGATAACCGGCGCCTGCAAAATATAAGTAAAGTGGAAAACAGAAATAATTTAACACACACACGCACGCACGTATACGCGCGCGCGCCCACGCACACACAATACTTTAAAGTCATGTACGGGTGTTAAGATAAATTCACTATTCGCCGCAAAGCTGTTCGCCTTTCAGTTTTCTAAAAAATATGCTACACTATGACCCAGGGCCTGGCATTTTCACGATGCAGATGTGTCGTGATGGTATCGTAGGAATACTTTTTTGAGTACCTATAGGGGAGAAGATCAAACAGTCGCACCTCTAATGGCGCATTCACACTGGAAGCGGATCCGCGTTCGCGAAGCGGTTGCAGATGCGGTTCGCGAGCGACCCCGTTCAGACACACCGAGAGGCGGTTGGCGGTTTCTCGGCGATCACTCGTGATCTTTTCAGACTTGCGTTTGGCAACCCTGTTTTACAATCCAAAAATCCACTTTAATCCACGATCCAAAGCCAAAATTTTGCTATTTTGGCGCTTGAAGATTTTTCTTGGGGATGTTCGCACGCTTCACGAGTTCTGGGGTGCTATGTTCGACAAATGTTTCGTTTCTTCTAAAAAGAAACGGAAGTGACAGAAATGACGATATCGCGTCTGATTGGCTAGAGGCTCAAATGACGAAAGAGGGAACTTCCGTCATTTGAGCCTCTAACCAATCAGACGCGATATCGTCAGTTCCGTCACTTCCGTTTCTTTTTAGGACAAACGAAACATTTGTCGAACATAGTCCCACTGGACCCGCCAAACTCGCCTGTGATTCCTTGGACTTCGTCCACAAGCAAAGCCCAGCTAGGCGCGCATTCCTGACTCAGAACAGGATGCCCCCGACCTTTTTTTTTTGTTTTTTCGAAGTGGACCCTTCGCGCGTGAATAGCTGACCTTGTTTTCCGGATAGAGGGCCAGTTTCCCCCCTCGTTCGCTCTTATCATTTTCGAAGTTGTGAGGTTGCGAGCGGTGGGGTGAACCGTGGTGAGGGGGAGTGTGTTCGGGTGCTAGCCGGTCGTGGCTTCGTTGGTGTTGGACCCTTCTCTCGTCACTCGCACGTCGATCGAGACTACTGTTTGTTTGACATTAAGCTCAAATAAACGCCGTATGGATTACCTCTGCATCGTCTGGTACGTACACTTTATTCCTTGAGTACGTTTCCTTTATTTTCTTTTGTCAGTAGTAAACGTTACAGGTCGAGCTGGCGCAGGTACCCTGCCGGCTCCGCGGTAGTGCGTTGGCTACGCAATCAGGCTCACGACGTCTCTATCGGCCTTCGTTTTGGTCATGCACGGTGTTGAAAGCTTTCAATAGTTCACGTGGCTATCGTGTAGAAAAGCTGACGTTTCGGTCGATCAGGGACGGGTTCCGACGTTCTACGGACAGAGACTAACGAGGCAGCGAGCTTCGGGCTGTGGCACCCGGATAATAAACAAACTCTTACCCGAATCAAATCACCGGTGCGAAGCCCGTTAAAATTACGAGTCAATTCTTTTCGCGGCGGATTCAAGTGACGGACGTGAACATCACTTTTCTCCGTTGATTTGTCTGCTGTAACGCTAGGACTACAGCGCCTTGGACGCCCCACCAGCGACAGGTGCCATCTTGTTTCGAGTGTCGCGTTGTGATTGGTTGCCGCTTTGCGGTTCGTGAAAGCGGTTGGGAGAAATCGGTCCCAAAGCGGTTGGCAAAAACGCGCTCCAACCGCTCGATCCTAGCCGCTTTGCGGTTGAAAATGCGCGGATCCGCTTCGCGTTTGCGGATCCGCTTCCAGTGTGAACGCGCCATAACGGTGCGCTTCAGCTGCGTGGACAACAAACCGTTTTTTCTTGTTTGTTTTTAATCCGAGATATCGAAGATGACGATTCGAAGGCCGCTCCTCCTGTGACTCATGCACTGGTCAGAGCGAAGCGCTCGTGCCCAGGCCGTGCTAGACGAGGCTAAATTTCGTTGGCTGTGTTAGTCAACACCGGGCTGTGGGGATAGCAAGTTTGATGAAGCACCCCTTATAGTTCGATCTCCTGCCCAAGAGGCCAACGCAGTACTGCTTAAAAACAAGCCCACACGAGGTGTGGGCACTGCGCGTAAGCAGGAACCAGATTCGCGTGCAGCGTCTGCGCATGCGCTCGGGAGGCACTTTTCGGAGGCTGGGCAAGGTGTACCATGTAACCATCATTATCATCATTGTTTTTTTTTTTTGTTCTTTAGCGCCATCTCTCGGATTAAAACAACACTATTTTCCGAAACCTGGCAGTTTCATTGCGTGAACCGTGCAACCATTAGCGACACATTGATTTTCTTGTTTTAGTTTAGCAAATTGTGCTTGGTAGCTTTATATTCCTAGTTTAGAAGAAAGCACCTGTTTTCTTTGTTTGGTTTTGTTTTGATAGCGAGATCGCGAGCAAAGTTTTCATTTCTTTTGTTTTTGCTGTTGGCTATCAGCCGAAGGATAGAGGCCTGTACCCAGGCAGCACACCGCATTGGGCCAACATTGGATTTGATGTGGCAAAGAATGGACCAACAGTGGCCCAACGAGCCATATGTTTCCCAATATTGGAATCACATTGGACAATAATGGACTATCAAAGCCAGTGGTTTTCCAATATTGGTGATACTTTGGCACAGGCTGGTCAACATTGGACTGTCAAAGCCAATAGCTTTCCAATATTGGATACACGCCGGCATAAGCTGTCCAATATTGGACTGTCGGAGCCATTGGCTTTCTGATATTGGCTATACGCTGGCATAAGCTGTCCAATATTGGACAGTCAAGGCCAATAGCTTTCGAATATTGGATATACGCCGGCATAACCTGTACAATATTGGACTGTCAGAGCCAATGGCTTTCCGATATTTAATATACGCTGGCTTAAGCTGGCTAATATTAAACTGTCAAAGCCAAGAGTTTTCCAATATTGGTGATGTCATGGTATAGGCTGGTCAATATTGCACTGCAATAGCCAATGACATATCGATATTTGTGTCGCCTAAGCTATAAACCCGCGACCCTTTTTCTGCACTGCAGAGGTAGGAAAGTAAAAAAGAGTCATTCACGCGCTCGCTCGGGGCGAGAATTTTATTTACTCAACTTCATGGGGCGTACGTCGCCGGTGCTTTACAACCGCGATCACAAATACGTCCTTACCTGCCATAGGACTATGGTAGTTTTTTTGCCTGCTGCTCTCCCTTCGCATTGCCATACCTCGGCGTTGAAAACTTAATTCCGTTTTTTAGATTTAATTATTTTTGTCTTTTCCAGTGTATTTTGTATGTATATGCATTCCGTAGCATTAACGTCTCCTGCTTTGCCCGTGCCCCTGCCATGTTTGTATTTCTTTCTGCGTGCTTTAATTTTTATATTTAATGTTTCTGTCCATATTTGTCATTGTTGACGCAGGTGTCAACAAACAAAGCCGCCGCTTACGCCGCCAACCAAAGCGACTTCTACTCTCACTTTTACGTGAGTCTATCGCGCTAGAAAGTTGTCTATTGGACTCGAATGAAGTCTCGGGAGGGCTGCTTCGACTGCCAGTGCACATGTCATCAGTGTAGGCAGAGCAACGACGTAGCAATCGTGACGCGAGAGCATACTGCGCCTCCATCTGGCCGGCCGCGCTCACTCTGCGGAAATGTGAGCGTGGTACTCTCGAGCCCCGTTAGCTCACTGAAGTTGGAAGACGCTACTAAGACGTCGCGAATCCTTTGCCATTCGAACGGTCGCGAAGCCGTTGCGCCCGGCGTATCCTACGCAGCATCTTTCCGAAATTGTTCGCGCAGCATCACAAGCTTCTGTCAGTGAGCGTCGGCGTTTCATCGCGCGTCGAAAGTCGGACGATGTGCTTTCCGTGGTGTATTTTATGTGTAACTTTTTCGTAAAAAAAAATTGAAGTTTAAAAACGTGAACCTAACAGTGTACAAATAATTTTAAATTTATTGATAAAAAATATATATATGCATATTTATTTATTTATTTGTGGACATCGTGCGCAAAATATAGTCGCGCTTATTTCTTCATTCTAAATTTTAATCTGAGTTATACGACGTAAAACATAGTGTCTTCAAACTTGCCCCGTTTAGAATCACTTTTGGGCTGGACAGCTTCTTTAGAAATTCAAAAGCTAGCCTTCAAAGAGCTGTCCTGTTCAATCGGTATTGGCAGCAGGGTAGACGCTATGAGTGTTTTAGGCCAATCGTGTCTCCGGTTAGGGTCACGTGACTACAGTCTCGAAGCTGGTGATAAGGCAGACCACGGAACCTGACTAAAAGCCCAAGGCCACGCATAACATCCACTGCACTATCAACCTTGGGTACAAGTGACAAATCCTCTGGTAGGGTTCATTGTTGAGATGGGCCTGAAGATTAGCCTTTGTAAGCGCACCCCCCGTTCTGGGCTGCTTTCTTTCTTTTCTTTCCCTCTTTTTCTCCCTCTCCCTAAGCTGAAGGCGCGGTAGAAGCGTTGTCACGTGGTTTGACGGATGACGCATTAGCCGTTGACAAACCCGGTATGCCTGCGAAGACCGGACCTAGTTTCGCGAGTGATGCGGCCTGCGGGCCTGCTGTAGATTCCGCTTCTGTGGTAAATGTGGTAAATCTAGTTCGAGAGTTCCGATCACAAGCAGCGCATTTCGCCTTAGTGCCAAGTACGATCTTCAACATGCGGATTGCCAAGACCATGGATATTCTTTCGGCAGCGCCTACACACCGGTGATCTTCCTTTGTTGTGGGCATACATGTGACCACTAGCTTCGACGGACCGAAGACACGACGGACCGCTTTCTCTTCCATGTGAGTGACAAGGAGAAGTCCTCCTGGCCATTGGGGATAGGTACTCTTGCTACGCAATGTAAGTACGTTTTGTCCCTATCCGATGAGTTTGAACCGTGTCGAACTCTGTGCCAGGAATCTGCGACGAGTTCAAGGTTTAATCCAGAGCGATCGGCCCGCAAGGCCCCCTGTACAGCGCTATTTGCAAGTGCTTTTTATTCTAATAGACCGTGAGAGACGTTCTGATTGATTAGTTTTGTGTTCGAAGTCATTTTGATTTACTTTTTTTGTGTGTGTTAAAATATGGCTGTCTTCTTCGCGGTAGATATGTGCTGTAGTAAAAAGTCCTCCCGGTATTTCCAGGCCGAATACCACAGAGCGTTGTGTAGTCCTTATTTGCCAAGGTTCGCCTTTTTGGGTACGAGTGGAGTGTCAGTTATGTCACCGCGCTCTGCGAGTGTAGTTGTCTTTACACGACAAGCTATTTTATGTGCGCGATTTATTTTAAACTCTTGATTGATTCAAGCATCAAGTTCTGTTCAACTGTCATGTTGTTACGTATACCGGGGTATTTATTGAACTGTTAATTTAGTAGTGCGTTTGACACTGGTGAGCTGAAGAGGGAGGCCAGTGGTTGCATTTATAAATTGTGAATATTATGGAGGCGATATCAGTACATTAATAGCTACATATTTCCGTGCCGCAAATACCGTAAATCTTAAGAACGTTTTTTTTTTTTTTAAATAACGTAGAAATATTGGTTTTAACCTAAATGGCCAGATTGTAATTCTCGACTTCTTAAAGCTAGATGAAAGGTTGAGGGACGCCATGATGTTGCAAGAGTAGAGTTAAGCAATTTATAAAATAACCTTCGTACTACTTCATTGATTTTTTAAACCACTAAATATTTTAATCTAGATCAATCGAGCTCTGAGTAAGGACAAGTCGGACGAACAAAACAATAGTAAACGCCTGGGCTGTCTTTCTAGAAACATCGTCTCAACTAAGACGGGGGTAAAGAAAGCACTGTCAAAGCCAGCGTACAGTCGGGAGCAAAAGTTTGCGGGGCACGGGAGCGCGTGCCGAAATGCATCGCCGCGCCGTCCGACGGCGCGTTGCCGCATTAAGGAGACTCGCTTTGCGCATGCGCGCCCTTCGTGATCGCAGTCATGTCTCTTTCGCTTGTCTCTTTCCGACGCACTCCTGATAACAGGAGTCGGCACCAGGGGCGCGAGTTAGCGCATCGCTGGCTGTCATGCTGCGCGTCTGCTTTAGCCGCCTCAGCCGCAGCGCTTTGTCACGGAGCTCGCGTAGGGGGGGGGGGGGAGGGGGAGTAATTAGGCGCTCCGTCATCCAGCGCGGCTGCGGAGGCAGCTGAAGAGAATGCGAGGCATGACAGCCAGCGAAACGGCAACTTGCGCCCCTGGCGCCGACTCCGGTTATCAGGAGTGAGTTGGACAGAAACGAGCGAAAGAGACATGACTGCCAGCACGAAGGGCGCGCATGCGCAAAGCGCGGCTTTTTAAGATGCATTTCGGCACGCGCTCCCGTGCCCCGCAAACTTTTGCTCCCGACTGTACGAGCTGAACGGGACTCAAACCTCGCATCAAGACGCTCGCGCGTCCCAGCCTTTACAGTGCTTTCCTGCACCCAGTCTAAGCTGAGACACTGATTCCAGCAAGCCGGCCCCGGTCTCTTACCTGCGCATCTATTTATTTTAAAAGGCAGTACTAAGTTTTTTTACATACAAAATAACGAAAAATAATTCACTAGAATAGAAAGTTTATAATATGGAAATGTAAACATAAAAAGTCGGTAGGCCTTTCCGAGATTTTATACTTGCAGAGCAACTGAGCCGATTAATCGAATAGTTAATTAAAGGGCGGCAAATAATAATGAAGCTATGTTTTAGTTTGATATTCATTATTGACAAGTGAAAGAGAGAACTGAGAGCCTCTGAACCCTTCTCCTGAATCCAAGCCCCCGCATCTGTCTCTTTCAGAATCCTGTGGCCAGGCCCCTGCGTGGAATCCCTTTGCCCAGCTCTTCGCCCAGCCCTCTGCCCTGTCCATTACCGAGCCTGCCGCCGAGTCTGCCTAGGCCCCCCTGGTTGCAAAATGTTTTTAAATATTTTTACTCGATTTAAATAAATTATGAACTGTCAACCGTTTTGAACAATTCATTTGCATGCTTTAATGATTTCTAAAGTGTCCAAATATGGTACAATTGCTGCATTTATTAGATTTTAGTATCAGAAAAAAGACAGTGCTTGAGGAAAAAGGGCAAGGGACTTGCTTGGTTCACTGCACTGTTTTTGTGACACTGGTTAGAACACGGACTGAAAAATGGCATCCAATATTGTCATAGACAATGGATGCAAAAAATAGCCAGTGTATTAGACTGGATGCCAATATTGGAATGGCCAATATTTAGGCCAATGTTGGAAGAGCCAGCGTGTAAAGCGCTAGATGCCAATGTTGGTTCAGCCAACGGTGAAACCTCTATGCCAATATTGGATAAAAGAAGCGCAAACCACGTTGGTCCAACGTGGGTTAGAACGTTGGCAAACCAGTGGTCCAACATTGGCTCCAAGGTTGGACCACCATTGGATCGGGTGGCGTTTTCGAAAATGCCAACGTCAGACCAATATTGGAACCAGTTTTTGCCAACATTCGGCCAACGGGGGTCCAACAATGGTGTGCTGCCTGGGTAAGCACCTGTGTGTACCTGTCTGTACCTTGTATTGGGTACGTTTGATTTACTTGCACCAGCCTGCAGGGGTGCATAAAGGTGTAGTGCGGTGGCAGCCGCCCACCAAGACTGAACCTGGGCCCCCTCCTAGAGCCCGCTGCCTTCGCTGAAGCACGGGCGCTCGACCCCATCCTCGTGACTGAAGTGAGCAATGACACCACCAAACCGCCAGGGCTTTTCCATCTGAATCGACCGCGGAAGGTCACTTCGGCTCGCTGGCTGATTCGCCTGGACCTTTCCAGAACCTTCGACACTCGGACCAGAGCCTTTTATACTGGGAGAGTTCGGCGGTTCTTTGATCCAGCCGCCAGTCTGGCAGCACTGATCAAACAGTCTGGCAACTGTGCGCATCGCACTCCGAGTTTTGTTGTCCGCCATGATGTGCCTTGCCGTCTAGCGTGGAGCGAGAGACGACGATGAAAATGATCGTTCTGCGCTCTGCCAGACGTTAGAAGAAAACGAAATGGGGGGCTGCAGTGCCGTTGGGTGCTCGAACAACGCGAGAAAGGGGTTCAGGATGTACCGGTTCCCGCAAGGAAAAGAAAACCGCGCAAGGCACAAGATCTGGGAGACCAAACCAAAAAGGGCTGACTGGAAGCCGACTTCGAGTGCTCGATTGTGCGAGGTAAGTTATAATTAACGTATGATTAACGTCACAAAATGCTTGTTTTTAGACTTTCTCCTTACGACAACAAAAGCACGAACGGCAAAGCCTACACGCGTATACATCGCATGTCTATGGGGACCCACTCGCCGGGAGGCACATCATGGCGGAAGCGGCGCCCGCTGAGTCCGCTAGACCTAGCGGGCCGTAAGCCACTCCCACCCGCCGAACTCTCCCAGTATAAAAGGCTCTGACTCGGGCAACTGTGCTGCATTGTTCAGAAGACTGCGTCATCCTCCCCTTGTACATATCTTCCCATATTCACCATCACTAGTCGCGGTACCGCGGGCCTCCATGGCTGTTGCCCTTCTGCGGTACAGCGCTTTACTAAGCTAAGTAAAGATTTTTTTATGTTGTTGCTGTTGTATGTCTTGTGTGCTATTAGTATGTTTTGGTCTTCAGCAGTGCTATATTGGTCCTATCAACTTTTGCACCGTCGGCTGCGCTCCGCTGTTTGTTAAAAATAGTATATCTGTGAAATTAAAATATTCGCATCTTGCGAAAGTAGTTTATTAAATTCAGAATTTACGCAATAGAGCTGAGAGAAAATGCGTAGATACGATTAATAAAATACATTATTATGCATGATACAGCATCTTTGTAATTGTGTGTTATAGAACAAAACCTTTTTTTTTCTCGTGCTCTGTATCACTTATTATCATACATTATTTGATAGATGCACTTGCATATTATTTCTATAGTATATGTTTCTCTTGGCTTAGCTACTGCGATGCAGTTGGTGTTAAAATGAATATCTAAACTTTAAATTGGTCAACAATCCAGTAAAAATTTTTTGCTTTGCTTTCAATTACATCAAGCACAGAACATCGACTAGCCTACGAAGAGCATAAAAACGTCGCCGCAAAACATATCTTGGGACCATTTTGTCGGGTTTGCGCTTCGGACCTTTTGGTTAGGGGCCAGTATGACCGGGACTCTTTTGTCCGGGGCCAGTTTGTCCGAGACCGATTGGCCGGGGATAAATTTGTCCGGATCCCATAATATGCACCCACCATATAACCATGGGTACGGCTGACTGACCGGCATCTCAAAAAAAAATCGCAAAATTTAAAAAAAAAACAAAAAAAAAAAAATGGTTCGAAGAAAGTTCATTTGCGATATCGGTAGGCCCGTATACTTTCCGGTTTTATCCAAAAATAAAAAACAAACATCCGCCGGTGTCGAAAATAAAAATATAGGCTAAAACCGAAAAATGCCGGTTTTTGGATATCTTCGTACAATCGGCAGTCTTTTTTATTTCCTGAAAAAGTGCCACCTAAACGTTCGTCAGACTCGCTTTCTTTTTTTCTTTTTTTTTTCTTCGGTCGTCATTTTGGGTTGATTCTCAGCATAATTCTTCCAAGATATCTTTGAAATCGGGATGTCTTTCTTCTGTCAGTGCTAATTCCTTTGACCTCCAGTTTATGTCCCCCAAACTTTGGCCTCAATGTGTCCTTTTGTAGATGGCCCTTTCAAGGTTGGCCTCCATCTTGGTGAACCCTATACTCCGTCTCACCCTACGATGGACTAGGGCCTAAAGGTTGGCGGGCGGCGCACTGCCTCAGAAAAGCTTGCATCCGCATTGCGAAAGAGTGCGCGAGAGACATTTCGATACACAGACTACAAAGAGCACTAATCTCACGCATATGGTTCGCTGTTATGATAACGCGCTACTTTATATTGGTGAAATAAAGGCACATGGTATTTAATTTCATAAACGTTCTTGCCATGTTTCGTAAACATGTCAAATGTTTAGGGAAGTTGGACAACGCGCAGGCACCACTGACGTAAAGTCGTTTTGCCTTAGCAACAACAATCCAATCCAATCCAACGTTCGTGTACGTAAAACGTACGCGGGCCCACATCTCCCTTTTGCACACGGTCCGTACATACGCCCCCGTGTCGAACACTCTATCCAACTCATCTTCATTTCTTAATGGCCACTGGTTCTGGTCCCGGGTTTTCTTCGCCCCATCGCTTCCAGACGGTATTTAATCCCTTCAGTAGTCTTCAGTAGTAGCAAGCATACGGAGCCGCCGCGAGGACTCGATAAGCAGACGAAAAACTCGCCTCCGCATGACGTGTCTTCGCGCGCTGGTACGTACGACGGAGCAAATATACCACGTGGTTTCTAACAGGCTCGTGATTGGACCCGGCGGCCAGTAGCATTGGATTTTAGTCCATCGTAGGATGAGACGGAGTATAGTTGGGTGTTTTAAGGTGCCTTTCATATTGTTTGGATCTAAGCGTGTCCGGGAGGAGGGGGGGGGGGGACATTTGTACTTCGTTTCAGCTTAATTCCAGACGCAGCAAGTTCACAGATGACTCTTTCTGGTTTCGTGTGCAGATAGTTAATCATTCCGTCAAGCAAGGTTGCCAGGTTGGGCTATTAATAGCCAAATTGGGCTACTTTGTCATGGATTTGCCGTCGAAATTTGGCGGTGGGCTATGTGGCTATGTTTGGACTACTTCAAATCCTAACGCGGCACTTTTTTTTTTTTTGCTTGGTTTAGTGTAGATGTATAAAAGACACTTCAACATGGACACAGAGTGACAGTCCACCCTTTCTGGATTCCCGCTTTCAGGAATTTTCTGCGTGAAGATTCTTGGGCGTGATGCCAGAACCTATTAGCACAAGAGAACTACCGTGATCTAGATTCCACTCCGACGACAACGCTTTTGTATTAATTGGGGCTTATTTTATGCTTCCAGGTTCTTTCTGCTTCCTGCTGGCATCTCTTATTTCCTCGAGCTTCCCAATATCCTTCTGCAGGAAGCCCCTCATCCGAGGAAAAATGATACTAGAGGCAACTCAAGACATCCTGCAGAATTCGATGACGTCCGATAACGTGTGCTGTACCGGATATAGCGAAGGAGGCTTTTCCGCGAAACATGGAAGTTTCTTAAAGCACAATAAGCTATAACAAAAGTCAAAAGATTTGGGACAATGAATATTCCGAACAAGGCCAAGATAAATGCGCAGGTGCAGCCCTGTTCCCGTTGCTATCCGAGCTTGCTTTCGCGCTCCCGACACTGACCATGCCGAATGCCGCCGTGGAGAGAGTATTCAGTCACGTGTCCCTCACAAAGTCAAGCCTAAGGAAGAACATGTCCCTTCCAACTCTTCAAAACGTCCCCTATATAAAGTTTGCTTTCCTTCGGAAGAGTAATGTCTGTAAGGACATCAACCCTACTGAAGAAGTGTTTGCCCGTTTTAACAAGGAAATCATGTATGAGGCGAGTAAGCCGGGCACGGGCGAGTGCTTCATAACTATGGGACTGCAAAAATGCTTGTGGCAAATGTTGGTACTTTTGTGTTTGAAATAAAACGTTCAATACATTTCAAGATGTCGTAGATCTTGCAAGCTGCTCCTAAACCCTAGATATGCAGACGCAGTGCCTTCGAATTGAGCTCACACATTCGATCGCACGATTTCTTGGGCTCTGCAGAATATGGCTATTCTTGGGCTGCATAAATCTCTTGCATTTGCCTACTTTTGGGCTACACCGTCTGGCTTTTGGCGGTTTGAGCTCGAAACTACCTCACAACCCTGCGGTAATGAGCTGCGAAAAAACTTGTTTCCTATGAATGCACTGCAGGCTTGTCGTGCACGATGAATGTAAGCTCAGCAATCTGGAAGCCGAGTTCCTTCATTACCGCCAGGACGTCGTCAGTGCCGTTGTTGACCCTGTGAGGTTTCGAAACCTGCATTAATCAGACTGGCCACTGGTCAGTATACTTTCCCAAACCTTTTTGTACATTTTGGGACTTCTCGTGCCAAACGCAAATGTAGAACGCGCGTTTTCCAAATTACGCGTCGTCAGCAGGAAGGTGCGGACGGGATTCACAGGCGCGAGCCTCGGAATGTATCCATGCACATATTCCAATAATGTAGTGTGAAGAAGATTGTGTATCAGAGGTAAATAAAAGTTGAACCGCCTCTCGCCTTGATTGTTCGTTTCTATTCGCAATTTTGTTTACGTCAATAAAACCCGTTTCAAGCGTCTGCGCGAGACAATTCACCGAAATCCACCGGCATCTTGAAAATAAATAAACACCGAAAAACATTCGCTGATGTTTGACAAATAAGCAGCGGACTTTTTCGGGACCGTACATTTCGGTACGCTCTAAGTTGTTTTGGTCAATGTCAACTGATAAATTTTTGTTTCGAGAATTTACCAATACCAAAAAAAAAAAAAAAGAATTCACACTTGGAACTTTTGGTGGGTTTCTTCTTAGCACAACAGACATTACATATGGTTATAATTAAAAAGCATAACCGGCCAGTATATGAAAAAGGGTTTCACTTATTTCAGTGGGAAATTTAGAATCTTTCGACAAGCAGTAGACCTTATTACATAAATAAAATATTGTTTGGTGCTAATTGGTGAACGACATCCGACACTGTGAGGTATTTTTTTTAATAAACGATGTAAAATGTAAATATTGTGACAGTAGGGCATTGATGTGCAACGAGCGGGACAAAAAGGAGAAAAAGAAGAAGAAGAGGTGGGTGGTAGACGAGAGAAGGACGAAGTGGGAGCAACGAACAAAGCGATCTGTAACATTTTGGTGTCAGAAGTGGGATCTGCAAAAAAATGCCCTTCACACGACAACAAGCCCCGTCTGGCGAACCTTCTCCCGAGGACACTAGCAACACTGAAGGTCCAGTTACCTACGCCCAACTGAGGGATCTGTTCGCGGAGCAGAGACAAGGCTTCGAATCAACGATGGCGGCTATGGTCCAGGCGCAGCTGCAACCCGTTACATCTGCGCAAGAAGACCTTCGACAAAGAATTATAGCGCTAGAGGAAAGGAGAGACTCGGAGAATCGGACCGACTCAGCAACAGTACGTACATTTTCGGCCACCTCGAATCCCCTTCGTTTGAAACTGAAGCCTTTCGATGGTAGCGGGCCACTTGACCTTTACCTCGAGCAAGCTAACATTGTTGCTCAAGCGAACCAATGGTCCGAAGATGAAACAACTTACGCTCTTGCGGCACAACTACAGGGACCAGCCATCGCGATATTGGCCCAACTTCAAGGAAGAGCTCTAACCTACCAAACGTTGGTAGCGGCACTTGAAGACCGCTTTGGCGACAAACATCTACAACACGTCCGCTATGGCGAGTTACTTTGCCGTCGACAACAGCCGGGGGAAACACTCCAAGTCCTAGCAACGGAAGTTGAGTGCCTAGCGCGAAAAGCATTTGTGGGGGTTGCCGCCGACACTTTTCACGTTCTCAGCACTACTGCCTTCGTCGATGCCATTGCGGACACTGACGTTCAAAAATTTGTTCGACTTGGAGGGCCGAAGACGGTTCGAGAGGCTTTGGCTAAGGCGTTGGAGATCTCAGCCATCCAGAAGGCAACAGCAAACGCCCAGGCTTCTTGCCCGGCACAGTTACAGCCAACTACTCATCTGGAGACGCCTGGAGCACGCCAGCAACCTGAAGGTCACCAACGAGTTAACACTAAGAGGCGCTGTTTTCAATGCGGGCGACAGGGACACTTGGCTGCAGAGTGTTACAGCGCGTCGGGAAACGGATATTCCGGTCCACAGGGGCGGGATCGGGTATAGAAGACCAAGTCCCCCTCGTCTCTCTTTCAAGGAGTTTTACTGGTCTTCCAACTACCAAAGTGGAGATTCAAGGAATCGGGGTCCAAGAAAGCCTCCTTGATACTGGAGCAGCGGTTAACATAATCGACGCGACGCTTGTACCGGCTGATTGTAATGTTTCCCGGATTGCTCCACAACTTTTCACAGCCAATGGGGTCAAAGTTCACACCGGTGGACA
Organism: Ixodes persulcatus; assembly: GCA_013358835.2. Taxonomy (NCBI): domain Eukaryota; kingdom Metazoa; phylum Arthropoda; class Arachnida; order Ixodida; family Ixodidae; genus Ixodes; species Ixodes persulcatus. Next base: position 118,211 of record JABSTQ010011238.1, read on the forward strand.
AGTGAAGTTGCTGGTCACTGCGCTCGGTGAGACGTCGTTGGTGGACTTCGTAATTTTGTCGAATTCCGTCTCTCCGATCATTCTGGGTTATGAGTGGTGCCAGAAAAACGGATTTTTTAAGTTGAACCCCGAACAGAACAAGGCCACCAAAACCCCGCATCCACCCATGGAAACGTTACACGCCAGCATTCCACGATGCGAAAGTATTTTTGTGTGGCTTGTGTACCTCGTTCGCTCATTTTCTCTCGTCGCCGTGGAAAAGTGGCACCTATTTCTAAAGTTTTTGTCCCAATATACCAACATCATATGTGCTCAAGTACAGCTATCGGATGACTTAAACGTATGCGTTAAAGACTCTGCTACAATACCTGCCGAGACTGCTTCAATGATACGCCTGACTGTAAACAACAAAAAGGTTTACGGTGAAGCTGTTTTCGACTCGTGGCTCTGTGCTAAACCAGGGAAGGAACTAGCTGCACCCCGGACACTCGTGGCTTGTACCAATGGAGAATTCGTCGCTCTTGTCGTTAATCTAGGTACCAACGCGATCACTCTCAATCCAGGGAAACAGATTGGTGTACTCCAACCGTTGGCCAAGGACAAGACCTCAATACTTGCGAGTATTTCTCTAGGGTCAGACAACGAGTGCCGTTTTAACAGTCAGGATACTTCTTTACCGTGGGAACAATTTAAGTTTGGACCAGAATTGAGTGTCGAGCAGAAAACAAAAATCAAGAGGGTATTGTTGTCACATCGACACTGCATCGCCCTGAGTCCGGACGAACTTGGATGCACACCGTATGCAACACATACCATTGACACCGGTGACAGCCGACCAATACATCAGCCACTACGCCGCCTAGCACCAACAGAGCGTGAAACCATCAAACAGCAAGTGACTGAGATGCTCGACCACGGTGTGGTGAGTCCATCAACGAGCCCATGGTCATCACCAGTAGTGTTAGTGAGAAAGAAAGATGGTACTGTGCGGTTTTGTGTAGATTACAGGAAGCTTAATAGTACCACCAAGCTCGATGTGTACCCTCTTCCACGTCTTGATGACACCCTTGATCGACTGCAGGGAGCGGAATACTTCACAACATTGGATTTGATGTCGGGGTACTGGCAGGTACCACTCGATAAAAGGGACGCTGAAAAGTCAGCCTTCATCACACCAGATGGTCTCTACCAATTCAACCGTCTTCCCTTTGGCCTTTGCAATGCCCCAGCGACATTTCAAAGACTCATGGACCGAGTTTTGGGCAATCTGAAGTGGACAATGGCGCTGGTGTATTTGGACGACGTTGTAATCTACGCAAACACTTTTGAAGAACATCTTCGAAGGCTCTCACTCGTACTTGACGCCATAAGTGATGCCAACCTTCGTCTGAAGCCCCAAAAGAGTTTTTTCGGCTTCAAAGAGATCACATACTTGGGACATGTGGTAAACAAAAACGGCGTTAAACCTGATCCCTCCAAGCTTGAGGCTTTGTTTGAATATCCGACGCCAACAACTATCAAAGACGTCAGAAGTTTTTTGGGATTTGCGTCATATTTCCGCCGTTTTATTGTTAACTTTGCTACCCGCGCTGCCCCCTTGAATTACTTACTTCGGAAGAACGTACCATGGCGATGGGGAAACGAAGAGCAGTCCTCGTTTCAAGACCTAAAGATGGCCCTTCTAAACGCCCCAGTGCTTGCTCACTTCGACCCGTCCTTGTCAAAGAAAATTCTCCACACGGATGCTAGCGGGCAAGGACTTGGAGCTGTACTACTTCAAGAATTTCCAGACGGTACTCAAAGAGTAATTTCGTACGCAAGTCGCCGGCTTACACAACAAGAAGAGAGGAATCATTCATCTGAATTAGAATGTCTGGCCCTTGTCTGGTCGGTGCAGAAATTTCGCCCTTACCTTTATGGTCGCCCTTTTACTGTTGTGACAGATAATTCAGCATTGACCTGGCTTCAGAGCAAACGAGACTTGACGGCAAAACTGGCACGCTGGGCGATTCTACTGCAAGAGTATAATTTTGAAATCATACATCGTAGCGGACGTAGTCATCAGGACGCTGACTTTCTATCTCGCAACCCACTAGACAAGATCCCTGAGGCCCCGGAGTGTGACACTTGTTTTTGTGGTGCGAATTTCGACCTACGTCTCAGTCAATGTCAAGATAACGAAGTACAAGATATCGTACAGCGCCTCGCATTATCCGGTTCGACAGACATTTTACGGCGACTGCGTCGAGCATACCAAGTGCAAAATGGCCTTCTCTGTCACAGAAATCCCGGGCAACAACAATGGCTACCGGTGATTCCAGCTTCTCTGAGGGCTACCGTGTTGAATCTCTGCCATGATGACCCCACAGCGGGTCACCTCGGTCGAGATAAGACTCTGGCCAAACTTTCCGAACGCTATTGGTGGCACGGATTCCGGAAAGATGTTTCCGGGTATGTCGCGTCCTGTGAATCATGTCAAAGGAGGAAATTGCCCGGTATTTCACCTTTCACCGAGATTCATCCGACTCAACCACCGCAAGCTGCTTTCGAACTTATTGGACTTGATCATTTAGGTCCATTTCCGAAATCACAAAAGGGCAACCGTTTCATTATTGTTGCTGTTGACCACCTTACAAAGTGGATTGAGCTACGTGCCGTGCCTACAACGTCAGCTAATCACATTGTGGAGTTTCTACGTGAGCAAATAGTACTTCGCCACGGCGTGCCCCGCACCGTACTTACTGACCGGGGAACTCCATTTAGCTCTCGTATTTTTAAACACGAGATGGTAACTCATGGAATACACCACGCCCAGTCAGCACCGTACCATCCCCAAACCAACGGACTCGTCGAGCGTGCTAATCGAACTATTGCCGATATATTGTACGCTTATGTTAATGCTTCACATGACAATTGGGATGTGTACGTACCATACGCATCATTTGCTTTGAACACGTCGCAACAAGCAAGTACCACGACGACCCCTTTTAAACTGGTGTACGGTAGAACTCCGGTTCTGCCACAGGAATCAACGTTATCCACTACGTGGAACCAAAGAAGGCAAGAAATGAACGATCATTTTGAGGACAGGCTCAATGAGGCTCGCCGCCGGGCTCGCGTCGCAATAACCAGAGCCCAGCAGCGGATGCTAACCAATCACCGACAGGACGACCGAATGTCCCCCATCGTGCCAGGGGACCTTGTTCTTGTACGCCGTCCCGTTAGAAGGAAAGGAAAAGCAACCAAGCTACTTCCAAAATACAGAGGACCCTGTGAAGTGCTTCGACAAACCGGACCCGTGAGCTACTGGCTACGAGACCTCAATGCACCCCGAGAAGCATCCCGGACTTTCCCGGCTCACCGTAGTCAACTGAAGCTCTACGTGTCAAGACAGACATTCAGTCAAGACCAGCACGGGACACAGACTGCCGAGGACGGACAGTCAACCAGGAGGGGGCAAAATGTGACAGTAGGGCATTGATGTGCAACGAGCGGGACAAAAAGGAGAAAAAGAAGAAGAAGAGGTGGGTGGTAGACGAGAGAAGGACGAAGTGGGAGCAACGAACAAAGCGATCTGTAACAATATATATAACATTTTCTCCTGTAAATTTAGAAGTTTGAGCGTTTTATTATCTAATTCTTTACAAGTTGTTAGATTTCCCATGCTGCTGCCCGCCTCGGGGAATGACAAAACGCACTGGTTCAATAACGCGTAGCAATTTATTCACTGTCATCGTCGCCTGTTTGTCAAAACAGAACGCTACATTTGTCATGGCATGATTCGTCTTGAGGGCAACCTGTTATTATAATTCTTCCAATAGAAAATGTTTCTTTTATTTGCAGCAACCTCAATCGGCTATCGGCTACTACAAAGTCAGCATAGTTGATTGAGGATGAAGAATTTGCAACAAGCGTTTAATAAGAATATTATTTTTGAACTCAGACCTCATTCCCCGAAGATATAGGTGATCGCGATGAAGAAAGATGAAACGATGCTGCTTTACGGTAAGTTTTACTATGCATTGAGGAGGCATGCAATGTCTTTATAGAATTTTTCACAGAAGATGTGAGTACAAGGCGAAAATACCAGCTACCTTCAATGAGAGCCGGATACCTGCACGCTCGAGCAGCCCTACGCACGTGGAGGACCCGATTAATATCTGCAAACTGAACAGTCATCGGATGATGAATGAAAATACACATGTGTGTGCAAAACGTTTCTACGTATACTATCTTCAATTTTTTTTAAGTAGTTGTTTATGTCGTAAAGGGAAGCTATGAAACTCCACGGGAATTTTCTTTAGACTCTGCTTCCGCCGTTATCCAGGGAGCACATGACCTACAAAAATGGACGCCCCGCGGTGATTCCCATAGCAACCGCCCAGGACGCTGTAACATAGACCTATGCCAAGCCGCCACGTCACAGCGTCCGTGCAAGTTGCTATGGGAACTGCCGCGCGGCGCCAGTTTTTGTGGCTCATGTGTTCCTAGATTTAGTGATGACATCGCGTTTCGAATGCCTGTCCCATCTTCACTCCAAAATCCATATGAAAACGAAGGTAGCGCGTGACGTTCGCCTATACTTCGTTTCAACGTGAAGAAATACTGGGATGAAAAAAAAAAAATTGCTAGAGGGACACGTATATTTTTTTTTTTTTTTGACTTATCACAAAAAATATTTTTGTTTACTATTAATTACGCCGCTAGAAACAATTTAGGTAGAAAATTTGGAGATCGCAGCCCCCAAAGTACCGCCTCTTGCTTACAAAGTGCTTACATATCCCATTCGTGGAAAATAATAGGTAATTCAAGATATTTAAGAATACCCTAGTAACCTAACTTTTAAACCTTTCGTGACCTGCAGTTTGTACTTCAATATTTCCTATTTTATCATTTTTAAACCAATTGATATTTTATCCAATGCTGATGTTTGTGGGATTTATTGTTTATCCTCTATTTTGTGTACTTTCTCAGCTGAGGGCTACAAAATCCCGGGGTTGGAGTGTTGTCAGAAGACAGCTGTCTTATTTTATCCTAGCCCCCCCCCCCCCCCCCCAGACTTTTTCGTATGAAATACAAAATACAATACGATACAATTGGCTAGAGAGATTATTAACGTGTGAAAGGTTGTTTGCACATTTGTACCTCCCCGCAGGAATAGTATTTTAATCAAGCTTTTTTATAGTTTGAGAAACAAAATTCTATAGATAAGAGTAATTTCAATTTCAAAAATATCCCGAGATTGCCTTTCCGCTTTGGTTTCAAACAATACCAAAAATGGCTGCCGGCGTCTGCAGAGTGCTGAACGAGCGTAGCTTGTTGAGTGTGTCAATCTTTGTGAGTGTGGGTAGTTTTGTTCTTTTTTCTGGACTTCAAAAAACAGTTATCTTTTGTTGGACTTCAAAACTAGCCCACCAATTACGAAAAAAAAAACACGTGACTTTGCACTTACGCACCTTGTATTGCCGCGCTCTCAGCCGTGGCTAGAATAAACTAGTCCCGCATGCTGAATAGAGCACTGTTGACAGAGCGCTGTTGACAAACTTGCGTTTTTTTCTAGGGGTGTGCGAATATTGAAATTTTCGAATACGAATCGAATACAAAGAAGACAAAAAACGGGCTTCGAATATCGAATCGAATATCGAATATGTGTCTAGTAATGAAAAATAGCAAAACAAGATGTAACGGCAGGTTTTACTGGCTTTTTTTTAAATAAATCAATGCAATTGCATTTTACTGGGCTGCAGCAGGCTAGATATACTTATGTAAAGCACTCATTACAAAATATCGTGTAGGAAAATTAACTGCTCAACGGGTTCAGAAAGTAGAAGAGCGCCAGTAGAAGAACCCTTTCACTCGGGCAACCTGTGAAATTTCACTAAAGTTCGAAGAAGTTCGACTCACTGATCTCTATGACAATTGCTGGATCGCGCTTCCCCGCACCGAAAATGCGGCCACCGTCGGCCATCTTACGAGATTCGTTCTAGCGCTGTCAAGCCTAGACAGTTAGCATGGTTACCGTGTGTAGGTCACGTGAAAACAGAGGCAAAGTTCACGTGACCGCCGCCTTGACAACGCTTCAGCGGATCTCGTAAGATGGCCGACCGGTGGCCGCCATTGCGCAATAGGCTCGAAGCAGGGAAGCGCGATCCAGCAGTTGTCACAGAGATCAGTGGTTCGACTTATGGACAGTGTTGCCCGGCTGCTACACGAATATTTCGAATTTTGGGAAACAAATCATTTAGAAAGCACTTTATTTTATATTTCATAAAATGGTTACGAATGTTTACATCATATGAAAGCGAAAATGTGCTCTTTTAGCGCTGTCATTAGTTATAATGTAAACCAGTGATGCCAATAAACCCAACAGATATTGCACTTTTCCTTCGCCAGGTGGAGTCGACTAGTTTTTCTTTTTTTTTTTTTTCGCGCATGCGCACAAAAGTTGAACTTTAATCGAACCTTTGTCGAACATCACGTTGAAGGTTCGAAAAAGTCTAACTTGGACAGGTTCGCGACATCCCTAGTTTTGACTGCGCGGAAGTGGCAGAAGTTGTTATCAATGGCGATGCAATGTTCTGCTCGCATCTAGTTTTTTTTTTTTTTTTTTTTTTTTTTTTACTTTTTAAACAATTATATTAGATAACACTCTCGAGATTTATTTTATATATATATTTCACTCTTGAGTTTTATTTTATTGTTTCAATTTCAAGAACGCGCAATTCCATCACATATGGCTATAAAAGTGCCTTGGTAAAAAAAAAAAAAACGAAGCTGATCTATTCTGTCTTGCTGCCATCGGACAGATAGAAACGGAGCAGGCCGGTAACGCACGCATCATTCGCCTTTCTCAGTGAAAAAAACATTCATAGGGGAGTGCGTGGCAGGCAGTTTATTCGTTACTTGCTCAAATATTCGCACTTTGTGCGAATATTCGCCGTTTTTCCCGAATTTTCGGCCAAGGCCGAATATTCGGGAAATTCCGAATATGCAATTTTCGAATCGAATACGTTTCGAATGAGGAAAATATTCGATTCGTATTCGAAATTTTGAATATTTGCACACCCCTAGTTTTTTCCCGTCTCTTTGTAATTAGCTTGTTTTTCTTTCCTTTAAGTTTAGACAAAAGAAGCGTGTTAAGATTTCCTGATAAAAACCACTGAATTGAATGTTTCTGATGACGCTCTACAACTTTGTCATTGGAACTTTCGCTCTAGATTGAATATTTCAGAAGTTCATTAATTAATCTTTATTAAATATTTCATTGGGCAAAATACAAAAAAAGCCTGACTTGTCCTAAACAATGAACATGCTTATTTCTTTGGTTTCGTCTTCCTAAAATGCACCAAAATATTTTTAAACTTCGGTTCAAGTTACGTGGAACACCCTGCACAATAACCGGCGGGTATAACCCTGCCCTAGATTTATAAGAGCGCACGTGTAACACATAACATTGGTGCCCTTGTCATTAGTAATACTAAGTGTCCTACGACAAAACTTGAAAGACACACTGAATACCTTGACATAGTCGTTGAAAAGCTCGTTTTCATTTCATCATATTTTACCGCTTCTTTATGCGGATGTGCGGGGTAGAGTGGTCAGGTAGAAGCATCAGCTGTCCCTCCTACAGAATCTAAGAGTTTACAGAGAGTTAAATAACAACGCTGCCTTCCTTTTTTATTAAAAATCAAGCGTGTTGGTAAGGTTCTCTTTTATTTTACACACGAAGGAATAAACAAATAGAACGAATCACGCAACAAGTGATCTTTCAATTAGCAACAGCAAATAGGACGGAGCACAGAACATCACAACTTTCAACTAGCAACAAGAATCTTGTTGTTGCTAGTTTAAAGGTGTCATGTTCTGTGCTCCGCTCTATTTGTTTATTATTTCGTGTGTAAAAAATCTACCTTCCTCTAAGGAGTTCAATCTCGAAACTAAAACAATGTTTTGTGTCGTAACCCAAAATTACAAAGTTCCGTTGTCCTGAACGAACTCTGACTGGATAAACGGTGAACATTCTTTCGTCAAATCTGCGAGAATTTTGAAGGAATCTTGGGAGGCCTTTCCTGATGGCCGCTAAATCTTTGCTGACAAAACTTATTTGCAGAAAACTGCCTTTGTTATTTATTTTTGGCCATCGTGATCTTGAAATTCGAGTTTTTCAGATATATCCAAATTAAATAAAATTTTACCGGCAAGAGCTTTTCGGATTTTATAAAATTTATATGAAAACCCAAAACCCTACTTATAAGATTGCCATGCGGTGAGGTTATCAACCAGGACGTTTAAATGCCTCAGGACTCAGGATGGCATCATGCTCAGCGACGCCAGAAAAATAACTCAAATCCCAGACTGCCTTGCATACATACCCACGCTGCTCTCGTAGTCTGCCCGCCGCTCGGTCGACTACGTTAGGCTTAAACTGCACTCTAAGAAAAAAAAAAGAAAAAAACACCATCTTCCCGAGGGGAACCATGGGGTGATGCGGAGCATCGTGTTGGTTCCGAGGAAAGAGTCAGTTGCGTGCTGACGTCGAGAGATGGCGCCACCGACTGCCCTAGCGTTACCCCCTACGCGAGCCTTCGTCGCGGCTCGCGGCAGAGAAACTTGGAACGCTCGCCGTTTATTTTATTTTTTTCACACTTGAAGGAGAGGAGACAAGAGGAGGAGAGTTGCGCGTGCGCGCGCGGTGTGAGGAGAAGCCAACGCACGCGCAGTGCACGCAGCTGGTAGAGAGAGAGAGCGGAGAGAGTAACGCGCAGCTGTTGGAGAGAGGGAAGGAGGAGAGTTGCGCGTGCGCAGTTCGAGTGCCGACTACATCGCGGACGCGGGACATAGACCCGAGCAAGAGATGCTCCGCATCTAAAAAAAAAGGTAGCAACGGCACGTTTTCCTTCCATCTGCTGACGCGCCACCAAGTGGACACAAGAAGAAGGGAGGAACGAGACGTTTGTGTCCTTCTCCAGGCAGACGTGAGAAACGTTCCGCCCTCCCGTGTCATCTTCTTTCGGTTTCGGTTTCCCAGCACGTAGAGCGCGTTGTTTAATAAACGTTGTTGAGGTAATTGAGCTACAGCAGTCTAAACGTGCTTAACATCTCGGTGACGTTTTTACCACTAATTTTGTCCAACGAGCAAACTAAGTTGTTAGAAACAGTGGAACTCCGCAGCAGTGCCAGCAGTGCTACGTACACTGGGCTAAGATGGCCGCCTCCGGATTGCGGAACAGCGTTTCGTCGTTGACGTTATCAACATTATGGAAACCGCGCAAACTGCGTCGAAGACAGGCAGGTTTTCCTGCCTTGTGCCTAAGTGTCTTCTGTGCTGAATTGGTTTCTGTTTTCTGATGCCGAGGCAATCAACATGGTTTGTATTTCCACCTGTCAGCAACATAGAAGCAACATCACGTTAGAAAACGTGATTGCGATTGAAGACAGGGACATAGAAAGAACAGACACCACAGAGCGCTAACTTTCAACTGATTTAATTCTAGAGCCTCAGTGTAGAAACACACTGCGTCACCGCACCACATCTCAACCAATCCGCGGCCCCACCATGGACCGCAAGTACGCTAACTCCTTATCCGCCAAGTGAATTGACGCCCCACTGACACAACACGTGCCGGAACTATTTATGGCGTCAGCCCCCATAATCTCTCTTACAGTCTTATCTTTGTGCCTAGCGAGAACAGTAGAAAAAGCAAATAATGGTTTGGACCCGCAGTTCTGCGGGTGCAAACCATTTAATTTTAACTTTAATTCTGCGGGTTTGCACCCGCAGAATTAAATCAGTTGAAAGTTAGCGCTCTGTGGTGTCTGTTCTTCCTATGTCCCTGTCTTCAAGCGCAATCATGTTTTCTAACGTACCATACCAACTTGCCCAACAATCAGCTTTTAGCAACATCACGATGGGAGTGTTGTACGCTGTGAACGAAGACTGGAATTGTCGCCGATGTGACCGTCGGTTTGTGTATCAGTGGTGTAACAGCAAGATGAGATGCCGTAAACTATCGGGCACTGATGCCGCTTGTCGGTCTGTGATCGGGAGGGGAGGAGGGAGCGGGGAGGGGGGGGGGGCGGTTGACATTCTGCTTTACATTAAGACCGCTGGAGGGATTACGGTGCAATCAATCGACGTGCGGATAGTCATCTTGGAACACTGGTCTCAACCGTGATGATGATGATGATGATTAGGGTTTTAGTGGCGCATCGACAACGGAGGCCATATTGCGCCAATTCAATGTTGTTTAGCTTGCACTAAACAAAACGGTTTAAGGTTACAGTATAAAAAATTACAACTGGGGTAAGTATAGCCAGTTTTCTTTAGGTAGTCGAGAACACGGTGAAAATGCACTAAAGGGCAGTCACTAAGTAAAAACATTGAATGAAAGGGAAGATAACCTCTAAAAAGTTCAGGGAAGCTAGACCGGCGGAATAAATGGTGAAATGGGAAATGCCATAATATGTGTAACACTGTAAGTCCTTTCCCACAATGGGCACCGAGCTTTACATTTTCGTCACGAAGAAGGTGCAAGTGCGTCAAGCGTGTGTGTATGGCCAATTCTTAGGCGGCAGAGCAGAACCTATACACGCCGTTCCCTGTGAAACGAGATCTCCCACAGTGCCAAAATGGGCTTAATGAAATGAAGCTTTTTGTCACATTCTCTGTCCCACTGCAACTGCCATGACATCAAGAGTGATTTCTTCACAAGTGGTTTCAAATCTTGATAGGGTAAGCCACAAGTCACTATTAAATTCTTGGCCAATGCAGCCAATCTATCGGTTTTTTTATTCCCTGGAATCCCGACATGACTCGGTACCCCAAAAAATTTTATATCATGTGCGAGTTGGAGGGCTCTATATAATTTACCTCGTACATGTAGAGTAAGAAGATTCTTTGTAGGGAGCAGTGAGGACACAGCCATAACGCGCTTTGAGAATCAACAAAGAGAATAGCTTTCATTGTATTGTTTTTTAGTATGTGATCAACAGATAGTAAAATGCCATAAAGCTCTGCAGTAAAAATGCTTGCTACACCGTTAAGTTGAAAAGATTTCATGAAGGAACCAGAATATACTGCACAGCCAACAAAAGACGAGGATTTCGACCCATCGGTATAGAATTCAGTGTAACCTCCACATGTCTCCTGTAATGAAATGAACTTCTGCTGGATAACTTGTGGGGAGGTAACCCGCTTACTGTATTTTGTAAGTGTCCAGTCACAAACAATTGGGACTTCGTCCCGCTGGTCTCAACCGTAGCTCCTATCGCACAGTGGCCAATGTTACTGTCGTCTGCGATGTCCGGTTGTCCCCTCCCCGAGAGCAATTGTGCTCTGGGGGAAGCACTGAGCAGTCTTGAAATATGACGGAAAGTACGTATATTTACAGTTTAGAATTTTAGCATTAAGGGAGGATTGTAGGTAAAAAAGACAAAACAAATATCCTTTATTTTCATGCTTATCGAAAAGCGATTTCTCGGCCCGTGAAGCATCGCTTCCAGCTGAGTGAATACCGCCTCTACAGTGATTAATTAAAAACGACCATTGTTGCCGCCCGTGAACAGCAGAAAAAAAAAAAAGAAAATAGTATGATAGAAAAACTGGTTAGGGCGTGCTATGCGGGGAAGCAAACACATAGCTTGAAACCGCCGTGGAGCGGCTTGTTTCATTGACTTTCAAATAATTACGGCATGAGCCTTTACTTTTTTTAGGAGATTCATCCCCCGAGCCGTTCAAAACACTCTCAGAGGTATGACATTGCTGGAAAAAAATCAATCAGCTGGGAAAATTATTCATTGCTTAGGTGGTCGACGAGAAAATGTGTACCCTTAAAACAATGAGAATACAAGGCGAAACGGCAGAGTTCGGAGGTAGCAATCGGGTTAGTGTGCTGTTGTATTGATGTTTGTAGTGTGCCGTGTATGTACATGTACGCGCTTGTTGTATATGTTAAGCTGATGGTTGTGGTACGCGTAATGTTTGTACGTGTGTGTATAATAAAGGTGCCTGAAGCGCAATGGTGGCGTGAGCAAATAAAAATAATTTGTAGCACATGAATTGTGCGGTATTTTGCGCCACCTATCTAGCTACTTGCAACTTCTCTGCTTGACATTTTAACCTTATTTCGCGCTGCTGCTTCGTATTTGCTCTTTTGAGAGCGGCTTTTTGTTTCGCGGATGGTTTACCACCCCTCCTTGATGTGCGGCAGACGAAGGAATGCTGGCTCGAGGAATAATAATGGTGATGTAAAGTGCGTGAAGTAAATGGGTATCGGTTGTCACCGATAACATCGCAGTGCTGATGACGAGAAGACTGGGTGACTGCTTTCATAATGGGAGTATTTTTACCTGTGGGGGAAGCTGGATTCGGAAATATATACAGTTTGCGGGAAGCTCGTGTTACGCTTTTATTTGTCGCTCCTCTCGCCCCTTACAATAGACGCAGCGTCCTCTTTAAGCCTTATACAGCTCGATTTTCTTGATTCGAGGCCGCCATAATCAGATGCAGACGACGGGGAAACTTTGCTCCCCTGTTTCCAATGACAAAAGCTTCTCCCTCTCTGAAGGAACATAGGTTACAATAGCGTTCCTCCTTTTAGGGAGGACTATATAGACCCTTTTTTCTAAGAGGGTACGTCCGCTCCGCGCCTGTGATCTGCTTCGTCTGGCCGCTATCACGAATGGCTTTCGATACGATCGGCGCGCCCAAAGAAGTTCCGATGCGCACGGGCAATCACAGCACGACCGTAAGGCAACAAGCGCGCGCTGAGAGCGGAGCTTCCACGGCATTTCCAACCCGGTGCCGTCCTCAACGTTCAAGCGTACGGCACCTGATATGCTCGCTTTCAAAAGCCGCGCTATATGACAACTAGCTTTACAGATGAGGCTCCCGGCCAACCCGAGCCCGATGCCGAGCATCCAAAGCGACGCTTGATTCGACACGAAGCCCAACCGAGCGCTGACGCAGCACTCGTATCCAATCTGCATCTTCGCTCGATCTCACTCTGATGACGTCGAAAATTTAGAGCAGGCTTTGATTATTTTAGGTGGCGTTGTACGGCGCGGTGCCTGGAGCGGCCGCCACGCGTCGACTTCCTGCTGGCCAGAAACATGTTGGGTTCCGAATCTTACCTGTTCGGCACCGATTCAGTGGACTCCGCTATTTAAATATGAGGAAAACGATTGCGCGTCCGCAGCAATGCCATGGCAAATTGGTTTTTTACCCATATCTAGAAGGGTGCGCTAATAACCGAGTCTCCTATTAACTGAGACTGAGTGGACATATCATGGCCTACCTCCGTCGCACTTCGCTTTATATATGGCGAATACAGGCGCCATATACGAAGCCAAAAGGTCATCTACCCAGCAATTTCAAGTAGCGGAGGAGAAGCCGTCGCCGGACTTGCACCTGGCTAACCTATGGCAACAACGCCTCGACGCTGTGTGCGTACAGCGAGAGAGGACGAACGCCCGGACTGCGATGTCGTCTGAACCTTACAACAGGTGAGGCGCGCGATTACGCAAATACACTCTCTACAGAAAGATGGTGCGACCTTTTCTCCAGCTTCAACGGTAACTTGAGCGGACCGCGCAAATGGCACATCTTTCGCAATTGGCAGGGCAAAGCCAAGAGACGCACCGTGGCGCAGACAGCGGCTCTGCGCATGCGAATCTCGGAGGAGCAGCTGGCGCTCCAGGCTGGGGCAGTGTTCTTCCCGCAGCCTGCGGCTTCACCGGGTCCCACCCTATACTCCCGAGACTCCGCGACACCGACCCAGATGATCGGAAATTTTCAGGCATTGGATCTCCAAGCACCGGAGCGGGTAGATATGGACCAACCGTTTCAAATGGCCGAACTTCGCGCAGCTTTAGCAAGGGCGAACGCCCGCAGCGCACCTGGCTCAGACCTGATAACCATCTCGGAACTGTGCAACCTCCCTGAGCTCCACCTCCAGCTTCTCCTTGACGCGATCAACGAGATTTGGACGACGGGCAACTTCTTGAGCTCCTGGCGCGAATTCCTGGTGATACCGATCCCAAAACCGGGCAAGCCACCGAATGAGCTCACTAACCTCCGGCCAATTTCCCTTACCAGCAACCTGTGTAAACTCACTGAACGTATGGTCCTTGAGCGACTCATGTGGCATCTCGAGAGGAAATCCCCACTCCACCCACATCAACTAGGATTCTGCCACGGGATGAGCACGCAAGACATTCTCCTTATGTTGCGCCACCAGGTCCTTGACGCCTACTCGAAAGTACAGACGAGAACGGTGGTGGCGGTGGACGTTCGCAAGGCCTTCGACACCGTCCCTGACGAGATGGTCATCCAGAGCGTAGAGCTTGCCGGAGTGTGCGGCCACCTTTTCAATTTCGTTAAGAGTTTCCTGAACGACAGAACGTACAAGATCAAAGCCGGGGACTACATCAAACCCGCTCAACCGAACAGGAGTGGGGTACCGCAGGGCGCGGTCCTCTCGCCCACCCTCTTCAACCTGGTCATGGCAAGACTTCCCCCACTCCTTGAAGTGGTTCCGTCGCTGCACTTCGTCGTATACGCCGATGATGTCACCATCTAGGCGACGACGGGATCGGCGGGCGAACAAGAGCACACGCTTCAGCTTGGCCTCGACGTCATACAGGGCTTTCTTCGGAATGTGGGCATGACCGCCTCGGCCGAGAAGACCAAATACGTCGTGGTTTTAACCGGGCCCCACAGAAAGACCGAAGCAGTCCGCGACCAAATCGCCATCAGCATGGCCGTCCAAAGGATATGGCGAAAACCCTCCGTTCGATTCCTGGGAACCTACATAGATCAAGATGGGAAAGGCACCATGTGGGTGACGAAATTCGCCTTGCAGTGCAGATCCCTCCTCCGCCTCATCCGTAGAATCACACACCTCCAGTGGGGCACGCGGGAGAGAGAAACGCGCCAGCTCGTCACGGCGCTGTTTGAATCCCGTATCCTCTACGGCTATAACTATCACGTCCTCACGCCCAGGCAGGCGGAGCAACTTGAGAAACTCAATCGCGAAGCCATCCGCATTGTTACCGGACTGCCTTAGCACACGCCCCTCCGGGAGCTGTACGCACACGGCGGCATGAAACTCCTGTCGGAACTCGCCGAACAGGCGCTCCTCGCCCAGAGACACCGCCTGAGCAGCTCGACAGGCTGGGCTTTCTATATTGGAAGAGCTCCGCGTGTCTCCCAGTCTGAACGTCCGCCCGGCAGACGCGCACTCGCCCCCTCCATGGGCCGCCCCGGTCACGCTTACCGATGAAAAACCCCTCCCACGAAACATGGGGCCTGGACCGAGCAACTCGGAGAGACTCAAACGCTCTGCCAAAGTGCACGCACGTAGCGTCGCGCACAAATCACCGCCTACGCACACCATCACCTACACTGACATGGCGGAGACCTTGCTGTCGACTGCCGACGACGGCGAAGTTGAGGACAGAACTCCCAATCACGTCCAAGCGGTCGCGTGAGTCGACACCACCCATGGCATTCCGAACGCGGCTGCACTTTCGACCACTGAAGACGTCGACACTACGCAAGCGGAACTCATGGCACTTCTCGACACTCGACACTCGACACGCGCGTACGAAACTTGCAGACGAGCGAGCGGGAGCCCCTCAACGTACACGGGAAGAGTCGGCGAGTTGCTCGCCGCGTTCCTAGAACTTCGAAACAACCTCAACATCCAAGCTACTATTTCCTGGGTGCCCGCGCATGCGGGCATCGACGGCAATGAGTGGGCCCACAGCGAGGCGCGAGCAACAGTTCGCCAGTGTTGTGTATGTATAAAACAATGTAACAGGTACCCGTTCCCGCCACCAGGGTGCGCTGGTCTTTGCTCTGTAAAGTGTGTCTTCGCCATATTAAATTTGTTATTTGTGTGCTGTTAATCTGAGTGGGAGCTTCTGTTCTTTGGCGCTTCGGCGCGACAAAACAATGGCGACGAGGATGGGATAGGAGCTCGAACGAACCGAGTGAAAATGCGGCAAACAGCACAATGCCGAAGTTCACGGAGTTCAAGCCGGAGGAGGACGACGTTGACGAGCACCTCGAACGCTTCGAGATTTTCCTTCGAGTGAACGCTGTCAAGACGGAAGACAAGGCCGTGACGCTGCTGAACTACATCGGGAAAGCGTCGTACCAGGTTCTGAAAACCTTGCTCGTCCCAGACTTGCCGGTATCGAAATCGTACGACGTACTCTCCGAGGTGCTGAAACGCCACTACGCGCCCAAGCGCTTAGTGATTGCAGAGCGCACGAAGTTCCATTGGAGAAATCAAGAGGTCGGCGAGAGCCTAGCGGACTTCTCCTTGGCTATCAAGAAGCTCGCTCAGACATGCGCGTTCAAGGACTACCTCGACCAGGCTCTTCGGGACCGGCTCGTGGCTGGGTGTCGCGACCCTGAGGTACAGCGGACACTCATGCAGATCGACGACGATTACTTCGACGAAGTTCTGAAGGTGGGCCTGGCCAAAGAACTTTCTTCGCGCAAAACGAACGAGATACGACAGCCCGGCGTTCCGGACTCAATGGACGTGCACCGCGTTCAAGGTGATGGTGAAGGACACTCCCGGTGTCCACCTTCCGCCACTGCATCGCCACAGGTCCTGTATCAGTGTACGGTAGGCCCTTGTTTTAGATGCGCTAGTACCGTGCATGCTTCCGAGAAGTGTCCGTTTTTCAAAGCAAAGTGTTTCAAATGCGGGAAGCAGGGGTACACTAAGGCGGTGTGTAGGGCCAAGCCTAATCCTACTTCGAACACCAAGCGCGGACCTTGGAGCGTAACCTATATGCGAAAGAATGATGTGTCTGCGGCATTCCAGAAGGTATTGGGAATCGAAGGAAAACCGGTGACGATAGAAATCGACACTGGTTCAGCAGTTACTTTGATGCCAGAAAGAATGTATGTGAATTTGTTTCCTCACGTGCCCCTCGAGGCGAGTGATATGCGTCTCCGAACGTACACCGGGGCTCTATATATTGTGCCAATCAAGGGTGTAGCGAGCGTTAATGTAAAAAACGGGGAGCTACCAAGCGAAAAGTTACCTTTGATTGTGGTAAAATTAGCGAATGCCCAGCTGCCAGCTCTTCTAGGCAGAGACTGGATCGAGCAGTTAGAATTTAACTGGTCGGGCGTGGGTCGTATCGAGAACGATACGATGACAGACTCACTTAAAAGGTCGTTCCCTAGCGTCTTTGAAGGTCCAGTGGGGCCGATAAAGGGTTTTCAGGCAAGGATGGTACTGAAAGAAAACTCTCAACCTGTGTTTTGTAAACACAGAGTGGTGCCATACGCATTCAGAGAGCAAGTAGAGAGTGAGCTTGAGAAAATGGTGGCGCAATGCATTCTGAGGCCTGTAACGAGTAGTGAATGGGCAACACCCCTCGTTGTGGTTCCCAAGCCAAGGGGTAAAGTTCGCATCTGTGGTGACTACAGTGTGTCCGTAAACCCACAGGCGACGGTGGATCACTACCCATTACCAAGGGTATACAAGGTATTCAACAAGTTTCGGGGGTGTGGCATCTTCGCTATTTTGGACCTAAAGGCTGCATACTTGCAGTTAGCCCTTGATGAAGCGTCGCGGAAACTGCTCACAGTGACCACTCACCTATGACTGTTTGAGTTTTTACGTATATGCCCTACTGAGTATCAAGCGCACCATCAATTTTCCAGAGTGTAATGGATAAGAATTTGTTGGGCCTAATTAAGGTAGCGTGCTATCTTGGCGATGTACTGGTGGGTGGCGTAGACCAAAATGACTGCAACCAGAGAGTCTTGGAAGTGTTGAAACGTTTTCAGGAACATGGACTTTGTGTGAATCAAGACAAGTGTCAATTTTTTGTACGTGAAGTGCGTTACTTGGGATACTTGTTGAGTGACAGGGTTTGAAGCCATGCCCTGAGAAGGTAGAGGCTATCAAAAAGGCAACCGCACCGGTTAACGTGACGGAGGTTAAGGCATTTGTGGGGCTACTAGCTTTTTATGCTCGTTTCCTCCCAGACTTAGCTGCCACACTGGGACCTTTGTATGAACTCTTCAAGAAAGACTTGAAGTGGCAGTGGTCCGAAGAATGCCAACAGGCTGTAGACAGGTGAAAAGATCAGTTGTGCAGTGCTGGGGTAATTGTCCTCTACGACCCTAGTTTACCCCTTCGAGTGACGGCCGACGCATCCAGCTACGGCCTCGGAGCAGTCTTAACCCAAGACATGGGAAACGGGGACTACAGACCAGTGGAGTTTGCGTCCAGGACGCTTACTGTGGCTGAACAGAACTACGCACAAGTGGGAAGAGAAGCCTTGGCACTCATTTTTGCGGTCAAGAAGTTCCACGGGTATCTCTCTGGGCGTTCGTTCACCCTGGTAACAGACCACTACCCGCTAACGTCGATCCTGGGACCTAGGTATTCTACAACAGCCATAGCTGCTGCGAGGATCCAGAGGTGGCGCTTGTTACTTGCAGAGTACAGCTTCAAGATCCTGTACCGCAAGGGCCGGGAACTCGGGGATGCTGATGTCATATCGAGACTTCCTCTGAATACAACTGTGGGAGAAGAAAGTATGTTGAAATATTTTTCACCCACAGAGTAACCGCTTCTTTCAAGTGCCGATGTGGGGAAGGAGACCCTCAGCGACCCCTTGCTGCAACGTGTCCTTGAACACACCAAGAGAGGTTGGCCAACATCCGTGCAAGATCCAGGGCTGCAACACTTCCGGCAGAGGCGGGAGGCGCTGTCAACGGACCAGGATTGCCTACTGTGGGGGATTAGAGTCGTGATTCCACAGGCACTACAGGCTGCGGCCCTCAAGTGCCTGCATGAAAAACATCCAGGAATGGTGCGTATGAAACAATTTGCGAGAGGGCATGTGTGGTTGCCCGGAATCGACGCGATGATCGAGAACAAAGTGCAGTCGTGCGAGATCTGCCAAACGGTCCAAAACGTTCTTCCAGTACCACTCTAGCCATGGAAGATGACCTCTTGGGTCTTCGAACGTATTCATTTGGACTTTGCAACCAAGTCGGGAACCAACCTCTTTGTTTTGGTTGACAGTTTTTCTAAATGGGTTGAGGTCCTGCCCATGTCTTCCACAACCGCACCCCAGACAGTCGAGAACCTTATGGCTGTCTTCGCACAGTTTGGACTACCCGAAGAAGTGGTGACTGATGGAGGCCCCCAGTTTCGAAGTGAGGAGTTCAAGAACTTCTTGAAGGATGAAGGAGTGGTGCACACTATGACGCCACCCTACCACCCGGCTTCGAATGGCGCCGCGGAGAAAGCTGTGCAAACAGTCAAGGGAGCGCTGCTCAATCAAGTACTTGAAGACGACCTCCGAGGAAAGAGACGGAATATCCTGGAGAAGTTGTCGGGTTTCCTGCTTGCCTACCGGACGACACCAAACACAAGTACTGGAAAGGCCCCTGCAGAGCTGTTCCTGGGACGACTTCCGCGGACCCGACTGTCGCAGGTCAAGCCAGGGGCAACGTCCCTTCCACGACGACAAAAGCAGAGCAAGAAAAAGGAGCTGGCAGAAGGGCGCAGAGGTCCAACGAAACTCTTTCAAGTGGGCGACAGAGCTTGGGTCAGAAATGTGAGGAGGGAGAGAGTAAACTGGACTAAAGGAATTATAAAGAAAGTAATCAGTCCGGTTACATACCTGGTGCGGGTGGCTAACCAGATTCGTTATGTGCATGCTGATCACTTGCGCTTTCGAAGTGAGGGCACGTCCCGATCATCCTCTTCGGAGAGTGGATCGAGTGACAGTGAGAGTGTTGACGAACCGGGCGAATGTGAGGTGCCTATGCCACCGCATGCTGATAGTAGCATAGCTGCTCAGGAAGTTCGACGGTCGAGCAGAGCTCGACGTCCTCCAAATAGACTGGTGTACTAGTGTTCGTTTATGTAAGTGTGGAGGAGCGTTGTGTATGTATAAAACAATGTAACAGGTACCCATTCCCACCACCAGGGTGCGCTGGTCTTTGCCCTGTAAAGTGTGTCTTCGCCATGTTAAATTTGTTCTTTGTGTGCTGTTCCTCTGAGTGGGAGCTTCAGTTCTTTGGCGCTTCGGCGCGACACAACAGCCAGATGGCATACGCGCCGAACGCCTTCCACAACTCAGCCGGTGAGGCAGCCGGCCCGGCCGACCCGTCTGTCGTCAAGGAAAGTGCTAAACAGCGAAGGCGGAGAACCCTATACGGCACCTTCGTGAGGAGCGGGAGGAACTCCCGGACGAGCAGTTGCGTCCCGTTCCTCCGATGCCGAAGGACCTACCGAGGAGCACTCAGATCCTCGTCCGCCACCTCGCGACCAACACTGTCCTATCCCCGGCGCTGCGCCATAAGTTCTTCGGCGACGATCCCTACGAGGGGGTGTGTCGCCGGTGCCGGAGGACCGCGACGGCTGCCCATGTTGTGTGGGAGTGCGAGCGCCACGCTCGCCTTCGGAAAACGAAACTGGAGGAACTCCCAGACGAGATCCGTCCGGCGACGTATGTCGATTGGATTCTGCCCACCAGTCGTGACAAGACGATCGTCTCCCTGCTGTGGACAAAGCTGGCGGAGTTCGTCTACGACGACGACGGCCCCGGCGGACGACTTTGCAGCAGCCGAAGGCGCTGTGACCAACACCCACCCAGACCGCCGTGACGGCAATGGCAGATCCTTAGGCCCGCACCGATGCAGACGACAATGGTGCATTATTAGGGTTATATGGTATCTATATATACATATATTATATATAACAGGGCAATAAAGAACGTTCTAACAACAACAACCTGCCCATTTAACTTCCGCGTTAAGGAGAAGGCGGGGAGGGGGGTGATGATTATATTTTTAAGAGAGGCGTTTACCCTTCAATCGATCTTATACCCTTCCCCTCTGGGTCGCCTTAAATATTTGAAACTATAATTTCAGTAATTTTGATCGCTTCTCAGAGTTGCGAGAAAAGAACATATCTGGTGGTATGGGTGTTTCATGCTAAGTAATGGTACGTCGGTAAATTATGATCTCAAGCTTTAAGGAGGCGGGCGGTGCAATATTTTCGGATTTTGGCCAATTAACTGCGGGAATTAATTTGTGTCACCTATGGAACGAAGAGTAGAAAACCGCAATTTCTAGCTCGTGCTAGCTTTTATTTTAAAAAAAAAATTAAACAAATCGAATGTCAAAGTGGCTCTCAACTCTCACGTCGTCTTTCGAGTGACGTACCCTGGGGCACCACCAGGTTGCCCTTTCGGTTCTCTCTTCAGAGACCACAGCAACATCCTCCGCGATTGTAGACTTTTCAAGGATTAGTATCGGCGATGTTCGCGGCGAGCGATCGACACAAAAGACGGTTCGCCACGGGGCTGATGGCGTGTGTAACAAAGGAGGGGGACAGGCTTTGTTGATTTCCGCGTGTCCCTCAGAGACGTGTCCCCGTAGTTCCCATAACCATCACACGCGGCTGCAGAGCAGCAAATAATTCTGATTTTTCTTTACAATTACGCAGCAGAATAGCAGTTTTTCGGGGATAAGTGACACGTTTTTCTCACTTGTGCCTAAATAAACAATATAAAAAACACGCATGTTTTTTTTCTACATTAAAATTGTTGCACTACTCTTTAATGGCATGTTGCAGCTACTTACCTATGGTCAAGAATGGTTCAGGACATTTTCCTTCAACGTATTGGCCTAAAAGGCTGGAAAATAGATAACATTTCTATTAGTATCTTTTCCTGGCAGAGAACGTGTTGCATACAAAGCGGACCCTATGGAAAACGTCTTATCACAAATTGTTTATTGAAGTTATCATACTCGAATCCGTGCTAATTGAAGTCATGGTAATTCAACAGAAGTCAATTGTCATGCTTTATACCCAATAAACCCTGTAAGGTCTGTAAGGCACAGCACTCCAACCCAATATCAGTATGGCTCGACAATATGAAGTGCGATATGTTTTATACCATTTCCCTTATTGTATCGTGTCAATCCCTTTGTGCGACAACGTCGGATGGCACGATAAATATTAGTACCACGCAAAAAAAAACATGTGGTTGTGTCTCGTTAATACTGGCATCTCCGTTCCCGAAAAAAATCGTCCATAATTTGAGTTGTCCATATTAACGAGACAAAAATGCATGTATTTTCCCAGTTTCTCTCCGAAAGTGGTGTCCATATAGCGGGGTATCTATATTAACGGGGTCCATATAAACGAGACATACCTGTATCACTAACACATCTCAATACTAATGCATTAGTCACTGTTTTAGATTAAATTACAAATCTCTACAAGAATCTAGTCATTTCGAGTTTTCAGGCCACTGTTACGCACTATCGGCAACCAGTCACGTCAATCGCTAAAACAGAAGAATAGTCCGAGGCTCTCTGCTTGCCACACGACCCCTTTCTTGGTAATTTTATGTCTTACTAAAAACACGAGACGAGGCACGGCATGAACAATCACGTTTAACCCGCCACAGTCTTCAACGAACAAAACTTCGCACACCACAAGCCGAGCCGCCGCTATTTTATTTTTTTTTGGGGGGTTTGGCCTGCAATCTCGACGCAGCACTCTACGCAACATCTATGTAATTCAGCAGATAGATTGAGGTTATAATCGAAATATTCCTTCGTAGACTACTTCGCACCAACGAGACTGACTTCTACATTCGTAATTTTCGTTTGTGTTGCGTGTCTCTCGAATCCACAAATGGATCGTGGTGTCGTGGTTGTCTAAACGTTCGAAAACCGCCTCGCTGTTCCCCGCTGTTTTTCTAATAGCATTGTCCATACAGCGACAAACACAATTTTTTGTCCGGCGATACCACAAAGCTTCGTGTTGTTGATGATGTCCCACTGTAACAAACAACACCCCCCAAGAAACGCCGACAAGCGCAGACAGAAGATCGACGACGGACAAGTTCTTGTTTGTCGTTGGACTTGAAGCGCCGCAGGCAGTCCCACTGAGGAACATTTCTCGGAGACAAACTTATCCTCCTCGCGCGCTTGTTCCTTCTGTTGACCCTCTTCCCACCCTTCTGCCCTTTCTCCCGTTCCTCCCGTGGGCCGCTCCGCCGCTCGACCTTCAGAGAAGGTCTTAGGCGGCCACTGATCGTTCCCGCGGTTCCTGTCCCTCGATTGCTCGTAGTCGTCGTGGTTCGCTTGCTGGCGGTCTTGTGGCGAAAGAGAATTGCTGTGGATGGTTTAGCTCACGAAAACCTGGTGCGCGAGGTGGTGCTTCAAGATGCTGAGGTCTACGCCCCTGCATCAGGATAGATACACCGACGTTGGAACACTGATCAAAGCAAGACCGCTCACCACGAAGTAGGACACGATATTCCGGCCAGCCATTCCGGCAGACGAGACTTGTTATCACGTCCTAAGATACTCGGGATGCCATATATGCCCCCCCCCCAAAAAAAAAATATACGTACCTTTGATCATTTGGATATAAAGTTATAAACCTCCTCAAAAACGGTGTGAAATTCTGTGGCGCTCATCTAGAATGCCTCGAACGACTCAAAAACGAACGATTCCGGATATCTAGTTCGGGAAAAAATTGGTGTCCATTATCGTGACTGTTTTTGGAAAGTCACCAACGACAAATGGACACTAGAGGAAGCTTTAATCAAGAAATAAAGTAATTGTCTCCACTTTCACCGTGCTTGTCGGCGCGTTTTACGCCCTAAAGAGCAAAACACGAAAACCGCGTCGCCAGACTGTTGGTTGGTGTATTTCGAAGTGTTTTGTTGACAACTCAAGTCCCACTACGAAACAAGGTTCCTTGTCCCCGTGTTCTGCGTCGTGTCTGCCAGGTGAAACTGTGGAATCCCACAAACAGACTGTGCGTTGGTGCCGTTTGTCGCTCGTCGTCGTGCGTTGCTGCTGTTTGTTGCTGTTTGTCTCTAGTGGGACGCGGCCATAAGTGAGCATGCCTTCTGCTGTCGTCGCCAAGGGCTGCTAAATGGCGCCGTCTGCATCTGCCAACTTCATTATTTGCGTCAACATGGTGAACAAAAAACACGCCGAAGGCACTTAAGACTGCTTACGTGTAGGAATGCGAAAGCATTCCTACAAGCAGCGCGCCACGTCTTTCTTTCGCACACGGCGCTCCGGCGGTGACATCGCGCTCGCCCACTGCGCAGGCCCGGCGCCCCCGCCGGCTTCACGACGGTTTCCGTGACGAAGCATCTGCGTTGCTGCGCTTCTTGCTGTGCTGTGTCTGTGTTTTATACCTGAGGCGCGTCCGCTTTGACCTTAAGCGCCCCCGCCGGCTTCACGGCTTCCGTGACGAAGCATCAGCATTGCTGAGCTTTTCTTTGCGTTTTATTTCTGAGGTGCGTCCTCTTTGACCTTGAGCGGAGCGTGCTTGATGACTTGTTTTTATGGCCATCTTTCGGGAACAACGTCGACGCCGCCATTTTGCGTAATAAGACATGTAAAGGCCCGTTGACACACTTGCAACCGAGTACGACCGAGAGAGACAAGACATGTTGAAACATCTTAAAATTCTTTAGGACAAGAGAACAAACTGGCACGCTGGCGCAATCTATGCAGTGACCTTGGAACTGCCTTTCACAAGAGCGAAGATTTTGCGAGATTTCCGAGGTTAAATGTGCGTCATACTTTTGAGAAAGGCTCGTTTATAACGTTGACAAAAGTTTTTCGAGCCAAGGAAGAAAGGATAACGCGCGAGAGAAATAGAAAATATGCGAGACCGCCAAGTTTCTACTGCTACGCAATAGATGGTATGTCCTCTCGTCGTAAGAGATATTAAGAGGTTCCAAGGCACTCGGTCTTAAGAAGTCGCAAGTGTCTGAACGGGACTTAAGGCTTTTGACCTAAGGCTCGTTCACACAGGTGCAACCGAGTTCGACCGAGAGAAACAAGACCGGTTTTTAAGCCTCTTACGACGTCTTAGGAGCAGCTCCGCAGCAGCGAACCCGGTCCCAAGACGTCGCAAGAGGTTTAAAAACCGGTCTTGCCTATCTCGGTCGTTCTCGGTTACAAGTATGTGAACGAGCCTTTAAGCGCCGTTCACACACTTGCAACCGAGTAGGACCTAGATGGACAAGACCGGGTTTGAAGCCTCTTGCGACGTCTTAGGAACGGATGCGCTGCTGCGGGGCTCGTCCTAAGATATGGCAAGATACTTAAACGGTTTTGTCTTTCTCGGTCTTACTCAGTTGCAAGTGTATGAACGGCGCTTTAAAGCCTGAACACACTTGCAACCAAGTACGACCGAGTGAGACAAGACCGGTTTATAAGCCTCTTGCGACAGCGTAGGACCAGATGTGCTGCTGCGGAGCAGGTCCTAAGCCGTCGCAAGAGTCTTAAAAACCGGTCTTAACTCACCCGGTCTTATTCGGTTGCAAGTGTGTTAACGAGCATGTTTTTGGTCGATCTATTGACGGATATATAGGTATGCTGTCAGGCGCGTGAAAGGCGGTAACGCCCGACAACCTTTCCAGTTGTTTTCGTTACGCGGAATTAACGTTGGAACTAACGCGTTACGAGTAACGACGTTTCTGGTAACGCGTTAGTTCTTTTAGAAACGTACTAACGTACTCGTTAGAATCCAAAATGAATAGCGAGTAAAGTAATGTCGTTATTATTTTACGGCATCGGCTATCAAATAACGTTACCCGTTACTTGTTACTTTGGATTAAAAATGGCCGCATAATAGTTTGAAAGCAAAATAAATTTTATTCTGCGCACTACAAAAAGTGGCAAAGAAACCCCAACAAAGCTATGTGTAATCGGCGTCATTTCAAACTTTTTCAGAAGACACTTTCAACGTTCCAACGACCGGGCCCAAAACACGCGAGATTATCGCTTTGCAGAATCGTCCTTGGTGCAGTCTTTGTATCGAAGCTACTAAGACCACCTCGTCGTGCCCTGAAGGAGCAGCCGTCTCGCTGGAAAGAGATATTCGCTCAGAAGGCAACAGTCTGCCGCCGCTTGAAGGATTCTGCCTATTCGTCTCTAGCTACTCCAGGTGGTCATGCAAATCCGTTACTTCAAAATAAATAAATTCCTGTTCTCTCAACAACAGAAAGGATAAACTCTAAATTTGGAAGCGTTGACGTTCCCACATTTTGAACTAAAACAAGTGGCAAGGTTATCGCAGGATCGAAAGGCGTCCTTCACCGGAAAGACGTCACCATCTTTTAGAATCCCTGCCGCCGTGGTATAAAGGTGCGGTCTCTAGCTGGATAACGACTCCCGTTCAGAAGGTCGCCCCCCACTAAATCCTCTAGGCGTCCTTTCTCCCATAGCGCCTCAAAGATTAGACGAAAGAATGCGTAACCACTACAGACGGCACCTTTGTATCGCAGTTAGCCCCCGACTCCCTGGCATTCAAAGACCGAATTATCTATTGCTGGACGCAGCGCCCGCCTTGTTCTTCTCGCAGTTCCTGGTTCTGTGAAGGCTACTGTACCATTGTTCTAGAGAGACACATTCGTAGTAGTAATAGTGATGGCTTTGTTTGCTTCGCGCTTACTTCGCTGCTGCCGGCGTGAAAAAAAAAAAAGAAGGATTTAGGACGTGAAAGAGAAACTTAGGGTAAAAAGCTTATAAACGCTCGCCACCTTTTTTAATCATATATACCCGTAAAGATACTACGAGTATGCATGTGATTATAACCAAAGTATGGCCGGCTCTATACTTCGTTTATAATCACCAATAATCTTCTTTGGTTATAATTATTGCTTATAATAAGCAATCGGTGTCCCCTTTTCGTTGCTTGTGTAGCTTAAACCGGACTGTGACTAAAACCGGTGTGGCTATGAGGTGTGTTCTTTGTGAGCAGTCCGTGTACTGTACTGTCATGCATCGTCTGCCTCTAATGAACAAGGCCGTTTTGGAACGCTTGTTATAAAAGCCCCTTTTAATGCCATCTCGCACTCACTTTTCGTGAAAGATGGCAACGGCCATCAGAACTCCGTTATTATGGCCCGGGCTAAGCGCTATGTTTGAACTGAGGGAAACAAAGTCAGACAATATGCTGTTTAAATGTCTGCTCTGTATGCTACAACTCAAGCTGCTGAGCACACCTGGGACTTCGAACTCTAACTTGAAAAAGCACATTAAGGGGAGTTATTCCTCAATGTCACTTTTTTTTCCACTAAGATATCGATGTTAAGCTTTCTTAGCCAAAAGAATGCACCTTTCTTTTGAGATCGTTTTCTTAGTCGCAGTTTTTCAGCTACATCTCACAATGCTCATTAATGTAAGCTACCGAAAGGTCTTCGAAAACGGCTTAGTTTATAGTTTACTTGTATATTTGAGAAGGAGGGTAAATCAATCATGGAAGTTTCTATACTAATTCGTAATGCAGTTTATTTCGTTCGAAGTCCAATAGAATTGGGACTATTGGAAACAAATACGTTTGGGTTATTGGGACCCGATGAAGATGGGACGATTGTAATTTCACACAATAATCTGCAGTATTAGATCTACAATATCTATAATACAATGTGCTCATGCGACTTTTTCGATAGGGTATTCATTTATGTCGGGTGCGGTAGTAGACTTTTTAACGGGTGCCAGGCAAGACAACGAACCTTTCCAGCAAAAGCCAGTAAACAAAACTACATAACAATACCAACGTGTATAAAAAAAAATTGGAATAGACAAACAACCTCACTTGTGTCGTTTCTTCCTTCCCTATGTTCCTTCATTAACCTATTAAAACAAAACGGTTTAATAATAGCAGAGTATCATCATAAACAAAAATCGTTTTGTGTGTGTGTTGAGTCAAGCCATCCGCCATGGACAATCGACGTTACACAGATTCAGTGCAAGATAAAGCGACGTTTTGGCGTATTGATTTTCAGAGCTCAGGACGCAACTGTTGGCCTTCAGAAAACTTCGTGACTATACACGTTTGCAAGTCCGGTCTCAGGGCGCCGCCATCTTGCTCAGTGGGGTGCGCTCTTGAGCGCAGCCATAATCCGATTACGTCGCCTTAGCAAGGCTTCGTAATCGGATTATGATGCGTCCAAGCGCATCCCAGCCGAGCAAGATGGCAGCGCCCTGAAGCCGGAGTTGCAAACGTGCGCGCCGCAAATCGACCTTCAAATTTGTTTCCTTTTATTACGTTTACTTCACTTCATTACGACCACAGCAGGGTAGGTTATTTCCATTTTAAATTGTACTGTGTCTTTCTCAACAGCATTGGCCTTTGTGGAAGCTCGTCAACGCCCGCTTAAATGACTCGGCATCTGGGTAAGACTAGAGAGGGTCAACAATGGCGGCTGTAATCTAGCTGGCACGTGCGCAAAGCGTCCATAAAATACGGCACAGAACGACCACGCCATTGCAGGATGATTTTTCTTATTAAAGCGGCAGTTAGTGCCTTTTTCCGACAAAAAAAAAAAAAAAAAAAAAAACGGCGATTGTTCGAACACTAGAATCCACTAAAGTCAGAACCCACATGGTCCCGGGGAGAAAGTGTACGTTCTTTCCCTTCCCGTCTCACGACCATGTCAACTGTGGCGATGCACTCTCTCAAGCCTCCGCCCCCCCCCCCCCCCCCCCCCGCCCTCCCCCCTTGCCCAGAAATGTACACGTTAGTGAAAAACATAACTAAATGCAGTTATTCGTTACTCGCTCAAAAGGTAACCAAGTATGCTGCTCGTTACTGAGACGCGGTACTTTAGCTCTAAATTAACGAGTTATTTCCTCGTTACTGTGAGCGCGCTGTTTTCCTGCAGCAGTAGCTGCCGTTCAATATTTTGGGTCGCTAATAATGCTCAGGTTTTTAACTCATTCATACGCACATTTCTTTTTTGGCGAATTTTTGCCGTCAAGGTCACAAGTGCGAGCTTGGGTGAAAACCTAGAAGCGTAACTTGTGCTATACACGTTTT
Organism: Ixodes persulcatus; assembly: GCA_013358835.2. Classification (NCBI taxonomy): domain Eukaryota; kingdom Metazoa; phylum Arthropoda; class Arachnida; order Ixodida; family Ixodidae; genus Ixodes; species Ixodes persulcatus. Next base: position 147,079 of record JABSTQ010011238.1, read on the forward strand.
CTCTCCACGAGTCACTAAATACCGTGACTAGTTAGTGCATCAAAAAGTAATGAAAAAACCTTACTCGTTCTTCTCCTCGATAAGTAACGAGGTCGTCACGTCGCTACCGAAGAAAGTAACTATAGAAGTAACGCGCTAAGGCAGGAAGAACACATTGGCGAAAAACTAAATCCAAAATAGGACAAAAAGTTAGAACGTACAAAACTCGTTACATGCACTAAAATCCCAATGCTTTGTGATTTTCTTGCTCTCGAACTCCAGTGTGTCACATCACTTCAATCCTGACCACAAGAACGACAATGTAAAGAAGCGCTGAGCAATGCCTGACCGACATCCCTGTTTCCTTCTTTCTATCGCGGACCACACTCTCGTTTGTTCGCTCGCCGCCTCCGTACGACTGCGGCGATGGGAAAAGCAGTAATGGCGCCACTGATCTTTATGACAATTGATGGATCGCGTTTGCCCGCTCCACGAATGCGGCCACTGGTGGCCATCTTTTTGGTAGAGTTATATCACCTCTAGCCAATGTACAACTGGTGCAGCCACTATCATATATCCATGGCAGAAAGCGTTGCGGCAGTTGTGGTGGCAGGCAGCCATAAAAATAGCCGTGGGTGATATTTAGTTCTTGATTGAAATTTTTCGACAAAACATATTGTTGAAACCCAGCGTTAACGGTAGCCCGATCTTTGAGGACACGGTGAAAGTTTCACGAAATCGCAGCACCGGAAAAAGCAGCATAGCACGCATCGGAAGTCGCATCGAAAGAAGCATCGAAAGAAGCATCGAAAGCAGACGCCGGTACGGCGTCTGCTTTCGATGCGAGCTGCGCTGCTTTCCCCCGGTGCTGCGCTTTCGTAGAATTTTCGCCGGGTCTTTAAAGATGGGGCTACCGTTCACGCCGGGTTTCAAGAATCTGCTTCGTCAAACAACTTCAATCAAGCACGAAATATCACCCACGGTACAGTGTACTAAACCCACGGCTATTTTTATGGCAGCCTGCCGCCATAGCGCTATCCGCCATATTACTATGATGGCCAGAGATAAGATAACTCGGCCAAAAAGATGGCCGACTGTGGCCGCATTCCTGTCCATATAGCTGAGCTGGTCAGACGCGATCCAGCAAATAGACATAGAGATCAGTGAATGGCACATTCACACTGGAAGCAGATCCGCGTTCGCGTAGCGGATCCAGTTCGCGAGCGACCTCGTTCAGACACACCCAGAGGTGGTTGGGGGTTTCTCGGCGACCACGCGTGACCTTTTGAGAGTTGCGTTTGGCAACCCTGTTTTACCATCCAAAATCCACTTTATTTCACCATCCAAAGCCAAAGGTTGGCTATTTTGGCATTCTGGAGATTTTTCTTCGGGATGTTCGGACGCATCACGAGTTCAGGCAGCGAAAAAAGACATTGACCCGCAAAACCCGCCTGCGATTCCCCAGACTTCGTACGCAAGCAAAGCCCAGCCAGGCATAGGCGCGCCTTGCTGACTCAGAAGAGGATGGCCCCGACCCTTTCTTCAAAGGTCAATAGCTTGTTTTCGGGATAGAGGGCCAGTTTTTCCCCCGCATTGCTCGCTCTTATCATTTTTGGAGTGTGAGCGGCACTGGTGGGCCCTGGTACGGCGGAATATGTTCGGTGCTAGCTATTCCTCGATTCCTGTTGGTAGTAGTAAACGTTACAGGTCGGGCTAGCGCAGATACCCTGCCAGCTCCGCGGTAGTGTGTTGGCTACACAATTGGGCTCAGGACGTCTCTATCGGCCTTCGTGGTGGTCATGCACGGCGTCGAAAGCTTTCACTAGTTCACGTGACTGCCTCAGTGGTTACAAAAGCTGCCATTTCGATTGATCGGTGGCGGGTTCCGATCTTCTACGGGCATAGAATAACAAGGCAAAGAGCGACGGGCTTCGGCACCCCGAAGAATAAACAAACCCTTACCCGAACCAAATCTTTGGAGTGAAGCCCGTTAAGATTACGGTTCAATTCTTTTCGCGGCGGATTCAAGTGACGGACGTGAACATCATGTTTCTTTCTTTGATTTGTCTGCTGTAACTGTTGAGAGAATTGTTGCTTCTTTGCATTCAGAAATGTCGATCCGTTTGAACAAAACCCAACACTTCTATTTTAAACTACACACACTACACATTCCAAACAGACGAGCCACTTTCTCACACTCCGCTCGCTTGAGTTTCAGCTTTCGTTCTGTCCGTCTCCACTTTCCCAGCTGTTGATCTTCGCGGCCGCATCCGGTCGCTGCGGGTACGAAGTTCACAGCTCGCCCCCCCGCGCGCGATCGTCTCCGCCGAGGCAAGCCGTGGTGTAAGGTTCAGCTCACTCCTGGCGTGCATCCTCTCCGCAGAGGGAATCCGATGCCGTTCTCGCGAAAGTTCCAACACACTCCCCACCGAATGGGCTCGAGCACATTCTAGAGTTCTGGCATTTCCAGGGGGTAGATCAGTTGCACTGGCGTTCGCAATACTGTACCGCGATGTAGGCGAATCTCGCATGAACGAACCCTTGCATCGCGTCCATAAAATACCTTCTAAACCTTTCCAAGCTTCCAAAGCAGTCGTGGAAGTGGCTCTTTCAAAAGGACCAACTGGCCCACTCGGTGCGGAGGGGACTGCTTTTGGTGACTAGCGTAAGCAGACCTCAATTCTCGGAGGTATTCCCCCCCCCCCCGTCGCCCAAAATAAATTTAGGATCCGTTTTCGTTTTCGCCACAGAGCGCGAAGTGTTTCCGGTGTCGAAGCACGCGGCTCTCCCCCGGCCGCCGGCAGCGCCGTCAGCCGTCTACCGATTAGAAAGCTGGCCGGCGTGAGAGGGTCGCCCTCTCCAAGCTCGTTGTATACAAAGGTTAGGGGTCTCGAATTCACCACGGCTTCAATTTCGGTGAGAACCGTGGCCAATTCCTCTGCGCCCAGGCATTTCTTTCCGATAACTTTCCTCAATGACACCTTTACTGAACGCACGAGCCTCTCATAAAATCCTCCCCACTATGGCGCTCGTTCGACAATAAATCGCCACTCTATGCCAGTATTGGCAAAATGCTGAATCACATCAGGGTGTCGGAGTGTCTTCCAGAGTTCACTGAGCTCCTTTTAGGCCCGCTTGAATGTCAAATCGTTATAAGAATAAATGACGCGGCATACCCCTCTCCGCGACACAAATCTGCGAAAGGCATACAGAAAGCTCTTTGTCGACATGTCTGTCACTAACTCTAAATGAACCGCTCGGGTGACCGCACATGTAAACAACAGCACGTAACATTTGCTGGTGAGGTCGTTCGCCTTAACATACAGGGGTCCCGCAAAGTCTGTGCCCACTACTTCAAACGGGTCCGCTCGCGTTGTACGGTCCGCCGGCAAGGGTCCCGTTGGAGCACTTGCAGGAGTCGCGTTGAATCGCTGGCAGGTCACACACGCACGCACCACTTTCTTTACCAGCTGTCTTTCGCGGAGGATCCAGTACTTCTCGCGCAGCTGCACGAGAGTGTCCCTGGCTCCCGCGTGCAGTGCCTGGTGATGGGCGTCGACAGTCAGCAACGTTGAATATCGATGCTCCTTAGGCAGTACAATGGGGTGGCGTTTTTCCTGCGTGAGATTCGATGACTGGAGTCGACCGCTGATCCTCAACAATCCCTCTTTATCAATGAAAGTGCGAAAGTCACGCAAGAGCGACCCAGTTGGGGGCGACATTCTCTTTGCTGCACAATCAATATCGGAGGCAAACGCTGATCTTTGTGCTCTTGCTATCCAGTATGTCTGCGCTACGTGGATCTCCTCGGCGGTCAGTGGTCCCATCCTTTTTTCTGACGATCTGAGGTTATAGATGAACCGTAAAATCCAGGCCGTTGTTCTTTGGAGTTTCAAGGCCGAGCTGAACCTTGAGATGTCGAGCAACTCTTCCAGTACAGTGGCCGTTACCTCAAAGAGCTCTGCTCTCGGTGTCCTCTCCTCGAGCCCGTCGTGGGAAAGCTCCTCGTCACTTTCCCCAGGTCACTATGTCACGGGTAGTAGCAACCAAGTTGGTCCGTTCCACCAGAGCGGTGCAGAAAGCAGTCGATCTGCGGACAGCCCTCGTGTCATCAGGTCGGCAGGATTTTCCTTCCCCGGGCAGTGGTGCCACATTGCCTTCTCGCTGTTTGCTTGAATGTCCTGTACTCTATTTTTCACGAACATCTTCCACCTGGATGGTTCTCCCCTAATCCAATGCAGAGCGATCATGGAGTCCGTCCAGAAGTGTACTTCATCCACTTTGATTTCGAGATGTGTCCTTACGTACTTAAACAGCCTTGATCCAATCAAGCATGCCATGAGCTCTAATCTAGCAAGGCAGATTTCCTTCAGGGGCGGCACGCGACACTTAGCCAGTAAGAGTGTCGCGGTCGTTTCTCCGGTGTCATCCGTTGAGCAGATGAAGATCATGGATCCGTATGCGGAGGTGCTGGCACCCGATGTACAACTTTGCCCTTCAGCTCGCTGTCGGAGAATCTGGGCACGTTAATTTGCTGAAGTGTGGTGAGCTCGTCGCACCAGTTGTTCCAGCCACTCATCAGTTCTTCCGGCAGTGTATCGTCCCAGCGCAGGTTCAGCTTCCAGATTTCCTGAAACAAGATCTTGGCTCGCACCACGAAGGGGGGGGAGGAAACAAAGAGGGTCATACAGTCGTGCTGTCGTCTGGAGCACGAGACGCTTGGTGTTTCTTCGTTGGCGGGCAAACTCAATCACGTGTTCTGCCGAAAAGGAAAGGCTGTCTTCATTCGGCTTCCACGTCAGACCGAGTACCTTCAACACACCCGTTTGTTGTCCCAATGGTCTCTCATCGGGACCGTTGTCTTCAAGCATTTTCGACAGGGCTGCGCTATTGGAGCCACACTTATGGAGCCTCATCCCCGCTGCTTCAAATATATCGATCGCCTCGCCGCAGAATGTCCGGGCGTGCTCTTCACTTTCTGCTCCCGTCAAGAGGTCGTCAACGTAGACCGATCTGCCCAGTCGCTCTGCTGTCTTGGGGAATACGCTCTCTATTTCTTTGAAATGATGTCGCAGGGTTGCGGCCAACAGAAAGGGGCTGGACGTGGCTCCGAAAATGACTCTCGTCATACGCCAGACTTCCACCTCTGGAGTTGTCTGGTTCGGTTGAGGTGGTTCTTTGTACCAGAGGAACCGCAGAGCATTGCGATCCTCCGGGTTTACTCCAATCTGAAGGAAGGCCTTCTCGACGTCCGCAACCAGTGCCACCGGGTGTTGCCTGAAGTTGAGAAGAAGGCTAACAAGGTCTGGGTTCAGGTTCGGACCGCTCTCCAGGTTGTCGTTTAGTGACTTGCAGTTCGGTCCGTGCGAAGACGCGTCGAAAACGATTCTCATCTTCGTAGTACTGCTGCCCTCTCGCAGAACAGCCTGGTGGGGCATGTAGTACACGCGTTCACCCGAGTTCTCTTCTCTCTGGACCCTCTCAGCAATTCCGTTCTTGACGTAAAGCCGGACTGCCTGATCATATCTCTGCATGAGCTCAGGATTCTTGCTCAGCCTCTTTCGCTGGCTTTCGAGTCTCTTCCAAGCCATCTCTCGGTTGCAATCAAGCTTTACATCAGGTTTCCAAGGGAGGCTCACTTCGTATCTTCGATCGGATTTGGTAATGCTTCCCTCAAAGCGCTGCATGATGTCGCTAGCGGAGTGATCCTGGACGTCTGCGTCCACGATTCCCATACTCTCAAGCTCCCAAAAGCCTCTCAGGACAGTCGTGTTCTCCTGGTCGCTCACGGCAGCTCTGAGGACGATCACTTGGGAACAGTTGACAACAGATGAAATCGCCTGGGAGCGTCCATGTACTGCCCAACCAAAGGCGGTCTCCACTGCCGTCAGGTTCTCGCTCAGTCGACGGACTCTTCCCGTAACGCATCCCCAGTAGTGATCCGATCCTAAGAGGATTCCTACTCCGCTGCACTCGATTCCGTTCAGATCGTCGCCAACCGTTAGTCCGAGCTCCTCCATATTCTCAAGGATGTCTTCATCCGGGCCTGGAAGTTCCTGTTCGCAGATAGAACGCGTCTCGAGGGCGTCTATCTCGTATGTCTGGCCGGTTAGACGATTACTCAAAACTACTTGTACTCTACGGTACGTTTGTTCGCTAGTTTTGCCACCGAACACTCCGACGGTAAGAACTTCCGTCCCGAGAAGCTTGCAACAAAGACCCCTCGACAGCTCCCCTGTAATGAAGGAGCGCTGACTACCGCTGTCGAAGAGTATGCGGGCCAACTTCCTTCTGTTCTTGCTTTCCACCCACGCGGTAACCGTTTGCAGAAGGACAGCCGGTTTGTTGTCCTACTCGCTCACATGCAGGTTGAGAGGAGTCTTGTCTTTCTTCCGCGTTTCATCCGATCCGCTGGCAGCTCGTCCCGGCAAGTAATCTGGATCACACATAGTGGATACATGCCTCCCTCGACACCTGTCACAACAGAGCGTGCCGCGACACATTCTTGCCGTGTGGTTCGGCTTTGTGCACCGGAAGCACATCCGATCGGCCTGCAGCCTGCGCTTCTTTTCCGTGAGCTCGATCTTTGCGTTACAGTCTGGTGTGCTGTGCGCCTTTGATTTGCAAAGAAAGCATTCCATGCTGTCCATCCTGCCATGCTAGGCCGTAGCGGTAGCGTTCCGAGTCTTGGCATAGTTTAGGTGCCTCTTCGGATGTTTATGCATGGGGAAACAAGGCTAACCGCCGGCGTCTTCGAGTTGTTCCTTGGATGTTTTCTCCCGGCTCTCTATCTCGATCTTGAGAAAGTTCAGCAGCGCGCGCACTTCCTTAACGGGTCCTTGCTCCGTTGCTGAGTCGGAGCCGACGTCGGTTGCTGATGTTCCCCCGGCGGTGGCATTATCGGCGTTCCCCGAAGACATCTTGCGGTTGAACTCCAGCCTCATGTCGTCCGGAAGCGCTCGAAGCAGGACCGGGTATAGAGCATCGCACAGTATGACTGATCCATCACACCCAGCGCCCGAAGGCCCCGGATGTGAGCCTGGACGCTGTCGTAGACCCGCCGCAGAGCTCTGACACTGCGCGATGACGGCACCTGATTGATGTCCATGAGCCCTGTCATGTGATTCTAGATCAGCGCCGCCTGGTTCCCGAACCACTGCTGCAGGAGCTCGATGGCGTGGGCGTAGCATTCAGCGGTTGGGTGCAATCCTGCGATGGCGGCTGCTCCATCCCCAGTCAGGGCTGACCTCAAGTAGTTAAATTTCTCTGACGACGATAGGTCCGGATTTTCATGGATGGCGGTCTGAAATTGCTCCCAGAAGGGCCGCCAATTTCTTCGGTGTCCGTTAAACTTGATGAGCTCTAATTTGGGAAGTTTGATTTTTGATGTCACCTTTCTTACTTCCCGCTCTTCGTTCGGTTGCCGGCTTGTTCGTTGGCTGTCCTCCGGGCTCTTCACTTTTCATTTGAGCTTCGCTGGGCACGTGACGATCTTGTCATTATAATCAATCACTTGCGTGAATTCTGCCTCTGCGTCTCTTTCGGAAATCAACGACTCGATCGCGGCATCTACGTGGTTGAGTTGGTCCCGAGCGAGGCTTAGACGTTCGATCAATATACCGAGATCATCGACGGTCGGCGTAGCTGATTGTAATAAATCCTGTGCCTCGCTGAGGAGCCTCGTTACTTGCGTTCGATGCGTTTTTCGTTTTTTCTTGAGGACGTCCATTGCCGTTCAGTCCTGGCTTGGAGAGCTGCTTCCTTGTGTCGGTTTATCGTAGATGTTGCCGTTGATTACCAGGTTTCGCCCGTTCAGTCGTTACGTTCCCTTCTCTGTCTGCTGGCGATTCGATCCCACGCTGCTCGTCGGCTTCATTTGCAGTGCAGTAGTTTCTTTCCCGGGTTTTGGCACCAATTATTTTGTTGAGAGAATTGTTGCTTCTTTGCGTTCAGAAATGTCGATCCGTTTGAACAAAACCCAACACTTTTATTTTAAACTACACACACTACACATTCCAAACAGATGAGCCACTTTCTCACACTCCGCTCGCTTGAGTTCCAGCTTTCGTTCTGTCCGGCTCCACTTTCCCAGCTGTTGATCTTCGCGGCCGCATCCGGCCGCTGCGGGTAGAGCACTGCACGGGCCGGAATTTCTAGGCCCGGCCCGACCCGGTCCGGGCCCGATAAAATTATAACGGGCACGGGCGCCCATTTTTGATTGGACGGTTGGTAACACGGCAGGACATAGGTCGATTCTATTGGTCATTTCGAACCCGGAGAGATTCTAGAAGAAAAGAAGAGAATCACAATCTCGCTAATGCATCTTCAAACGGCTGCACGAACAAAAAAAGTATCTAGGGTACGTTAGCTTATCTTTGGTGGCATAGTACGGCCCCCGCAGAAAGTTAAAAGTCGAGGTCACGTTTTTTCTTCTTTATTTTTAGTTTCAAAAGCAAAGACAAACTACAATCATTTCGTGCCCTCCGACCGGAGTGCCCTCGTTTTCTTGCCCGCTCTATCCTACGCTGCTGGTGGAGTCCATATGTTTTCTTTTATCCGCTTGGAGGCTTTCTAACTGCAAGACTCTTTTTTGTTATTATTTCTAACGACACTGTAGTGACTTTTCACTTCGCGTTTCTTGTTTTCAATGAACCTAAAAGATTAATGAGCAAACTTTTTGCTATCAACAATTTAGAATTTACGACAAAAGACTGACTGCCGAGGCACGGCCCGGGCCGGCCCCGGCCGGCGCGGCCCGAAAACTTTTTTGTTCAAGCCCGAGCCCGGCCCGGGCCCGAGAAAATGCGTGCTACCCGGCCCGAGCCCGGCCCGCGGGCCGGGCCGGGCTCGGGCTTTCGGGCTGGCCCGGGCCCGTGCAGTGCTCTAGCTGCGGGTACGAAGTTCACAGCTCGCCCCCCCCACGCGCGATCGTCTCCGCCGAGGCAAGCCGTGGTGTAAGATTCAGCTCGCTCCTCGCATGCATCCTCTCCGCAGAGGGAATCCGATGCCGTTCTTGCGAAAGTTCCAACAGTAACGCTAGGACTACAGCGCCTTTGACGCCTCACCAGCGACAGCTGTTATCTTGCTTGGAAAGCCGCCGACGTCACTTCAGCGTCGCGTTGGGATTGGTTGCCGTTTCGCGGTTCGCAAAAGGGGTTGGGAGAAATCGATCCCGAAGCGGTTGGCAAAAACGAGCCCCAACCGCTCGATCCCAGCCGCTCTGCGGTTGAGAACGCGCGGATCCGCTTTGCGGCTGCGGATCCGCTTCCAGTCTGAATGCGCCTAAAAAGTGCTACGTGCACGAACTCGGCGGCGGAAGGCGCGCGTTTTGGAGGCCTTCCGCCGCCGGGTGCCACGCGTTCGCGGGCTTCGCTTGCACGGCTGCAGGCGATGAGAAATTGTGCTCCGCAGGCGCGCGGAAGAGCGGGCTTCAGTGTACGTCATTTGCTCGCGTTGGTTGTGGTCCTGTTTTACAGCGGAAGCAGTTAGTGCTCTTTTCCTGGAAAATCAGGCAACGTTCGTAAGCGAAAGACCGAGTGATTCGCAGGTACAGAGCTGTGTTGCGGAGTTGCCATTCTGAGGTTGGAATGATTCCGGAATCATTCCGCACTTTCCCGACCCCGGAATAGAATGGGAATAGAATGGCGGCAGCGCTGGGGGAATGGAATGGGAATGAAATTAGATGCCTTTTGCCCGGAATGAAGTGGGAATGAAATGGGGCTCGGTTCTTATGCGAGCTGTGTCAATTTTCATCAAGGGCTTACGGGCTAATGGCGCCATTCGCTAGCGCGTGGTAAGTGGCTCTTGAACCAGCATTATTGCGCTGGAAGTGACCGACTGATTCATCGTCGGTGAAGCAACTAAACTGTAGGTGGACAAGGTGTCGTTCCCGGCGCCGCGAGGCGCGACAAAACGGCTGTTGTAATCATGCGCAATTTGCATGGAGCTTTCAACCAGGGTGTCGAACCGAATCCGAATCTAACACCGGGGCAAACCCGTTATTGTTAACTGAAGCAAAACAAAGCTGTAACCAAAATGAAACATTCGATATTGAACCCGAACCGGAACAGAACCATAATCTCTTGCGGCTGTTACCAGTTCGTTGGAAACGGTTCGGCGCAAGCCTTTCACGCTTGATCGCGCGATCAATGTCAGCAGTGACAAGAGGCTGCCATGAAGCACTTTGCGTGACCACCCTTCGGCTTAGCAGAATGAGTGCTTTGAGGATGCTTTTGCATGCTTTTGCAGTTGTCTCCGCGTTTGATAAAGTTAACAACTTTATTCTGCTTTTTTTTTCAGTAACACAATGTGGCTGTCAATGGCCATTTTTTTCACGTTTAGGAAATAGATGAATGGAATTGAATGATGGAGTTCAGCTATTCCAGGAGTGGGAATGGGCCCAGTGTCTCCATTCCGAGGAGTTGAAAGGAAAGGAATTGTCGGAAACTCTGATTCCCGGAATGGAAATGGAATGGAAGGGGGTTCTCATTCCAGAACACTGGTACAGAGTTATATCGCCGCAGCGTAATCACTGTTTCTCCGTCGCCGTTCCATCGTGCACAATCACGTCATCGATAGCGATATGCGCTATTGGGCTTTGGTCCCTCTTTCTTTCTTTCGTTATCTCTCTTTTTTGTTCTATGTTCCTAATACATGGTAGATCACTCGACCTGTTGAATATGTCTGTCACTGGCGGCAGGTCACAGTAACTGTAAAAACAATATTTTAATTATTATTTTTTTTTTATATTAGCTCCTACGCGTTTTAGCAGGAAGTGCTTACAAGTTTAACCTGATCTTCACATAAATGAGAGAACTAATTCTGGAGTATTTGCTTTTTAACTTACACTGTCTTTCCAACAGCACACGCACCCACCACCACAATTTTGCAGGTTAACTCTCGCAGACGTTGTCTCATCAGGATCTGTTTTTGGATAAACATGTATTAGATGTAGCTTGGTGGTTTCATATAAATTCAAGCAGCACACGTCTTTTGTTATTATTCAACCGTAAATTCGTTCTGGCGTATACTTCTGGGAAGCCAACGGTTTTAAATTTGATTATAATTATGCTGCTTGTATAATATGTGCAAAAAGATTCAGAACATCTACACGGGACGCAGAGTGTCTCTATTGAAGCGAATAAATCACAAAATTCCTTACATTAGTTGGTTCAGTGATTTGAAATGATGCCCAAATTGTTTTTGATTGAAGTCGTACATTTAAGTTTGCTAATTATAAAGTCAATTACTGCAAAGCGATTCATTAGCCAATTATACCAAACGTTATTTATTTTTCCAAATAGGCCCATGAGCAAAAACCAATTCGACGTTAACCCATTTTGTGCAATGCGCACTTTTCCTGGGAACGATCTGGCCCGCATTTCGAGAAGCACTCTGCCTATATAAGCTGGTTTGACTCCAATACGAGTCTGCTATTAGGCATATTTTGTTTATTATAAAGATTACTACCATTCTTCAAAGGGTGCTAATATATCCACAGTGAGCACTTACCTCATGCTGTTGCATTTTCATTTTACCTGTGATCTCCAGGAGCACATCGGTAATACGGTGGTTTTGAAGGCTACTGACTTCAAAGCACGGCATTTTGTGACAAAAGGAGAACTTCAATAATTGCTCCGGACTTACACGCCGACATTCGGGCTGTAAAAAACAAAAAGGCTGATTTGGGTATACGTTCTAGGTTTGATCGTAGCGCTGCCATAATCTGTAGTAGCAAAACTCGTAAGTAGTAGAGCTGGATAGAAGCGCCCAGAGCCGTGTATAGAGAGTTTGGTCAATGGAAGGAGCGGGCAGAGCCAGGGCGTGCACCAGACGCAGATAGAAGGCTTGGCATGCTCTGTTGGCCAAGAAACAAATCCCCTAGCAGTGGTAGCTAGAAACAGTTTTAATAAAAGCATAAGGGTATGGTGCCTGGAACTCGTCTCCGGGTGGTGTGTTTACCGCGTCCAAGAAAGTGGTCCCTCGATTTCTGCCTGATGACGTCATAGAAGTGTCATGCTGTCGCCGGTCGCGATTCTGGCGGTGTCCCAGCAGTGGTAGTTTATGTGTCAGGCGGCTGTTTGGCTGCAGGTCGCTCTCCAGTGTGACAGTCCACGTAACCTTCCGCAGCCCGAAGTTTGGACGCCGTGACGACAGCGACACTCGCGTTCGCTCGTGCTTTTCGCCAGCATTCCTACGACCAACCGCCATGATCGCGACATGCAACAGCATGACACTCCGACTTCTTTGATGTCATTTGTTGCCACTTCAAGACCACTTTTGATGTATTTAGGCGGCATAGGACGCTAAACACACCACTTGGAAACGTGCTCCAGGCACCTTAATAAGGGTTAAATGTAGTCACTCTTCATGGCTGAAAATATGGTGCACGTGCTGTTTCGATTATGATCATGTAAAAAGATTTAAAAAACGAATGTGCCGCTCGAACTTTGTTTTGCTCGGACAGAGTGTGACCGCGCTCGGACGGCAAATTCCCGGCCCCTGGCGCCTGGCGTACGGATTATGTCGATTGTTCCGCTAGTCGAGCTCTTCTCCACTGATTTTGTATGACCATGATTGAAAAATCACGTGCACCATATTTTCAATCAGCGGGAGTTACTCTGACGCACTTATTAATTTCGTTTCTTGCGACCACAACCAGTGTATTATTTCCAGCTTCTAGTTGGCCACATTCGAATTTGTTAAAGGGCCCCTGAAAAGAAAAAAAAAAGTTTTTTTTTTAAACGGTCTGGTTGGGACACGCGTGTCGAAACATGAATTTTACGCGAAAAAAAAATTTAGAGCAATATTGACGGCGAAAGATTTATTTGAAAATTTGCGCGAAAATTCCTGGTCATTCAGCTCGGTTTCTCATTGGTAACGATGGTCATTCAAATCAGCATCTCATTGGCCGATAGAATGAGTGACAGCTTAGATGCTGGTTATAAATTCTTCGTGATCTCTTGAAATCGCCTTTTGAATCACATTTTTTTTAGGTTTAAGAAACAATCCATCGAATGAACGTCATAATTGTTTACAAACGTTTTACAAAATCGTAACTTCCGTTCAAATAAAACAAAAAACAAGAGCTTCGGCATTTTTTTTTTTTCTGTCATGGTCGCCGTCTTGCAACGGGTTTCGCGTCCTCGGGTGGTTTTATAGTTTTATCACGTTTATATGTGAATATCTCCTGAAGAGGGCTTGTTCGGCTTGTTCCTTGTGTTAGTTAGTCATGGCCGATTCACACGACGGACTGATCCGCGGACGGATTTATCACGTGACGACATGTCCGCGGTTCGTCTGTCTCCCAAGCGCATCCACACGAGGGAGACGACGAGCAGACGCCAGCGAGGTCGGACCGAACCTGGTCGCCACCCCACAGTGCCGCGAAACTCCAACATCACACCGTGGCACCGTTGTCCGAGAGAGAAATCGACGTTCGCTACCGCGATAATGAATCGTACGCCGCTGTTACGTACAGATCGAGACAAAACATCGTGATAGGCTTCGCGCGAAGCGCCACTAGCTTTACTAACCCAAAACATGAAAGTGACAAAGGCATGGTCCTGCTCGAGAAGGATTCCGCGTAGAAGCGACGAAGTTCTGGGCTCGCGAAAAGGCGTTTGGAGATGCCTTCACGCACTCCGCGCTCGTGCACAACACTCAAGTTCACCACAGCCACAAGAAAGGTCTTGCTCGGTGAAATCCTGATTGGACATGCAAGAATTATCGCGGCGTGCTAGACGGGTTTTGACGGAAGCTTCTTGACGCGGACCCGGAGGAGTACCGGAACCTGCGTCGCGTCAGCCAGCCAAAGTTTCTGCAGTTCCAGTCACACGTGGAACGAAGAAACGCCTGACAAAATGAACCGGCGAACGCACAAAACACAACGATGCGCCACTTCTGTTTTCATCGCCCAGAAACAAAAACGAAAAACAAGAAAACAATGTACCGTTGCCACACTGAACGCTTTTCAAGTCAATCTCCCGCCAAAAATCCACGAGTGAAAAAGGCGCTTGACTTTATCAGCCCGCGCGTCCGCGGACGAGGCGCGGATCGCGGAATCGGTGACGTGCCGGTCACTTGGTACCAGTGTTGGCGGTAACGCGTTACAAGTAACGGCGTTGCCGTTAACGCGTTACTTTTTTTGGTAACGTAGTAACGTACTCGTTACTTTTCCAAAGAAGTAACGGGTAACGTATTTACGTTACTTATTTTTAGTAACGTGTAACGAGAGGGTAATTAAGTTTCCGCATGGACATATTTTAGCTATGGCGCTTACGCACATATCAAACGTCGAAACAGCAAATGTTTTAGTTCGTGAATAAAAAGTAACGCAACAGTAACGTGCGTTTTTTTATCAGTAAGCGGTAACGGTAACGCGTTCCTTTTATTTTGAGGTAACGTAGGTTGGTAACGCGTTACTTTTATTTGCAAGTAACGAGTAACGTATTTAGTTACTTTTTTTCGGTAACGCCTACAACACTGCTTGGTACACGCTCTGCGGACGAAAATCGCGATTCGGTCCGTCGTGTGAATCGACGGTACGACGTGCGACCGGCAGACACAGGAAATAGCAATGGCTCTCGTACGGGGCGCAGCCAAGCCAGCCAAGCAACCAAGCCGATCCACTACGAAGAGGGGGGGGGGGGGGGGGGGGGGGCGTACCTCTCCTCCACGCGCTCGAAATGCCGAGAGAGAGAACAAGTGGAAAGGACGTGACTACCGACTAAATTGCGTCTGGCGCGTAAAATTCATTTTTTGACACGCGTGTCCCAACCAGACTGTTTTGAAAAAAACTTTTTTTTCTTTTCAGGGGCCCTTTAGGGCGCCCATTAACACGCCCAGCCCGCTTTGGCCAATGGCGCCTCCTCATTTGCCTCCTATACTTCCCAATGAATGGCCAAACCCTCTCCATATACGGCTCTGGAAGCGCCGAAGGACAGGGACAAAGTTGTCATTGCCTTCTTCACTTTGTCCCTGTCCTTCGGCGCTCATATCCAGTGATGAACCAACTAGCCCAACTGAACTTTTTATAGCAGAGCTGGGATGTCTTCTAGTCTCGCAGTTCCCCGTAATTCACGCGCAGCTCAAAAGCCAGTTTTGACGACACCTGGGCCGGCTTGCTAGAAGCAGCGTCTCAGCTGGGACTGGTTGAAAGAAAGCAAAGCCAAAGCCGGCGCACGAACTGAGCTGGACTCAAACCGCGTCTCAAGACGCTCGCCCGCGCTTTCTTTCGCTCAGTCCCAACTGAGACTCTGTTCTAGCAAGCCGGCCCTGATTATGTCAGATACTGTAGTTCATTTGCTTATTCAGTGGTCACGCCAAAATGTTATGTTGTGAGTGTAACATATGTGTTAAAAACACATATGTTACACTTAGTTGGTTAGTGTTCTTCGCAAGATGTTACTAGCAATACCGATCACTATTTTTTAAGTCACCAGCAAAGGTAATAAAAAAAAATGTTTACGCTTCTCTGTAATTCGAATTGAGAGCGCAGCTCTTGAGGAATTTTGATTTTGCGATATACCGGGGTAAAGAATTTGAAAGAGAAATGTATCTATATACATTGATATTGACATCGATATTTTGATTTTTAGGGTAGTCCAGAGAGGACGAGGAGGCTACGATGGGTGCCACATAATGCAATGCAGGCAGTGTTGCATTTTGGGTCGTCACAGACATACACACAAATTCAGTTTCTCCGGTAATTTGAGCGGGAAATTTGAATTGGTATATAGGTCTGTGATGTCCCATAATGCAACGCGTGCAGTGTTACGCTGTCGTCGCTATATGCGGGGAATGGGCGCCTAATGCCCCAGCCCCTTGGGGCGTTTTTTCACGCGGAGAAAGCGAAAGTCACGTGGCTGAGCAACTTTTTTTTTTTCTATCAACGTATTTGCAACTTTTTAGAAGCCACAAAGAAATTGGTAATATATTTGTTGTCTATTTTTAGTATTGAGTGTGTGACTTCGATGACCCACGACTTTGATTATCTTTGGTGGTTGGCTAAACCATAGAAAACAGCACGTGACCAAGGAGAAGAGAGTGAAAGATACTCAAAGCGGCCAGTTCTCGATCGGCGGTTTTCGGGCAGATAGAAAACGAATTTAGAGCCGCTAATTGTGTTCTGGGTAGTTGGACTGTGATATGTCATGCACAAATAAAAACCTTGGCAAGCATAAATAACCGGTCAGTGTTCGTTTAGGAGCTGCGCTCTGAAAACCAAATGCCTTGCAATTGTGTTGATACGTGAAACGTTCTTGGTTTAGTGCTAGTAACCTTCAGGCATTTCTTCTCGACCTGTGCCCCAGGGCCAGCTTTCTAGAAGCAGCGTCTCAGTTAAGGCGGGATGAAAGAAAGATCTGCCAGAGCTAACGCACGAGTCGAGTGGCGTCTCAAGCGCTCGCGCGTCCCAGGCTTGGCAAGTTATCTTTCACCCAGTCTCAGCTAAGACGCTGTTTCTTGCAAGCCGGCCAGGCGTCTCCACTCCTATCCACGCCATTGACTCCACCCCATTAACTCCACCCACTCCCCTCTACCCCATTGACTTTCCCCGTCGGGTCGGCCTGTGTCCAGAGAGTATGGGGAATGACAGGCTGCAGCCGGTCACGTATCAGTTTTCCGGCTAAATTTAGCGGGTACACTAAATTTATGTGTAGGTCCCGTTACGTCAATTGTCCCGCTAAATCTAGCGGGGAAACTGAATTTGAGTATAGGTCACGCGACATAATGTCACGTGGCGTCAATTTTTCTCTAAATTTTGTGGGGAAACTAGATTTGTGAGTAGGTCGGTCACGTGACATGAATTCATTTGACATCATTCACCCCGCTAAATTTTGCGGAGAAACTGAATTGTCGTTGAGTTCACATGACGTGAACTTTCCTGCTAAACCTAGCGGGAAAAATTAATTTGTATATAAGTCACGTGACACGAAGTTTCTGACGTCATTTTTTTCTTTAAATATAGCGGTGAAACTGAATTGGTGTTAAGGTCACGTGACGTCAATTTTCCCGCTATATCTAGTGGGGAAACTGAACTCATCTGATTTCACAGGCCAGGGATTCACGAAATCCGGAACGACAAGCCAAAGAACGTTTCACGTTAAAATTCCTCTGAACATGCAATTACCGCACACTGTACGTACCGGTACATCGGCCTTGCTGCCGACCACGACCGTCGCACGAAGATTGCGTGTGTTGCTCTCATTGATAAGATTAACGTAGTTTTCTAGTTGCTTAAAACTCTCCTGGTCATCCACACTGTACACTGAAAGGGCGAAAGGAAAAAAAGCGATACAGTTAGGAAGGAATCATCGTGATCAATCGGTACCGCGAGACAATGGCACTATTCAAACAGCGTCAAAAGCGTGACGTCATGGCGTTCGTCATCTCTCAGTACGTGCTCTATATATTCTTCTAAACAAACCAAGCGTAGCGACTGCCCGGTGACTTGTGCTTTTAGTGTGTACATTGGTGTTTGTGTGTGTTCGAGCCTTCGATTGCACTCGTACAGAGCTCGGACAGGCTCGGATTGAGCTCGGACAGTGAATAGAAGAGCTTCACATTACAAGTGATACGGGCCGAAGAATAAATAGCAGTGAGAGATCTATAACTGTATGGGCTGGTGAACAAAATATCAGCCGCTTTTCTTCAGAAAAGCTCACCTGCCAAAAGAAATATTACTGAAAGGACATAGCTCTCGATGTCGTCAAACACTCATTGTATTTTTGTTTTCGCAAGAAAAAAAAAACTGAGGTGATCCTTGGTTGCGAAAAAATATTGCGTTATACGTGACAATTTATAAAATCAAGTAATGCAATCGAACAGCGCAGTAAATTAATAAGAACTTCCGTGAGAAAAACGAGAGAGCGCACCTTCTAAGGTGTACTGACGGAGAGCGTTATGCCTTGTATCTCGCACCGAACAACACCACCTAGAATGCAAGGCCTGCGCATGACGTCATCGCTGGTGGATCCCCGGCCCGCCCCAAGTGGAAAACAGGCTGCAGCTCGACGAGACTACGCCGCACAGCGAAAGACGCGTGCGTCCTATCATCGCCGCAAAGTAGCGTCGCGCTCGCTGTGAGACGCAAGATGCGCTGGCGGCGACGCTGACGCAAACTAAGCTGCGATTCGTGCATCCACTGGTCATGACGTTAGGGGAGAAAGGAGGGGGGGGGGGGGGGGGGACGCGCAGGCCTTGCTTTTTAAGTGGTACCATTCCAACAATCTAATCACTTTACTTGGACCGAAACTTTAATACTTCGTCAAGTTATGCCGAAACCAAGTATGGATAAGTATAAATACAGCCACTGATGAAGTACTCTGAAACCATAATGTCCTATTTTATATCTGTCAAAATTTTCCTTGGCGGCATATTGTCTCCAGAAGCAGAATATCATATGTTCTTATTAAAACCGCCAACGCCGATCCCTTCATTAGCGCTGGGTCACTGAATGCTCTGTCAGAGTACCGGATTCCCATTCTTTTTTGCTTTGCCGACAACAGTCGCACTCTAATGTTTGTTTTGTATGCTTTGATTTTCTGCGGAATCATTGGACGGCAGCAGTCACGTGAGACGTGTTCCGTCACTACCATCGTCGCCATTTCGAATCGCCGCCATGAGCCACCATATTGTGGTCGGCCAGCTTCTCCTGCAACGCTGCACGGGTTACTTCTTAGCAATTTTGTGCCGCGACACACGTGTTTTCAGAGAATCGCATCCTAACGCTCCGTATGTTGCGGCTCCCACATGCCTGCTTGCTGAGCCTTCGGGTGCAGAAGCAGGCCTGAGAACGGTAAAAGACTTCCCTTTTCCGCCAAGCAACAATGCTACTGCGAACCGGAGGAGTACTCGGCTTGCTATTATAAAACGAAAGAATTCCAAGCCCATTGGAGGAAGCAAACTTTGAGAGGTGAGTGCATTTCACTGGTCTTCTCCGCGTATCGATCGAGGCCTTGCAGCCGATCAGGCTGCTCTAACCGAGCTTGGTTTGGCAAGAACGATGCTTGAATGCATCCTGTACAGGGTGGCGGGAAAAACAATTTACACTTAAAATGGCCCGCAAAAAGAAAAAAAAAATTGACGGATTTTGGAGATATTTTTTCGAAAATGCCTTTAAGTGGTCACATTTTTGTGCTAAAATTTCAAGTCCGGACTCCGAGTACAAATAAAATAATAAAATTGTGATATCGTGCCAAGTGACGTCGTGCGGTGACGCGCAGGACCAGCGACAAGCCGGCGGTGTGATGTCGTGCCAAGTGACGTCGTGCGGTGACGTGCAGGACGGGCAGGCGAGCATGCGCCTTTCCTTCTCTTTCCTTCTCTTCCTTCTCTCTTGTAAGCGTCGATAAGCATCGGCGCTGAACTATTTAAGCCGAGCTATCGCTTCAATAAATCTTCTTGTTGTTGGAGCAGCTGTCTCTGCTTGGTCACTACATTGGCGACGAGGCACGGTCTGGCCCGTGCGGGCCGCTGGAAACAGGCGTGATGGCGTTGGGTGGCCGCATTTCGGAGTTTGACGTTCATAGAAATTCGACATGGGAAGAATACGTCGAGCGCATCGAACTGTACTGTGCCGTCAACAAGGTGTTGGAGGCCGTGGACAAGAGGGCGGTGCTGCTGAGTTGCTGCGGGCAGGAAGCGTACTCCCTGATATCGACGCTCGTCAAGCCCCTACGACCGCCGAACGTGGAATACCAGGTCCTCATCGACACCGTACAGAACCACATTCAGCCAAAGCCGTCCGAGCTGTATTCGAGGTACGTGTTTTCGAAACGGGACCAGGAATTTGGCGAGTCTGTGGCCGACTACGTCACTGCTTTGCGAAGGTTAGCTGGAAACTGTGGGTTCGGCGGGGAGAAGTTTCCGCTTACTGAAATGCTGCGCGACCGGCTGGTTTTCGGAATAGCAGACGGAGTCGCACAACAACGGCTCCTGGCAGAAAAGAAACTGACTTTCGAAGCAGCGTACGATCTCGTGGTCACGGCAAATACTACAGCTAAGCAGCACCAAGCTATAAGCGAAAGACGACGAGAAGCGGAAGCTCAGCTAGAAATGACCGCGGAAGTAGGCTCGCGAGCTAAAGTGCCGAACACGGAAAACCACGGAAGCCAGCGGGTCGCGGGGACCTGGGAGCAAGGTGAGCGGCGTTGCTTTCGGTGTTTAGGCAACCACGCAGCTGTGCGGTGCAGGTTCAAAAATGCAAAGTGCTTCAAGTGTTCAGGAAAAGGACACATAGAAAGAGCGTGCAAAGCAAATAAGACGCAAGCACAGGATCAGCTGGCTCAGACTACGGGTGACACAGGAACCGAGTACGACAGCCTATTCAGCATCGGCCAAGTAGCAAGCGTTGTACCGAAGTACGTAGTTGATGTCGAGATTGGCGGAGAGAATGTGAAAATGGAAGTGGATTATTGGGCTGCGCGATCTATTATCAGCCAGAGGAAGTTTCAAAAACTAGTTGTGTCAAAGCGGGGAAAACTGGAAGAGCCGGACACGCAGTTGGTCACCTGGACGAAAGAGGGTATCGAGATTTTGGGAAAAGCCGTGGTGCCAGTGAAGTTCAAAGGTCAAAATTCCGAGTTGCCGCTGCTGGTGGTCAAGAACGACGGGAACACTTTGCTTGGCCGCGATTGGTTCGGACCTTTGAAGATAGAAGTAATGGGTCTTCATTCCGTCAGCAAGAGCCGAGAAATTTTCGCTGCCCGATTTCCGCAGGTGTTCAGCGGGTCTCTGCCTGGCGCGTTTTTACCGCCCATTCACATCGAGCTGAAGGACGGCGCCCTGCCAAAGTTCCTGAAATGCCGGAACATTCCTTTTGCGCTGAAAGAGGATGTTGTTACCGAGCTGAATAGACTTAAGCAGTTAGGAATATTGGAGCCAACCCAATACTCCGAATGGGCAACACCCATTGTTGTGGTGCGGAAAAAGATGGTTCGCTTAGAATCTGCGGAGACTATCGAAGCACGGTTAACCAGGCAGTAAAGAGCAATGTGTATCCTCTACCCACCAGCAAGGAGCTTTTCGCTAAGCTAGGAAAGGGGCGGTTCTTCTTGAAGCTTGATCTGGCACAGGCGTACCAGCAGCTTGTGGTCGACGATACAACTGCCGAACTGCTCACGATAAACACAAGGGCTCTACAAAGTTCGCCGCCTACCGTACGGCGTATCTGTGGCACCGGGACTGTTTCAAAGGGCAATGGACACTATCCTTGCTGGGCTACCTAAAGTAGCTGTGTACCTGGACGATATCCTGGTGGTCAGCGAAACGGCCAAGGAGCATGAACGCATGCTCACGGATGTATTCGAACGCCTAGCTAAGGCTGGACTCGGAGTGCGAGCAAACAAATGCGAGTTGTTTCAGGAAAGCCTCGAGTTCCTGGGTCATCGCATCGATAAGTGTGGCATCTACCCTTCCGAGGTGAAAGTCGAGGCCATCCATAAAGCCCCGGCCCCAACTAACAAGAAGGAACTCCAGGCCTTCTTGGGTATGGTGAATTTTTACAACATTTTTTTTGCGGGGAAGATCCGAAATAGCCGAGAAGCTGCACAGTTTACTTGATGACAATGCTACCTGGAAATGGGAAGAAGAGCACCAACGGGCGTTTGAAGGCCTAAAACAAATTGTTAACATCGCAGTCCGTGCTTGTGCATTTTAACGGAAGTGCTCCGTTGATACTCTCCTGTGATGCGTCTCCGGTGGGTGTGGGTGCTGTACTCGCTCACTGTGACGAGACGGCAAAGGAGCAACCCATTGCCCATGCGTCAAGGACGTTAACAAAGGCTGAGCGGAATTATGCTCAAATAGACCGAGAAGCATTAGCCGTGGTGTTTGGAGTGCGTCACTTTCATCAGTACCTAGCCGGGCGAAAATTTGTTATTCTCACGGACCACAGATCGCTGCTAGGAATATTTCGGCGAGAGAAACAAATACCGGATGTTCTGTCACCACGCATGCTACGATGGAGCCTAATGCTGTCGGCCTACGAATACCAGCTTGACTACCGCAAAACTCAGGATCATGCGAACGCTGATTGCTTGAGCAGGCTCCCGGTTCCAGCATTTCGGTTGGAAGCAGAAACGCCGGGCGACGTATTGCTTGTCGAAGCCGCTGAGTACCCGCCAGTCACCGCCGCAGAAGTTGCTTGTTGCACGTCGCAAGACAGTCGGCTATCGGAAGTAAGGAAATGGATCATCGACGGCTGGCCAAAAGAAGGGGTACCGAAAGACTACGGTGCGTACGAGATAAGGCAGAACGAACTGTCCGTGCATCGTGACTGTGTGGTTTGGGGAAACCGCGTGGTAATCCCTGAGGTGCTGCAAAAACGTGTCCTCATCTTGATACATGCTAATCACCTGGGAGTGACGGCAATGAAAGCTATCGCGAGGTCCTACGTTTGGTGGCCGAAGATGGATGCGCAGATCGAAGAATTTGTGCGGCACTGCAAGGCGTGCCAGGAAAACCGGCAAAGTGAGCCGAAAGCGCCTACGCATTTCTGGACGAAACCGGAGTGAGCATGGAGCCGAGTGCATATCGATTTTGCGGGTCCTGTCGATGGTGCAGTTTTCCTAGTGGCAGTGGATGCTTTCTCGAACTGGGCGGAGGTGGAAATAATGACGTCAATGCACTCATCTGCAGTGATCAAGCGGCTGCGTAAGATGTTTGCAACATACGGACTGCCAGATTTGATTGTTTCAGATAATGGCACGGCGTTTACCAGCCGGGACATGCAGTCCTTTTTGAAGTTGAACGGCATTGAGTACATGTATACTGCTCCCTACCACCCTGCGAGTAATGGGAGAGCAGAACGAATGGTTCGTGAGCTAAAATGTTCACTGAGAAAGCAGAGGCAAGGCTCTCTAGCGTGCAAGGTGTCTCGCTTCTTGTTCAAGCAACATTCCACGCCACACTCGGAGTCCGGCAAGACCCCAGCAGAGCTTATGCTGGGCAGGAACCTGCGCTCGGGCCTGTCAAAACTTCACCCCGATGCGATGGACGTGGAGTGCAAACGGCAGCCTCCAGAACAAAGCTTTCAGTGCGGTGACTCTGTCTACGCAAGGAATTTTCGCCAAGGTCCTAAGTGGTTGGCTGCTCGTGTGCTACGGCGTCGGGGTCACGTCATGTACGAGGTCCAGACATCCGACGGGAGTATCCATCGACGCCACCGGAACCACGTGCGAAGGGCCTGGGAACCAACAACTCCAACCGGCGGGACAACAGCTTCGTTTGCCCTTCCGGGAACGCCCGGTTCGGAGCCTGGCCCTCTGGAGGCCGGGGTTTCCCTTCCGGGCCCGTCAAGTCTGGGGGCGAGGTCACCTGCGGTCGAGACTCCCGTATTGAGGCGTTCTTCTCGCCAGCGTCGTCCGGTGCACCGATACGGCATAGATGACTAGGGGGGAGGGATGTGATATCGTGCCAAGTGACGTCGTGCGGTGACGCGCAGGACCAGCGACAAGCCGGCGATGTGATGTCGTGCCAAGTGACGTCGTGCGGTGACGTGCAGGACGGGCAGGCGAGCATGCGCCTTTCCTTCTCTTTCCTTCTCTCTTGTAAGCGTCGATAAGCATCGGCGCTGAACTATTTAAACCGCGCTATCGCTTCAATAAATCTTCTTGTTGTTGGAGCAGCTGTCTCTGCTTGGTCACTACAAAAATAATAAAATACTTTTTTCCACCGGCAGAGCGACAGCTGTCGGGGAGACACCGAATGACGGCCGTGTTTTTTTGTTTTTTTTTTTTGCCTTATTCAGCGATGGCGCTACGGATTCACTGGGCGCTGACTGGACGCGCCGAGTTAAAAAGTGGCCTTTTATCCGAGTTTTAATGCGAAAGTATTAACTGTCCCATGGAGCGTGCCGACGTCATCAGCCGCGCTAAACTGCACCGAAACTCCCCTCTCCCAATGGAGCGAAGTGAAGCCGCGATCTGAGGCATCCCAGCTTTGAAGCCGCACAAAAAGCCACGCAAAACGGCAGTGAAATGAACCCGAAATCTGATGGATAGGGCCGCCGAGCATCAGTTTCAAGGAGAGCCACCCCATGGCGCTACGTGCCCGCGCCAGAGCGCGCCGGGAGAAGGAGGCGGCTGGCTGGCCGGGCACGCCGGGCCTCCCGACCAGAGCCTCCAGGTCCCGCTGCGGCATGCTCCGGAGCAGAGTTTTGCTCCAGAGCGGCTGCACGCCAATGTCAGCGTGACGTGACCACTTCACGAGAGCGTGCGCAATAACGTACGACATTCATGCTTTCGCCTTCACAACTCATGAGAAGTGCTTAGGTGTACCTCGAGCCTTTTTGGTTCCGCGGGATATTTGCCAGAATAAAGTTGTTTGGGTTTTCAGTTAGGTTTCACAATGCAGAAAGTGTCACGCAATAAATATGAATAAAGAATACCGCCAAATGCTGCTCCAGAAATAACGTACCATCGTCTGCGACGGTTCTTGTTTCGTGCATCGACTGCTTTCGCAGTTTAACGTTCGCGCTTTCGCCTCAACGCGTTAACTGCATTTCTTATGGCTGTTTTTTTTTTTTCAATCATTTTGGTCAACGCCTCATCATGCGACAACTGAGCTCCAAGGAGAGGTTCCAGGTGGTCTTTGGTATACTACGAGTCCGACAGGAAGCTTCAAAGAAGTGCGAACGAAGTGCCGGGTCGTCTTCAACAGAACACCACTCTTTCGACCCACTATCATCAAGTAGGTGACAAAGATTGCTCAACACGGAAACAAAGCTCCGAACCTTGTAGAAACGTCGCCAAAACAAAGATAGCAGTAAGCCGTGCTCGAGGCTTTCAAAGCGGTGCCCCACCTCTCAATCAGGTGTGCTGCTCGTCAGCTCAGCGTAAGCCGGTGCTTCGTTTGGCGAGTGCTTCGCCGGCGAATGTACCCGTTCAAAGCGAAGCTCCTGCACGAACTGAAGCCGGACGACTACGCACGGCGCGGGCAGTTTTGTGAGGACGACCTGGTGCAGATTCAAGCCAACCCCAGCCACCTGCAGTTCCCCTTGTTCATGGACGAGTCTTTTTTCCTTTTTTATCTCTACGTTTGCGTCAACAAGCAGAACTGCAGATTGTCGTCTGTCACGAACCCGTACAGGTCGACCGAACATGTTGTTCAGTCGCCGACAGTTGTGGTGTGGTGCAGCATATGGCGAGAAGGTGTCGTCGGCCCGTTCTTTTTGGACTCGACGATGACGGGTGACTCGTACCTCAAGATGCTGGAGGAAGAGAGTTTACCAGATCTGGAATCTGCGCATAATGTTGGACGTCGCAGCGGCATGCATGGGTAAATTACTTACAAAATGTAATTTAATTACATTTACAAATACTTTGCTCCAAAAGTAGTTTAACTACAATAACAATTACTACTACGTGAAAAGTAACTAATTACATTTGCAAATTACTTTAAAAAGTAATGCAATTACTTTACAATTACTTATTTCTGATAGCGTCAAGACTTGGGGCATATAGCATCAAACGACTAGTTAAGAATGCAACGCATTTGTTCATTCTTTTCCACAATGTTTGAGGAGGCTTACTGTATAAATGTCACATATTGTACATTCCTTTTGTGAATTTTGTTAAAGTAATGATAGAACTTGACATTTTGATGTAATGAAATCCTGCATTCTTATGTTTTCGATAAATCATGATAAATTAGTTCATGTACTTGAAGACGCCAGATCGCTAAAATTAAATTGGGTCACACACTTTCGTTACCCAGGCAAATAAAAATGCGACAATTAGTCATATATAAATATTTGAATAGTGTTCATATAAAACAACAATCCACTCGCGCTAATACGACCACATTCACATGCAAAAGTTTAATGTCTTTTGTAAATTATTTACATTGAGATGATATTACAATGGCTCAGAAATATATAAGAACCGAATTGGAGCCCCCGAATTATTGATGACAATATTCATAGGTGCGAGGCCAGTCTCCAAAATGCTTATGCAAATAATGTCGAAGTAAAACCAACAAGAAATAAACTTCAAATAATACAAAGAAAGAAATGTGTGACAGCACTCAAAAAGGGATGTAGATAACTGGCAAAAGAAAAAGGAAAAAGAAGAAAAATAACGTCATAGACAATTAAACTCCTCAAACTCGGCTGAAATTTGAACCCCAATTTTGTTCCTTTTAATATTTTGGCATGTTGACGGTATTGTTTTCTGCTCGCACTGCAGACGGCGCCACACGGCGCCGTTGAGTCTCCAAAAAAAGATTATCTCAGCCCGCAGTGTAAGCAACAAAACAACAAACAACGCGACGCTATTTTTGTTATGCGTGTGTGTGAGTGAGTGCGTGTCTGTGTGTGCGAGTGTGTCGCAGAGCGCTAGGCCGCTTGTGCGAGCGCTGAGGCTTTCAAAGAGGTTCCGTCGGTACCGCAAAGCCTTGCAAAAGTAGTGTAATTGTGCCTGAAATTTCGCAATTACTGACAATATAAAATAATTAAATTACAGTTGCAATTATTTTTGGCCGAAAGTTATTAATTACAATTACAAAATACAAAGAAAGTAATCAAATGACAGTAATGCAATCACTGTAATGGAATTACTACCCAAGTATGGCGCATATGCAACGTGCAGTTTGAATATTCCAACAGGATGCCCAGATCAACCGCAAGTTTCCCAGGAGGTCCCTTAGCAAAAAGAGGCCGTACTTGAAACGAATTTGAAATATATTGAACATGGATATTCATTTTGTATTCATTCTGTATTATTTTGTCCGCATTCGAAATACGCACGTAATGTATTCAAAATATATCATAAATATTAATCAAAAAAGATTTTAGATATACCAAAAATATAATTCCTTCCCCCTCAAGATGTCATTTGTGTCCTAAAAAGCGGCTACGCAATTTTTATTTTTTTTATTTTGTTAGTAAATGTATTTCTGTGGTATTGGAAGGCTCTACTAAACACGTCCCACAACTACACATCAGAAACGAACACAAACACAAACACCATGACGCACTGGACACCTGAATCACAGTCCCATAGACTGCTCTAGAGCCTTATATAGCCTACATATTCAAGGTAATCATTTGGCCGGTGACCAGCTCTGCACTTATTAAGGTTCTAAGTATTCTATCTTCTCCTAGGGAGTCGGTCAAATGGGGAACAGTGTTTTGAAGTTCGTGGACGATATCTCTTACTAAAAAGCATTGGTACAACTAATAATAATTTGGCGCAGTCGCTAAAACAATATCCACAAAAACGGCTTCTAGACGAAATGTTATTGCGTCTCTGCATAGCACCACTCAGGATGAAGCGAGTCAAGCTAGTTTCTTTACTTTAAAATAGTAATTTTGCTTTTCTTTACTAGTTGACTATTTAATATGGTCATTAACGTCACTATATTAAAGTCACTACTCACATCACATACAATGGCGAGTATACACATTCAGTGAACTTACACTGCGCTAACACAATTCTACACCAAACATATCTGCTCACAGCTCTTGCTGAAGCTTTTCAGTATCAGCAAGTATTGTGGTTGTAGTTCCCAAACCCCGTTTGTGATTGGTGTGCAAGAAACTCATCAGGTGTGTTCTTGATAGAAAAAAGGAAACAATAGCATAAACTTCTCTGATTCATGAGTGCGATGCTGCACAACTCAATGGACAAACTAATCAAATGTTGTATTTAGGCAGTTCAATGTACTCCACATCTGCTTGAAGTGAATTTCTGATAGGCTAGCTTTTCAATACTTTGGTAGCTTAAGTCAAACTACCAAATTAATGCAGTCAAAAGGTACTTAGGGTATAACACAACAGCATTTACGATTTCCAGGTATTTTAAGAGCATTCTGCGCATATTTTTGATCGCTGCCTTTTTTTTAGGGTTGGAGTATATTTTGCATGAAATAAACTAATATTTTAAGAAATCTAATTGAAAGGTATTTTGTGCCTACTAATTTAGTATTTACATATTCCAGAACGCATGAAGAGAACTTCAAATGTAGTTCAAATAAAAGCATTTAAAACTATTTTCAGAAATGTATTTCAGAACTAAGTAAAAAAAAAGTGGTGTGTATTTTCGGCCTATTTTTGGTGTACTTAAAATTATGAGCTGTACTTCAAATACACTCAAATTAGAATGTGGTATATTTCAAACGTCTTAGTTTTCGCTAAGGGGTGGATGGGCCACGACGCTCCGAACATGGCTTGGCCTCCTCGGTCTCAAGACCCTTACGATCTTTTTGTCTGGTCGTACACGTAAAGGCCCAAGTGTACGCCCGGCGATCGAGGACCATCCTGAAGTTGAAAGAACATATCAGCGACGCGTTCGATACTATCAGTGATGAAATGAGGGAGGCGGCCTTCCAGGACTACAAGAGGAGGCTGGAAAGATGCATCGAAGTTCGCGGCGGGCACGTCGAGCTAGGAGTCTAACTGTTTGTTTTTCTTCTTCCGAGTGTATGTGTGCGTTAATGAGGCATTTGACCGCAACTACGAAGACATTAGTTCAGATTTTTACGGCTCTTTTTAGAGCCACCAAATCACTGCGTTTTTGGGCGCACTCCCAGTTGCCTCTCGTGTCTGATTCAAGCGTCAAACTATGGGGCCTAGAATGCGTCTCCGACTGGTGTGTTTACCGCGTCCAAAATAGTGGTCCCTTGACTTCCGCCCGATGACGTTATAGACGTGTCATGCTGTCGCCGGTCGCGATCCTGGCGGTGTCCCAGCAGCTGTGGACACTTCTGTGACGTCATTTGTTGGCACTTCGGGACCCCTTTTGATGTATGGGCGGGATAGGACGTTGAACACACCAGTCGGAGACGCGCTCCAGGCACCATAGTCAAACTGCGAAAGCAGATGATGCACGAAACAAGAACCGTCGCAGACGAAGGTACGTAGTTTCTGGAGCAGCATTGGGCGGTTTTATGTATTCTTAGTCATGGCGTGTCACTTTCTGCATTATGAAATCTAACTGAACACTCAGACAACTTTATTTTGGCAAATATCCCGTGGAACAAAAAACTCGGATAAAAGCACGCTTTTTCGATCGGCGCGTCCAGTTAGAACCCTATATACTGGAAGAGTTTGGTCAATTAGCGGAGCCTGTCGCCCGCTAAAACAAGCAGACTAACACAAAATGGAAGGTGTTGATTTTGGCAACTCTACTTAGGTGCGCTAGTCCAAAGGCGCGGTTAGTAGTTGTTTTATAAACATAATTTCTTATACTCTGACATTTTGTTATGCCTGCAATTGGTCACTATATTCAAACACTGGCCATCCTTTATTGATCTCCAAAAACATTACTTGCGAATAAGCTTTATTTATTTTCGTTTTAAACAAAATTAGACTTTCGTAAACAAAAATTATTCTGACAATTGAGTACGAGGGTTCGTACCACCTCTCCTTGATAGCGCTCCTCACAGCACTGAACTTTAGCGGTGGTCATTTTTGAGACCCAATATTCAATGCGTTCAAAATTCACTTGTCACAAAAGAGGAATAAGTTTAAGTTCAGATAATTTTAAGAGATTGAAGCAGATAAGTAAGTTCGAGCTTCTGACTACGTGTGCAGGGCCAAAAACACTTACATTAGGGAGTTTTTGTAGACCGCGTTTTCCTCTCCGCTAAGCCCTCCGCAACAAAGAAGCCGCTACTGCGCCTGCGCGCCAATGGCATTGACTGTAGAGTTCCGGGTATCGTAGCGGGTCCCGGATAGTGTTGCGGGAGGGCCAAAACGATCTACGAAAACTCCCTATTAGCTATAAACACTTTTATTGCAATGGTGGGTCACAGCATACCTTGCGTGTTTAATCCAGAGTGGGTTCGAAATTCGATAATCCAAAATGGCGGAGGCAAGGTACCACCTGGCCTCCGCCATGGGGTGGTTTATGATTTACCACTGGAATGAGGTTTCAAGTATCTGGGTCAAACGGCAAGGTGTATAGATTAGTAGAGCACAAAAGAAATGTAAAAGTAAACGCACCCAATGCAGAGATTGCTAAACACAGTGAGTGCAACGATTGTACGGCACTTTGAACGCAAGCTGACATTGTGCATAGAGAGCGCGACCACACTAAGAGGCTCATTTGAGAGACAGTTCGTATCAAATCCATCGGTAACTTTATCAGCCATGCTTCGATGCAACTCGCAAGTAGTTCCAAAAAGTTTCTTAAAATGTAATGTTTTTTTACAGTTGTACGTGAACGTGCAATGAGTCATTTGCGGGCAGGGGTTCAGTATGAGCACATATCAGTTCTCGTTTAGAAGAGGTACAAACTTTCAGACTCCGGCTGGTTTTGCTCAAGGTCCCAAGTTTTCAGTTTGGGATTAAGGTCACTGTTTACGGTTGAGGTGAAGACCAGTGTGGTTATGATTGTATAACAAAGGTTGACTTTGTGACGTCGGTGGTCGGTGATTAGGCAGTGGATATATAAGGCTTTGAGGAAATAAACGCGTAGCTGTGTTTGAGACGTTCTTTTCCCCTGTCTTTTTTCTTCAACCAAGTTTCCCAGCTTTGACCACAGTCTCGGGTATTCCGCATCATGACCACCGTGATCATGACCCACCTCCCAGTTGCCTTACTTCCAGCTGTGGTTGCTGGACCTGTCGGTATCTTCAGAAGGTTGCCAAACTCTCCCAGTGTAAAGGGCTCTGCGTTCAGTGAATCCGTAGCGCCATCTCTGGATAAGGCCAAGAAATATGGCCGTCGTTCGGTGTTTCCCCGAGAGATGCCTCTCCGCCGTTGAAAGAATCAGTTATTTTCTTATTTTCTTTGTATTCGGAGTTCCGACTTGAAATTTTAGGACAACAATTTTAAGAGTTAAATACATTTTCAAAAAAAGTTGCTACAAAATCCGCAAAGTCTCCCGTTTTTTTTGTTTGTTTTTTTTTGCGAGTCAATTTGCCATGTTTTTTTTGTTTTTTTGACAACCTGTATGTTACATTTTATATTCACCCTTACTATACTCTTTTTCACCTTATGATGTACCGCAGGAAAGGCTACAAGCGCGAGCTCCTTGCTCTATAAGGCACATCTCGGCGGCACAAGCTCTCGTGCGTTAAGAGTAGCTCCCAACGCTATGAGCTCGCGCTTCTAGCCTTGTCTGCGGTACAACATAAGGTGAAACGGAGTATAGACGCGGCACCGCGGGCCTCCTTGATACGGGCTGCTTCCTTTCTGCGTTGCCGTGGCTTTCTTGAGTCATTAAAGATTATTATTATTATTATTATTGAAAGAACGGCTCAGTATGAATAAGAATTCGTTTTCAGTGCTCAAAAGTCAAATTGGACGTTTAGTGATTTATACAGCGTAAGGTCGGTCTGCCAGTATAGGGCGACACTGGTTTACACTGTAGATGAGCAGTATGACTGGGGTCTTTAACGTGCATCACTTAGTAGTGATACACGACCGCACGCCGGTACGATGCTCATACAGATCGAAACGGGCAGGGGAGGGGCGGGATTGAACCCGGAATTCCTGTGTTCCGCAGCGCGAGCTTTCTCTCCACGTGCTCCGAGCTGGGTGTGCGCTTTAGCCCACTCGGCCACCGATCCCCCTGTTTGCAGTGCTTTGCATACAAATTGCTTTGCTTCGTATGAAGGGTAAAAACCAATGTAAGGAATAGGTTGCAATGCGAAATTGGAAGCACGAATGTCCGGGTGACTTATAACGCAATTTAAGCAAACACACTTGTGTGAATGGGCGATCAGAGGGTTGTTATGCGAGTTTTTTTTTTGTTGACTACTTTGCTGTGTTCCGGCCTTCTGGCACAAAAAAAAAATGATTGAAATTTTGACATTAATTCTTTGGACAGGTATGTCACTTTTTTCTCCGAGTGAAAGAGATCAATCTTGCTGGTGTTCCCAGATTAAGAGAGTCATTGATTTAATATCAAGACATTCTCGTAACTTACCGTCAGTTCCCTTTGTCCGCATTAACCATTTGCAGAGATTGCGTCGACCGCCAACTGCCATGAGAATCGTCATGGGGAAATCATTGCTAAACTTGGCTCAAGCGTCATCCGGCCAGCATAGCAATTGAGCTTTCACAAGAGCTCGAGACTATTCTATTCTATCCTGTTGTTGTCACTCTTGAACATCTTGTGTGCAGTTGTAAATAAATCGATGAAATGCGACGGTCTTCTGAGTGCTCACAAAGTATTGAAAATTGCCGGCGGCTTAAGGACTGTTCACATATGCAGCGGAGCGCTACAAACAAAGCGCTGACCTCGCGCTAAGCGCGTGCTGACGGAAGCGTTCACCAGCTTTGTATCGCATCGCCAAGCCCGTTGCTCATGGAAGACGCTAATTAGCTCACGACACGTGAGTAGCGCTACATCAGCGCGTTGCTGCATGCGAGAACCGTCCTTTAATGTGATGACAGAAATAGGCGGGTAAGCTCTAAGGAATAACGTTTGCCACTGCAACGAGAAAACGGCACAGACCATCCTCGTCAAGTGGATTATTGGTTTGTCTAGATATTTAGACACTGAGATGCGACTCATCTCAAAATGAGATAGTTGACCAGTGGGGTATGACTTTTAATCGGGGGTCTTTAAAGTGTATTACGGAGTAATAAATACAAGTGTGCAGCTAGAGAGAAATGTAACAGATGTCGTATGTGATTAAAGGTGGTTATTCCGTTCCCACGGCGCCGAGGTTGAGAAGCTCGGTACTCTGCAAACCTATTCAGTGACTCTAATTAGCACCATGCTATTTTTCGTATGCAAAACATAAATTGGATATGGGATTTAGTTGGTTAATTTGAAGTCCAAAGTCAAACTTTTTTCTCGTTTCATTAAAATAAATCATACGGAAATAAAATCGGCTTGGTGGTGATAAAACTTTAATCAATAATATCTTATTACGGGTGTTTTAATGCTTTTAAAGCGTGCATAAAACATACCGTTGAGTTAAACTACACCACGGTAGATTGAATTTTAATACGATAATAAATATATTCAATTATACCATCACAAACTTAACAAAGACTTATTGCTTACTTAGGATTATAGCTTCTACAAGAGGAATCCACGTCCAAGCTTCTTCGTCCTGCTCTTCGGAACGTTCCTGGGCATACAAAAATTCAATGTCAGTAGCAGGAAGGGATGGGCGTTCATTAAAATATAAAAGCAGGACCTAACAAATATTTAAAAGCATTACAATTCGGAAGCACGCTTCGATCAAGCTGACGAACAATTTTGTTATTGACTATACTCGTAAATTGTTGAAGAATAATCTAGCTCGTAACAGCCCGATATCAAATTTCCTGTTATTTGTCAAAATAAACTTGTACAGAAAAAGGCTCACGGTTCACAACCGGTAGATCTTGAAAAGATGCTCTGCAACATTTAAAGCTTAAGTGATCGAGACGTAGATAATGTATTTTTCATATTAAAATGCAATAAATGATTTTTGTTTTAATGTGCTTTGACTAGTTTGGTTAGAGTAAAGTCTGCTGTGTGTCGAACGGAGTGGCAGCCTTTGACAGTTTTATCGCGCTTCAATAAAGCGGATGCTTCAGCTAATTAGCAATTTATGGGAACTTAGGTTTAAATGACACGAGTTCATATGTAATTTAAATGTCAACTTTAGTGTATATGATATTATTTGCGCATTTTGAAAACTGCAGATGATACAAATGAAGGTTATATATGTCTGAAATATTTATATTTTATCTTTTGATATCAATTCCAAGGGATATTAGCGCTCTTTTACATCAACAATATGATCAAAAACAACGTACAATTATCATGAGTCTCCATGGGCAACCATCGATCTCCACGTTCTTTGAAGGGAAATTATCGAGGGCTGTAAGGTAAATTATTACGATCATATTTTACGCTATTTTAGGAGGCTATATTTGCGTTATGGTTCACATAAAATCTTATTTTGGGGGTATGTAAGAACAGTTTGATAAAAATAAAGCTTTCTTGATGCTAACACATACATATAGTGAAGAATTTTATAGCTTCGTTTGATATCCCCGTGTAAAAAGACTTCACCTCATATTGAGCTTGTTATTAATTTAAATTTTAGGTAGACGTCATAAAATTGAGGAAATACAATAGCACTGTACCAAGCCTAGACACTTTTAAAATGGTGATTGTATGTACCTTCGGGTTCGTCATCGTCGGGTCTTGGGTCGCGGAAGCGATTTATAAACCTTTAAAAGAATACAATATGAAATTAAACATTACTAATGAAAAACACAATGGGAATTTAAACATGCTGTATTTGTTTATGTTTAACAAAAGAACTTCAGATCTCTAATAGAGAATTCAGCTTTAATTTGCTTGCATAGATCATGCCAAGGTTGTTGTTTTTTTTTTCTTTTTTTTCAGCATTTGAGCACAGCTTCCACATCCTGACTCTATTCTGAACTTTTGCAGATTGGAAATGTTTTGACAACCATTTTCACACCATTTGTAGACACGGACCGGATGAGAAGGGCGGGAAGGAGTTCCAGCTCTCCGCCTTCAGCGCGCGCTTCCTACCTTCGATTACGCCCCGGACTCTTGCGAGCCTCAAGCGCACGCCGTTGTGGCGGTACGATAAGCCTGGGGTCTCTTTTAAGTAGCACGGCAAGACCGCTGGCGTACGGCAGACCTCACGAACAGCTTTCAGAGAGGTAGTCCAGAAGCCAAGCTTCAAACTGAATGACAGGTTTATTTCCTAGCGAAATATTCAGATCGAAGAAGATCGTCCCTCGAACGGTCGGGGTTCCTGTTAGCACCTGAGGGAGCGGAGTAGTCCATAGGCGACGCTTCCCCTGAAGGGACCGAAAAAAGCCAGACGAGCCAGGCCCCCGGAGCGTTCGGCTAAGCCTGGGCTAATCCATTCCCCAAAGTGGGGTCACTGACAGGTCAAAATCATATTTTTCTTTTTATTATCCGAAACGATTGAAAACGATGCCTGGACATTAATTACCCTAAAAATTCGAAACTTAGGAACACGGTAATTGTGAAGTAAAAAAACGATTTCCAAAAGCCGAATTTGAAGTTCCCGCGCGATCCGCGCAAGTGCTGTGACGTCAAAGATTGAGTCGTCCCAGTCGTCCTGCAACTCGAGTTCCTCTCATGCCTCCGTGTCGTGTTCGCCCGCGTCCCGCGATCGACCGCTCCGTGCGAGCATCCTATCGCTGTGGGCACACGACGCTTCATTTTCGAGTTTTATTTTTTTTAAGGCTCTTTCAGCAGCGATCTCAAATTTTTTGAAACGGTGTAAGGTCAAAAACAACGCGCAGTGGACTTTTGTGAGCGACGTGAGGGACCACGTCGCGCCGGTTCTGCGTGAAAGGCTTCCCCCGCCGGAGTCACAACCAAAACTACGGTACGCAGACACCAAACCCAGTTGTTTTGACCGTTTGAAGATTTCCTTTCAGAAGTCTTAGAGGTCGTCGGGCACCTAAAAAAGATAACTTCGTTCGATTCCCCGGCTCACCGATCATCTTCAGTGCTACATCCTTCGAGTGCTGCCACGTGTTCCGAGGCAGGATAAAAAGCCAGGAGGCGACATCACTCCGGACTCCGAGTTTCGATATTTCAAAAAGAAGGGACGTAGTTTCGTTCGTAATTGCGTTAAAAACATGTTTTACGAACGTCGTTATAAAATATTATAAAATATCGCTTACAAAGCTTCTAAATTTCATAATCGACTACGTCACTAAGGAAAAGAAGCGAGGAGGTGAGGAGAGGGAGAGAGAAGCGCCCAAAATAAAAAGGCGCGCGCGTACAAAATTATTTTTCGCGTTCTCGTATTTTTTTGCGTATCCATGACTACAACTTGCATCGTTTTTGACAACAAAACGAATATGACCTTTGAGGTGTCAGTGCCCCTTAACGACTGGGAAAGGCGGTTCGACAAGCTTTCCACGCACTCACAAACACACGGAGATGGGGACGGGGGACGGTTTCCTGTACCGTAGATATGCCGCGTCTTGATCCTTGGACTATTTTCCCGCATATAGTCGGCGTCGTTCGATTAACTTCCTCCCACCGTGACTGACAAGTAGCCGGGAGGAAAGACGCCCGCAGATTCCCACTCCGGCCGTTCGGCACCCGCCGCCGTGGAAGCCAGACGCTTTGACGGGTCATTACAGCATCTCTGCCGACCGAAGTCGATCCTGAGGTGGAGCTGGTCAGCAGCCGCTTCGCCGAAGGTCATTCAGCCGTTGACGCTAAAAGGGTGACGCTGTAATCCCAGCCGCTTTACGTCCTGCATCTGCCTTGCCTCGGGTCGGTTCAACAACAGTAGGAAGTATTAGCGAGTCATTTTTCGAACCCACTGTTACGAAATCAAGCACGGTGCGGCTGGTTCATTCCGTGAAACCGTACGTGAAATTTGACATATTGTATCGAATTGTAAAACTGGCTCAACCATGAAAACGATGATAATGATTGTGTTTAACCGGTAGCGCCATTTTCTAGTAAACATGTGAAACATTCTGCAACGTGTAAATTCATAACGGATCGTGTTTCCGGCGTGCGACTGACGTAAACAAGACGGTCGACGTAACATTTGCCGGTCGGAATTTCAAGAACTGCGAAGTTAGATAGACTAAAAAGTGTCTGAACGACCGTAAAGGTGAGTCTCCTTCATCTTGAACTTTCGTTCTCGTTGTGTGCCGTCGAACCAAATCATTTCGTCTGCTCGTGGTCGCTCGCCACGGCAGCTAGTCTGCCAGCAGATCGCAACAATTTACTATCATGTGCAGTTTACAGCATTCACGATCGCTTTCCATTGTGAGCATTCCTCGAAATGATTTCGTTCAGACTCCCGAATGAAGCAGAGTAACAGGATGGCAAATCGTCTCTCGCTGTCCTAAGCCTAACGCTCGGCTGGGTCGGTGGAGTCAGTCGCCAAACAGATTGCCATATTTTTTTTACCCAAGACGTGAACGGTACTGGCTGCGTTGTGGTGACGACTCCAGCGGCCGGAATGGGAGAAGCGAACGAGAAGAGCCTCCCAATGCCCCGAATGACTCGCGCGCGCGTGCACAGTGACGTCGCCGATGCGTTCGAGGACGAGCCGTTCGTGTGGAAACGACCTGCTAAAACTCCCTAATGACGGCCAAGACTCCCGTTGGCAACAACCTCAAACAACCCTACAGGAAAGTGCCCAGCCCTATTTCTCAACACAAGCCAGGCCTAAAACAAAGCACGAAAATGTGCTATCGACGTCATTTAATAAAAAAAAATGGAAAAGAAATACACAACCGACACTCAAAGCAAAACAGTACCGCACAGCAAAAAAAGAAATATATATATATATATATATATATATATCAATGCCTCACTGGCAATTTTGTCGACGCACAATTAAATTTTTTACTCCGAGAGGGAAAATCCATCATATAGGTCCATTTGCCTAAGAGCAGCAGCTCAAGCTGTCGGAGTTCCTATGCAGCTTACCACAGCTTGTACTTAATGTCAGAAGAATACTGTTGCAGCCCGAGGTTCCAGTGGAGGAGATGACCATTTTTGCGCTACATGTTTTTCAGCCAGGTGAGAAAACAATGGTCTGTCTCAGTGGTGAATCTCGTTCCGGCAACGTAGCAGGCCAGTTTCTGCACCGTCCAGAGAATAACAGGCAAACTCTTCCTCGAAGGCACTATACGCTTCTCGGGTTGTGAGTTGGCGAATCACGTAAAGAGCCGGACGCTCCTCACAATTATCCTTTGTCTAGCTCAACACGACACCCATACCGCGATCGCTCGCGCCGCCTTCAATGACGAAGGCCCTCCAGTAGTCGGGAGCTCTAAGTATCCATCTGTGCATCGCCCTTCAAAGTGCAGAAAGAATGTTCCTTTTGGTCATTCCAAAGCACCCGCTGAGACTCAATCATTCGGAGTGCACAAGTCAGCAGACTGGGTATATGCCGTGTTCTTAAGGTTGATCTTTTTCGCATTTTCGCCACTCACCAAAAAGCGTAGTCCAGGAAACTACTTTGTTTGCGTACACACTCCTGCCAGAAAGTGCGTTTTTGTGGTGCCAGACGCCCGCGCCGTTCCTCACAACGCTGCACCAAGCAAGAATAATTTGTCTCTCGAATATATGACTTCCAATGAGAGCGAACCTTCTGCGGCATGCATTCTGCGCCACCAGATTTGATTTTGTTAGCAAAAACAAATCCCAATGTCCGCCACAGGCACGTAGCCAGGATTTTGTTTCGGGGGGGGGGGGGGGGGGGGGGGGGCCGCCCATGACAAAATGTTGTATGAGGGGGAGGGGGGAGAGGAGGTCCCAGCAAAATGGAAGATTTCGGGGGGGGGGGGGGCCCGGGCCC
Organism: Ixodes persulcatus; assembly: GCA_013358835.2. Classification (NCBI taxonomy): domain Eukaryota; kingdom Metazoa; phylum Arthropoda; class Arachnida; order Ixodida; family Ixodidae; genus Ixodes; species Ixodes persulcatus. The sequence continues at coordinate 185,308 of JABSTQ010011238.1, forward strand.
CATGGGCCCCCCCCCCCCCCTGGCTACGTGCCTGGTCCGCCAACATATAGTGCGAGAATGTCGCGTGTAAACCATGTTAAAGAAATCAGTTTTCCGGTGAAATACGATCTTCTGAACACCAGCAAAAAGGGATGCCCGAATTGTAAAGTTGTGCAATATATATATTGCAGTCTCAGACGATATGCAGCAGCCTACTAAAATGTTAGAGCCCGCATGACTGATAAAGCAAAGAGTTGTAAATTGAGAGCCCAAAACAAATGCGCGTAAAACTGAATATAACATTAGCCTCCTGAGACGGTATTTTGAGAACTGTCGTAATCTTGCATGCCGTTGTCCAAATGTGATTTATATTACAAATATATTGTGTGTTCTTCGCGCTATTTATGTGTAATTAGGAATATTATTGCATGCGCATCTATGTTGTTGTTTTTTTCAGTAAGGCGCTCTGTATGAAATTATTTAGAAGAATACCACTTACTCTTTCTCTGTGCATTTCGTGTATTTCCATTCCGATCTATTATGTGAGCACGCAGTTCATTTTGGCATACCCTGCGACCCGATGTTTCACACTGCCAAAAACAACGAACAAAAAAGCACGTTTTCGCAGACTCAGCAGCTGCCGTATTTTCTAGTATCGTCCTCCCGTGTCGGACACAAGCGGTTAAGTGAACTTCATACAGTCAAACTTATTGATGATAATAACAATATATTTTATTACTGCCCAAAATATTTGAAAACATAAACAAAGGGCCGATCATTTTAAAGATTGTTACCATAAGAAAATGCACCCCCGTATTATATGAAATATGCTCTGGAAGCCTTTTCTGACGATTTTATCCTAGATAAAAACGCCGCAAGTGACAGTCGTTTTTTTTTTTTATAAGTGATTTGGGAGATCCTTAAACATGTTTTTCTTGATTAAAGCTGATTTTAATAACTATAGGTTTTTTACACATATTTAAGTTCTCAACCATATACAATTCTGTTATTGCCTCTTTTGTGCTATGAACAACAATTTTGTGTTTCTGTGGGCTGGACAAACACAATGTTCACAGGGGCGCGTGGCGAACTATGAAGATCGCGCACGCAGACCGTTAGAATGTCGAATAGAGTATAAAATACAACTTTAGTTTATTTAACAAAAAATCACGAATTAGGAAGGGCGATCCTTATTTGCAAATTGAATTGAACTAACCTAAAACGCCAAGCTATGCCGAAAATGTTCACTTGGGTACGCGCTTTTTTATGCCAGATTTGATCAAAGTACGAAGGTGCGTATAAATTTGAGTTTGGAATTTTGATCAACCGTTTCTGCATGATTATTCGTCTGCATCACGGTGCTGAGTGTAAACAATGTTGGTCAGGAAAACAAGCCTAGTGATTCCAGCTCAGAGTTTCTATTCGCTCTTTCTCGCGTGAGTTGAAACGTGGTGGCGCCAGTGTGCAAACAGCCCCCAATATCTTCAGGTTCTGATATAGATGGCGGGTTGAGCAGTATATGCGAAATCAAATATACACGCTATCTTCTGGAACTGAACACTTTAAGCACTGTCAGGCTTAACTCACTCTTACGATGAAAGAATGATGAGTATAAGATTTAGAAATATACCTGAACGGGAAGTGTGCCGGGGCTACCCAAAAAAAGATGACGCCACTGTGTTTGTTGCCAATCAAAAAAGGGCGAAAGGGCCTGTCCTTTAGTGTTTGTGACATTTTTTGCAAATATTGCTATTATCTAAGTTGCGTCATCATCCTATACAAAGGGCTACGTGCAATAGTGGTATTAAATATTGAGGAAATTTCTTGCTAAATGTGGATACGCGCCCGATACACGACCGCACGCCGGTACGATGCTCATCCAGATCGAAACGGGCAGGGGTGGGGATTGAACCCAGGATCCCTGGGTTCCGCAGCGCGAGCTTTCGCTCCACGTGCTCCGAGCTGGTGTGCGCTAGCCCACTCGGCCACCGATCCCCCCCGACTACACACCTCACAAGAAAAGAGACCAAGGAGCATGTGCTAAGAAGAAGAAGAAAAGAGGCTACCGGCGCGAGGAGAGCTTAGTTGGAATCGTTGGTCGGTACAACATCAACCTTCAAGAGCCCTCCCCATGCCTAAACTGTAAATACGTTGTATAAATCTCTTTTGTAAACCGGAGTAATCTAAATTATCGAACAATTTGGTGCCGAAACCCCGGATTTCAGCGACAATACGAGATCAGCGAACAACGAAGATGGAGCGGCTCCAGATGAAAAGGTTGGTGACGCGAGCCAAACTTGAACGTCTATGCGAGGAGATCCAAGCGGGGATGTCAATTGAGGACTTCAGGCCTCATCACAAAGAACGCCTCGCAGAAATAATGGACGAGCTGGATGCCCTGGCAAGGGAACTTAAGGAGCAAAGATGCCCTCATCGAGGTCCACGTAAAGAACGAGAACCACGCCGAAGAGTACTGGGCTGTCAGGGAGACACAAAGTGTCATTACCCGAATGCGGACACGTCTTCGGCGCCTACAAACAAGGACATCGTCATCTATCGATAGCAGGGTAGCCGATACCACAGAACAATCGACCACTCTAACCCATTGCCAAGCTCCACAGCATAAACTTCCAAAGCTCGAACTCCAACGGTTTGACGGAGAGAAGTTGAATTGGTTTCCCTTCTGGGAGCAGTTCCGACAGGCCATCTACGACAACATCGAGCTCTCCGGCGTGGAGAAGTTTCTATACCTGCGGACGGTGCTGACGGGCAAGGCGGCGGCGGCGGTAAGCGGCATTCAAGCAACGGAGAACAGCTACGCTTATGCCGTGGAGCTTTTGAAGGAGAGATTCGGCAAGAAAGACGTTCTTGTTCAAGAACACCTCAAGCAGCTGCTGAGCCTGCCAAAAGTGAAGGCGCTGAGTGACGTCGGAGCCCTTCGTTGTCTACACGATCACGTTCATCGCAACATCGCTTCGCTGAGGACTTTGGGCATCGACTCTGACAGCTACGGGGCGATGCCGTGTGCTGCGCTGTTCTGCGTCCTGCCTGCTGACTGGGCCGTGGACTTCTACAACAGTCAGAGTACTAGTAATGAAACACAGGAAAGCTCAAATCCTGAGGCTGTCCTGCGATCGATGCGTGTAGAGCTGGATAGCAGAGAGAAGGTATATGACGGCAGTACACGTGACCAACCGCAACCTTTGAAAATACAGAGCGACAGAGATCGATCAAGCGACAACCTCCGAGGAAAGGAGTCTGCTGCTTCCTTCGCAGTTGGTGCCAAGCCCTCAATCGACGGGTGTCCTTTTTGTTCCTTCGAATTATATGAAGCGCCGCAATGTAACTCTGAGATTCCGATCGAAGAAATGAAGAGACGGCTAAGGAGCGAAGGGAGGTGTTACAGACGCGCGAAGCGAGGACACACCTCAAAAGAATGTCGAAATCGGTTCCATCGTTGTGCAAAATTTGGCCGACGCCACATCACTCCACTTTGTGGTACGTCACCTCCGTCTCATCAAGGAGCGACCGGCGGTACCGAGCTCCACTCCGTGGCGTCTTTGAATGCCATCAACAAGAACGCCGTAATGTTACAAACGGCTCAAGTATGGGTAGACAGACGAGGCCGGAAGCGTCTTGCTCGCTGTCTGTTTGATGGAGGCAGTCAACGTTCATTCTTCAAAGAGCAGCTCTCGAGAGAGAGCTGACGTTGGAAGTGATCGGCGAGGAGGAGGTGACCATCTATTCGTTTGGCAGAACAGCCGGTGGAACTACGAGGAAACGTCGGCTAGTGCGACTGTGGTTGCGAAGCCAATACAGCCGCAAAGAACAGTGCTTGGAAGCCCTTGAAATTGAAAACATCTGTTCTGACCAGTGAGTCCTTCCCGACAACGTGGTTAACCATGCTGGCGTAAGAGAGCTAGAATTAGCCGATGTAACCTTTTCACCCATCCTTAATTCCAAGCGGAGCATTGAAATCCTAGTGGGGGCAGATCACTATTTTAATAGGGTGAGCGGGGAAGTCCGCAAGATACAGGGATCCTTGGTCGCGCTGAAGACGGACTTTGGCTGGGCACTGTAGGGCCCAGTTCTTCAGGTTGCTTCTGTGCTGTCCTGCACTACTGTGGCCGTCTTGAACACCGGCGTAGCAAAACCGACCTTGAGCCTCTCAAACGAACTTCGAGCCTTCTGGGAGTTGGAGAGCCTCGGAATCTCCGTGAACGACTCTCCGCGCGGAAAAGAGGAAGAACAAGTAAGAGAAGATTTCACTTCCTCCCTAGCTTTGGTCATGGGTTGTTATGAGGCAAACCTCGCGTGGAAGCCTCTAAATCGACCCCTAGAGAACAACGAAGCCGTTGCGCTACAGCGTCTGGACAAGTTGGTTCGGCGTTTAAGAGGCAACACCGAAAGACTGACGCAGTACGACTTAGCAATCCGTAGCTACCTGAAAGAAGGTTTTGCTGAAAGAGTGCCGTCAGGCGAGGTCAAAACCACTTGGAAACGAGTTTACTACATGCTTCATCGTGCTGTTTTTAGACCTGACAGTTCTACGACTAAGATAGGCATCGTGTTTGATGCGTCTGCAAAGGCACCGGGCTGTCTGTCCCTCAGCGATACATTGTCTACGGGCCCAAGCCTCAATCCGGAAATGTTACAGCTGATCATCAACTTCCGACGTCACGCAATTGCCTTCACCGCAGATATTGAGAAGGCATTCTTACAGATTCTGATCAAGCAGGAGGATCGCGATGTCCTTCGCTTTTTGTGGTACACACGTTCCCCTAAAGAAGACCTCACAAGTTCTGAGATTGAAGCATGGCGCATGACACACGTCCCATTTGGTGCAACGAGCAGCCCTTTCATGCTGGCAGCGACTATCAAGCACCACCTGGCCAACGTCTCAGATGGCTTGTCTGAGGCTGCAAAAGTACTGGACGAATGCCTTTACGTGGACGACTTGATTGCTGGCACTTAAACGCTTGAAGCAGCAACAAACTTTTACAGCGAAGCCCAGCAAATATTGAGCTCAGCAGGAATGAAGCTGAGGAAGTGGAGTTCCAACAGCGAGTCCATGCAACAACGATTTGACGAAGATGGGGTTGGAAACCTCTCCTGTGATACTTCCACACCGAGGTCAGGTGCAGGGTGTAAGATAGACAGGTGGGGAAACGAGAGCCAAATGAGCGACCGGATTGTGTCCCTTTCGGGTTTCTCCTTTTTTGTGGCGCCATCTATGTGGAGCACCGCGAACTCTCACTCCCGGTGGGCGACCGGTGGCGACCGGCTAAACCGTCGGAGATTTTTTTTCTTCTCGCCGCAGCGCCATCTGTCGCAAATCGGGGGTACCCGCAAGCAGACGAGTACACAATCCGGTCACGGCATTGCTGTAGGCCTCTATGGGCCGTTTCCCCACCTGTCTATCTTACACCCTGGTCAGGTGTGACGCGGGTTTTGGGACTTGAGTAGAATAGAGAGAGGGACGAGCTCAGGTACTCTTTAGAAAGCACGTTGGAGCTTCTGACAATCAACCGTGACACAAAACGCTTTGTACTGCAAGCATCAGCGAGAATTTTCAACCCCCTCGGCCTCCTCAGCCCAGTGACGATAACAGCCAAGATGTTATTTCAAGAACTTTGGGCACTTGGGCTGGACTGGGACACTCCGCTACCTCCAAGCGTAAGTCTGAGATGGAGTAACTGGATAAAGGCTCTGCATCATCTCGAGGACATTTCGATTCCTCGTTGCTATGCTGCGTACAGCGGTCGAACTGAGCTGCATGTCTTCACGGACGCTAGCCCCCAGGCCTATGGGACAATCGCGTATTTGCGTAGTGACAGTGATAACCAGACGGCAGTGACCCTCGTTATGGCCAAGACGCGTGTTGCACCAGTAGAGACCTTGACTCTACCAAGACTGGAACTGATGGGAGCGTTACTGCGTGCTCGACTATGTGCCTACTTTAAGAAAGTTTTTAAGTCAGATCTCTCAGAAGTGACGCTGTGGACAGACTCTATGATTGCTCTACATTGGGTAAAGGGCCTGGCTACTCAGTGGAAACCATTAGTGGCAAACCGAGTTATGGAGATTCAACAGAGGACAGCACCCAGCAACTATAGACACTGCCCTGGAGCTGAGAACCCGGCGGATTTAGTAACCCGGGGTGTCCCTCCGGACTGTCTACAGAAGTGTGAACTATGGTGGAAAGGACCAAAGTGGCTGGCCGAGTCACCTACATGTTGGCCTACTATGCCCACTGGTACCCAAGATACTGCAGCCAAGGAAGAAAGAAGAACTTCAGAAATAACGGTGAGCCATAGTGCTACGAGCTCCTGCGGTAAACATCGGAAAGTTTGGGGAGCTGAATCGCCTACAACGGGTCACTGCTTGGGTGCTACGTTTTGTCAATAATTGTAGACACACCAAAAAAAATCTCCAGGGTCCACTCAAAACTGAAGAGATAGGGGAGGCACGTCTTAAGTTGCTCCGTCAAGTTCAAAGGGAAGCCTTTGAGGATGAACTAAACCAACTAGAACGAGGCAAACAGTGCAGTGGCTCGTCAGATCTGCGCACTCTGAATGTATTTATAGATGGCAGAGGGTTGCTACGACTGAGAGGACGCCTACAACATTCAGACCTCGGTTATGAGACTGCACGTTCTGTCGTTTTGCCTTCGACACACCACTTTGTTGAACTGCTGATCTTTAGCACACATCGGCGGCTACTACATGCAGGGTGCATGGACACTCTAACTCAGCTGCGCGAGACGTTCTGGATTATACGAGCCCGACAAGTGCTTAAGAAGGCCTTGAGCCGTTGTCTTGTCTGCAGAAGGATGAGCAGCAAGAGTGCGACAGAACCAGTCGCGCCGCTGCCACGAGACCGAGTGATGGAGGTGGACCCCTTTGCGGTTACGGGACTCGACTTCGCCGGACCTGTCCTCACCAAGGACGAAGGCAAGATAAAAAAAAATCATACATTCTGCTACTGACCTTCGCAGTCACTAGGGCAATACATCTAGGATACCCTTCTACAGGTAGTTTCCTTTTGGCATTTCGTGGCATTGTGGCCCGGCGCGGACTCTGCCAGACGATCTATTCTGATAATGCACAGACATTCCACCGAGAGTCTGCTGAATTCAGAAAGATATGGAAAACAATGAGAGAACAGAAGTCACTCAACTACCTGTCCAGTCAAGGCATCAACTGGAACTTCATCGCACCACGAGCAGCTTGGTGGGGCGGGTTTTGGGAGCGATTGGTTCGATCAGTTAAGACCCCTCTGAAAAAGGTTCTGGGGTGCAGCTACGTAACCTATGAAGAGCTGAGCACAATATTGACGGAGATAGAGGCTGTGATCAATTCCCGACCTTTGACCTCCATCTCCTCTGACCCGGACAAACCAGAACCATTGACACCCGCACATTTCTTTGTCGGTAAACGACTGACTTCCTTGCCAACTCGAGGAGGAGAGCCAGCGTTGTCATCAGCCAACGATCTAACTCGCCGTTAGAAGTACCGTGAGAAGCTATCGACCACACTATGGAAGCGCTGGCGCCAGGAATATCTCTGTACTTTAAGGTCATTTCATCACAGCAGACCGGCAGCCTCGAGTAATTTACGGGTGAATGACTTGGTGCTACTGCAGAACGACTTCCATCCGCGACAAACCTGGAAAACTGGCCGCGTCGTGCAAGTGTTCCCGGGACGAGTCGGCCACGTCCGATCCTGCGTGGTCCGTTTGTCAGGAGGAACAACCATTAGACGTCCCATTCAACTGTTACATCAACTGGAAGATCATAACGAATGAGCAATGCTCAATCGGCGGGGAGGATAATAAATATTGAGGACATTTCTTGCTAAATGTGGATACGCGCCCGACTACACATCTCACAAGAAAAGAGACCAAGGAGCATGTGCTAAGAAGAAGAAGAAAAGAGGCTACCGGCGCGAGGAGAGCCTAGTTGGAACCGTTGGTCGGTACAACATCAACCTTCAAGAGCCCTCCCCATGTCTAAACTGAAAATACGTTGTATAATTTTATTTTGTAAACCGGAGTAATCTAAATTATCGAACAAGTGGTGTGGTACAAGTGCAAATGCAGAGCTCGCCAAAAAGTCCCTCGATAATTTTATCTGTGCATGTCAATGTCAATATAGCGTTTGAACTTCGAGTATATAAGTGTACAGTGTTCACAATTACAAAAGTGGAATGCCATATGCATAAGAGGTAACATCTGGGACCGTTAATATCACAAATGGTACAAGTGTACTTGTACCATTATTGCACGTAGCCCCTCATATATTGTGAAATGTATTTCATTAACAAGATTTCACAATATATATGCCGAGGAGGTGCCCCTTTCATGATTTTTTTGCATTTCAGTTCCTAAGTTCAAGAGCGATTTAACTTCTAATATTGTGACGCAAAGTTGTACCAATCACGTCTCTTTTAGGTGAACTACCAGACGGATAACTTTTGGATTCAGGTAAAATATATACCTCTGAGGTAAACAAATAAATGTTGATTCGTAAACACGACGTTTTGTATGTTAGTCTAGCTTTTCTTTGACTGTGTTGTTAAAATTAAATAACGTTAATTTCTTATTTCTGGTACCTGAAAATAAAAGTGGATTGTACGAATGACAAAAAGCTATATAGTTACTCATTTCACGCCAGAAATAGTGCCTGTTGCCAAAACAGCACGAAAAACATATATTCTCAATTTAGCGGTTCGAAGCGTTATTTTTGCTCCCCGGACCTGAACCGGAACTTAACCGGAACTGAACCAAAAGCGGTGAAGACGAACCCGAATAGAACCCCAAAAAATTTCGGTTCGGCGCTCTGGAGAGACCACCGCGACGTCATCAAAGTGGAGCACCGCGAACTCCTCCGGTCCGCGGAGTACCCCATTCATCAAGTCTGAAAAGCAGAAAGGCGCGTTTTTCAGCCCAAAACCGAGTGACCGAAATGTGCCAACATGAGTGGCCGAAACGTGCCCAAAGGAGAAATAAATGCTCCTGTAGCGACTAGCACGCTCGGTGAGGGGTACTTCCCAGTATATAGCCCCTGACTAAATCTAAAGCTGAAATGAATTGAGCCGAGCTCACCGTCTCGAACCTTTCCTCTGTGTTCGGTATCGGATAGGTCTGATCTCGCGTAATTTCCTTTAGCTTCCTGTAATCAATACAGGGCCTTGCATCTTTTCCAGGTACTTCGACCAGGATTAACGGGGACCAGTAGTCGCACTCCCCGGAATCTATTACCCCCAGTTCCAACATGCGCTGAACTTTGGCTGCCATTACTTCGCTCTGTCGCGAGTTGACCTCACCGGCGCTTCAGGCGTAACTTAATGTCGTGAGTGACGAGTGCCGTCCTGCCCGGTGTTTCGGAAAATAAACCTGAAAACTCTTGGACGAGTTCAGCTCATTAACCTGATCGGGTTGCAGGTTCCCTGTTGTCACTACTTCATGCATCATATTGTCGACTGCGATTTCCCCGCCTGTTTGTCCCAGTATAGGCATTTCTGGGTCAGTTTCCTCTAGTGTGTTTAGAGTCATGTTTACCACTACATCGCACTGCCTGTACGGTTTCATTAGGTTGGTGTGGTGAATATTTAGTTCTTTACGCCTTCCAGGCATTCTTATCACATAGTTGGTCTCAAAGAGCTTTTGCATGACATCAGCGGGTCCCTCCCAATTAACCTCTAAACAATTTTTTTTCGATGGTATCAAAAGCATTACCTGGTCTTTCGGCTCGAAACCGCAAACTTTGGCAGTTTGTCGTAGCAGGCCTTTGATTTCGCTGAGCTTCCTTCATGTTGGCGCCCCCTATACGTCTTGCGCCATGTAGGTGTTCAAGTAGCTGAAAAAGGTACTCAACGACCGTTTGGTCCACTCCCCAGCCCTCCCAGGTTTCCCGAACCATCTGCAGCGGCAATCTTAGTGTGCGGCCGTAGACTAACTCTTTATGGTTTTATCAAGTCACCTGGTGAGGTGCTGTTCAGGACGCGAACTATGTTGCGGGCAAGCACGGTTCCCATTCCCTTTTCTTCTCGAAACACAGGGCTCTCGAGACACGCTTGAGCACTGAGTGCCACTTTTCCAGACTGTCGCTCAGGGCATGGCACACTGAGCTGTGGATAACGCGAATCCCAGACTTGTCAAAGAAAGTGATGGTCAGCGCGCTCTAAACGAACTTCCCAAGTCGCTCTGGATCAGTCTTGTACACGTTACTAAAAAAAAGTAATCGATTACAATTACTATTACTCTTGGCTAAAAAGTATTCGATTATATTACTTGATTACTCGACGGCAAAAGTAATTGGACATTACTTAAAGAAGTAACCGTTACTTTTCCGATTACTTTATTGTGTGAAGACACATCTTTAGCGCTCATAACAATGAACTACTTCCAACCTATATTTCACATTTGCACAAGTATTGAAGAAGAAAAACTGGTTCCCTCTTCGTGGTCGTTGCACCTTCACAACGCGGACACAAGCATAGAATTCGTTTGAAGAAGTTTAATGATTTGGGCGTTCACCAGTGTGTGTGTGTGTGTGTGTGGGGGGGGGGGGGGGAGCGGAGCGGAGGGTGTTCTAGATCTTGTTAAGCTTAAGTAAGTGTTGTCGCTCAAAGTTTGCGTCGCTCATTTTATTATTCACATGTGGATGAGCTCGCATGTTATACAAAAGAGCAGCAGCTCCAGGATTTGAAACGGATCATGTGTAGTGTCCATTAGCGGAAGAGATCGCCCCAACCACTTCTGAACTCGAAACATTCATTGCTTGTCACAAAGACCACGTTGGGGAAATGGGGAAATATTTCAACTGGCTTTGTTATATTTTGCATCCACTTTAGGCATTTTTCGGTTCTGGTTCTCCTACGGGCTGCGAGTAGGCACCCTGAGCAGGGTTTTTTTTATTTTTTTATTTCTGTGCGTGTGTGCGTGCGTGAGGGGGCTAGTTTGAACGAAGGACTTACAAAGCTACATTCTGCTCCCTCAAACTTCGCCCTGCATAGCCTTTGTCACGCACTGTGGCTTCCATGGGGCTTCCCTCTCCCAGTCCCAGCTCAAAAAAAAAAAAAAAAAAAAAAACGGACATTCTACAGAAACTGTACATAGAAAGGGATTGACCTCGTTTCCTACAGCTCCACAAAAATCTTTATTTTTCCCGTTCGAAAGAAAAAAAGCAAATTTTATTTTTGTCATTTCAGAAAAAAAGGCGCGTGCCCGGGGGGGGGGGGGGGGGGGGCCTGGAAAAATAGTAACGGTTACAAGTAATTTTATTACTTCAAAAAGTAATCAGATTCTCTGGATTCGAGAGGAAACTCGAAGTGCGCGAACACTGACAACAACGCGTCAGCGATCGCAACAGAGCTGAGATCCCGAAGTGGGACCGCCCCTGGGAACTTGGTTGCTGGACACATCATGGTAGGAATATATCGGTATCCCTACCAGGTCACTGGAAGTGACCCCAAGGTGCCTATTACTATTTGCCTAAAGGGCTCTCTAATGACTATAACCAGCTTCATGGGCGCTTTCCACTTATCGTGGGGCTTCCCCTCACGTTGGCATGCGTCACAGGGTATGACCAACTCCTCCACTTCTTTAAAGCAACCGGGCCAATAGTATTCCTGCAGCAAGCGTGCCTGTGTTTGTTCGATTCCCAAATGGCCAGACCACGAGGTGCCGTGATGTAGGTGGAGGAGGCCTCCTCGATACCTGCTTGGCACGACTAGTTGATCAAATTCTACACCATTTCGGTCTCAATACTTGTGGTACAAGACACCTGATCACTTGTGCAACGTTACGTTCTTCCGAGCCAGGTTTTTATGGAAACAATCTCTAAAGCTTTGGAGCGAAGGATTTATCTCCTGTTCAGCGATCAATGTTGATTGCTCTACGCTCTTCAGCCTCTGAAAACTAGCTGACGCCGGTGTCAGGGCGATTCCCTCTGGCTCCCGCTCCCCTGCGGAATGCTGAGCTTCTTCGGACTCGTTGGCCTCCGTCTCCATAATCTCGGGATCCGTCTCCGTCATCAGTGCCTGTGCACTTTCCGCCTGATTTGCAGTCACCCCGTCACTAACCTCTTTACAAAACGTCTCTGCCGACCCCATGCCTTCCGATTCGTAGTGGAACGTTGCATTGAGGTCTCGCGCCTTAGAACGAGTCAGAGTTTGAACATATCCCACGGAAGATCTTGGGCCCCTTTCTCAGAGCAGCTGATCCAATTTGTTTGAAAACAGGCAGGAGTACTGAAGCGGCAGGTTGGTAGACACCGAAGCCCCCGTGGCGATTGGCAGGCACACACGGGCGATTGGGAGGCACTCACTGTGCTCCTTGACAACATGCTTGATCCACACGCAACCTCCCGTGTATCCGTTAGTGCCCACGTAGATTTGATAGATCACCGTCTATTGTGGCGGCCGTGTCTTGGAGCACATGCATTCCTTCCCTATCACCTTCAGGTTGTTCAAGGACTGCTCCAGCAGCCTCATGTTCTTCTCCTTTTCGCTGATGTAAGAAAACGCGACGCTGGGAGCTCTACAGCCAGCCACGATATATCCCGGTTTCTAACACTTGAAGCACACCCTTTGCTTCGAAAGCCTTCTTTTGTTCAGGCTTTGTGCCTAAACTCTGCTTGTTCGTCTGATGGTTCTCATTAGAACGACCCTTTTTCTCGCTACCTTTTGTTCCGGGCGCTGTTTTCTTTGTGAGGTTTTCCCCATCTCCAAACTTTTCCTTCCGCGGATATATCCCTTTTGCTATTTGTCCCGGCGGCCTGAACCATAGCTGTCCTCTTCCTGCAGGTTTCGGCGTACTGCGGACTCCTCTGTCAACTCTGCTGCCCTCTGAATAGTCTTTACTTCCCTCTGATCGAGGACCGAGAGTCGCTTCTGCTCCGGGATGCATCGGTAGAACTGCCCCAAGCAGAAGCACTCTACCACGCTGTCGTGATCGTCGAACACTTCAGCACTCTTGTGCCATTCAAAGAGATTGTCCTTTAAATCATACGCACTCGAGGCACAAGTCCTTCTTCCCCCTCTTGACCTGTCTAAAGCGCAGTCGGAATGCCTCCGTGGAGAGGCGGTATCTCTTGAAGAGATTCGACTTCACCACGTCGTAGCTCTCAGCGTCCACCTTTGAGAGTCGCGCTACGACGTCGCCTCCCTGGCAGGGCGAGAGGGTTAGTAGCCTATGCGGTCAGTGTTGGCGGGCAAACAGCACCTTTTCGCAAGTGCGCTCAAAATTCACCAGAAACAGGCCAATATCCTTTCCTACCTTGTAAAGCTGCATAAGGTTTTTCATTACAAATATATCCTGTCTCCCCGGCCAGAGCCCGCTCCGCTTCCGCCATCCGATGGACATTTCTTTAACTCGAGATCTAGTTTCTTGAGTTCTATCTCCTGCTGTTGACTCTGGAGCTCCTGCCGACGAATGCGGTCGCTCCGTTCCTTCTTTTCGAACTTTTGTTTCTTTGCCTGTCCTTAGCCAGATCCAAACTTTCCAAAATCTCGGCCGCATCTACTCCCGTCGCTCTAAAGACCTCTACAATGAGCGCCTTCATTTTTTTTCTCGCCCCCTCCACCTCCAGTTCCTCACAAATCAAAATGCGATCTGTCTTGCCCCAAAAAATGAGGTTCATGATTGCCCTGAATGTCGACCATGGTGCTATCCTGACCGTGACGTTACTGTCAAACAAACGCGTAAGATAGTCCCAACGATCCGCTTCGTCGAAGCACTTCCAGCGAAAGCCTGTGTATCTTAAAGGATAAGCGCCAAACACTCACCCACATGAGCGGTCATCGGTTCGCGGAATCGGGGGTCCGTGGGTCTAAATCCGCGATGATCAGCATCCCACAGCTGCCACCAGTTGTTGTGGCGGTACGCTGAGCCTGGGTCTTTCTTGGGTAGCATGGCAAGACCGCTGGCGTACGGCAGACCTTCACGAACAGCTTTCATAGCGAAATGTTCAGATCGAAGACGACCATCCCTCGAACGGTCGGGGTTTTTGTTGACACATGAGGGAGAGGAGTACGTGGGTGGTGCTTCGGCTGAAGCGACCAACGGCAGCCAGACGTGTCAGGCCCCGAGCGTTCGGCTAAGCCTGGACTAATTCACTTTTAAAGTGGTCTTAAAGGCCGACGACCAGACTCGAGATTCTGGAAGGCGGAAGATCCTCCTCATCATGGGGAGGATCTTCCGCCTTCGGCGGACAGCGTAGAAAAGGGAGAGGAGGAAGCGAGGGAAAAGTGGTAGGCGCGAACTGGTCATCGGTCTTTAACGACTGGGCAAGACGGTTCGACGAGCTTCCCGCGCACTCACAAACACACGGAGATGAAGACGGGGGACGGTTTCAGGTACGGCATACTGGCCGCATCTTGAACCTTGGACTATCTGCCCGCAGACAGGTAGCCGGGAGGAAAGACACGCGCGTTGTCCTACTACGCCCCTTCGGTACCCGCCGCCGTAGAAGCCAGACACTTTGACGGGTCATAACGCAGGTAGTCAAAGCACAGCGAAAGGCAAGGAACGCGTGCTGGAGGCCGGGTGTTCCGAGATAGACGCCCTGCCGTTCTCATCTCGTCAGATATTATAGAAAATATGACAAATTCCAAGCACCCTTTAAGGTGTTTGGCCTATCTGGAAGTTTGTAGGTATTGGTGATAACTTCCAGGGGCTAAATATTGTAAGACACAGGCTGAATTTTTGGAGCGCAGCATTTTGGTAATTTTATAAATTACCTTAAATATAACATATAGGTAAAAGCCATTTTGCTTTTTGCCGATATGTTATGATTAAGGTAATTTAAAAAATTGCAAAAAACTGCGCTCCCAGAACCCGGCACATAAAGTGATACTTAAATCCGACATCACAGGGTACACACTAAACATTGTACGTAACACCCATAATCGTGTGAAAAGAATGTATGGTGGGGGTTAGGAAAGCACCCCTCTCACACTTTCTTTACACAATTTCTGAATATCGGTGGGTGTAAGAAGGGTGTGCTCATGATTTACACCCCTTACACACCCTTGATACGCCGCACTTGTAGCGATGGTGTCTAAAATCATGTGAAAAGGGTGTATGGGCGAATTTTACGCCCTTCCTTCACACGGTGTGAAAGGTGCGTAATGGTGATGCAGTCGAATGAACCCATGATTTCATAGCCGTTCATGTTTATTACGTTGTTGAAACTTTTGCTGATGTACGGCGGTACAAACATCGAGTATACTTAATCGCCACACGAAGTCGCGTATGATTAGGAAGTGCTAGAGAATAGTTTTTGCCACTCCGATCGAACTCTCCGTCCAACACGAGCCGATAATTACTAGTCGCGCGTGCATCAGTTTTATATGTTCAACTTCGATTTAAAAAATCGTCTCCGCTCGCAAAAGATGAACGAATACGTGGAAATATACAGCCCAGGCAACACACAGTATTTCGCCGGTATTGGCCTCATATCGGAATGATTGCGCTGATACCACTTTGGCCAGCCAATATCTGTGAAGAATGGATGCTTCGCGCCGACACCATCTTGAACTCCCGTACGCGACGCCATTTTTGACTGAGTGACAAGAGTGTCATTTGTTAATCGGCTATGCCGGCGAGGTATATCTATTTCTTGACCACCTCAAGTCCGACGTTACAGAAAGGGGGAAAAGAACAAGATTAAGCAAAACGAAATCTGCTCACCTTTAGCCCGAGAAAGACCTCCTGCGCTGCAGCTTGGAACAAACTATGGCGCCCTTATTTCGGGTAGTACAAACTCACCTGACTGGGCCTCTCACTACTTATAGCACCTTCGCTGAGATTGCATCTTTCTGTGTAGTCCTGAAGAAACAATGCAGCAAGGCAATCGAAAGTGCCGGATTCATGACACTCCCGCTAGGGTACGGAATTCTTATCTCTGCGTGGTGAAAGAAAAAAATAATATCTGGCACCACGACAAAACAGCACACGACAAAACAGCACGCGGCGAAACAGCACGGTCAAAAGAGCACGGCGACAAAACAGCACGCGTCAAAACAGCAAGCGTCAAAACAGCACGCGACAAAACAGTACAGCGTCAAAACAGCACAGCGTCAAAACAGCACAGCCACAAAACAGCACAGCGTCAAAAGGTTACAGCGACCGAAGAGAACGGCGTCAAAACAGCACCGCAATAACCAGCGCAGCGTAAAAACAGGACATTGACCTTATAGGCTCTAGGGTTTGGCGTTTTGTGTTTTTATTATTTGGAAATTCGGCGTACTTTTTCCCGTTTTTATTCCAAACAGAAGTTTTCGGTTTATTGAGGTCAATATTTGTAGACCCATAAACTTCTCGGTTCTTTTCGGTTTATTGACGAAAACCAGTATACTGCCAAAAATGCAATATTTAAAAGCGTTTGTTCAAAATGTATAGTGAGTAAAGCAGGTTCTGGTTTTCTTACTTGTTGCTGTCTGTGGCAGCGGACGCGACCTTTTGACGCGTCGGACGCGACCGACGCGACCTATCGTCATGTGACATTATCGTCGTGTGCTCGTATTTGTACACAGGGCTAACATGAGCTTCACTACCACTTCGGTCGGAGAGGCAAACATCAAAATCCAGAAATTTGCAATTTGTGCGTTTTCCCCCATTTCACGACTGCGAGAGGTGGTATGAATTCGCGCCGACCACAGAAACGACAATAAAACAGTCGTATTTGTGCCCTCCTCTGGTAGACGGAAGCTAGGGGTGTTAAAAAATGTGCGGCATTTACGCACGCCCTTCATTTTCATTGTTCAGTTCCCGGTTAAACTCTCTTCCTCGAACAAAGAACTCGGCACACAAATTCCTCTCAGGTGAAAAACCCAGATTTCGTCCTGAAGGCCCCTGCGCCCCCGGAGATTTTGTTGAAAGTTGAACCGATCTCGGAGACAAGCTGAAAACTGCGAAAGGAAGTGGTCATACGGTCAGTAATGAGTCACATCCGCTCGCCCCCCCCCCCCCCCCCCTTCAAACGCCCTAAAAAATACTGACCTTTTTCAGTTAAAACCAAATTTGGAAAAATGAATTCGGGGTACTTTTACCGGTTTTATTCGGTTTAAGCCGAAAACGCTGAACCATAAATATATATCGTATGGTGTTAAAAAGTGCATGTCTCAAATTAGGCATTGTAAAAGAATGGAGGGTCTAGGCCAATTCATCGAAAGCCAACTCGTCGACGGCCAATTTGTCGAATCCGTTCTCTTGGGAGCAAGTTCGGATTGGGGAGTATACTCGATGCGCACATGAAGGCTCCCTGGGCAGTACCAAAGCCCCCGCTGGTCCGTATTCTGGCTATTTCTCGAGCAGTTCTGCTAATTTTGACGCGCAAGTTTGCTGGGGATGTCGTCTGCAATAAATGAATCAATCGCACGGCAATGTGTTGTCATCAGTTGCTAAAAAAAAAAAAAAAAAAGGAAAGCGTGTGTGGCAACTGTGAGCTCCGCCCATGCTGTACGGCAACAACAATGAGGCTGTGGCATGTTTCTGCTTCACCGGCTTCCACTCGATTGAAGCCTTCGTCGGCAATAATCTGTGAACTTAACTCAAAACTTCTCGCCTGCAAGCTGCAGCCGCGTGTTTCCGGGACATTTTATTCACGGCGAATGAACCCCGCAGAGTCGGTGCCGATTGTACACATTGAATACGCTCGACATTAAAGTCACCTTTTCTTACCGATTATATCACTGCATCTGTAATCAAGGCATCTTCCGCTTTTTTTTTTTTTCTGGGGGGGGGGGGGGGGGGGGGGGGACGTTCTACGCTTATGCGGTAATTACGAAACGACGAGTACTACGGAACCTCACCGGACCGCCGCAAACCAGACGGTTCATAACTTGAACTTATGAATTTGTTTTTCCAATAATTTTTCCTCTTTCGCAGGTTTTACAAAAAATACCACACAACGCGGCCAACAGCGACGAGAAGATATCACCTCTAACTATCCAATCTCTTCAGAGATCAGCGTAGTTAAGTAGTAGTAACTACTGCTAACTTTATTTTTAGCAATCGCACAGCGGCAGCACTCGGGACACTGATTTGAGTGCGATCCCGTCGCCTCGAATGTACATCATTTTATTGACTAGCAGTTGAATAATGCCATGCACTGGCTGACCCTTTTCCTTTACGTTCTGTTTTCTTTTTTTTTCACAAAACACTACATATTACAGCCTTTTAACGCTCAACACTGAAGAATCAAGATAATTATCACCTTTTGCACTAAACAACTGGCCAGTATGAATTGCAGCAACCACAGCTACTAAGGAGAAGAATTAACGGAGTTAGCATAATGGTACAAAAAGAAGTTATCAAAGCAAACGATATATCAATAAATTCTACAATTTTCGACCTCGTTTTCATCTTTTACACATATATCTAAACGCAGCGATGAAAAAAAAAAAAAGAACATTCCTTATTTGAGGCAAAGTGTAAAAAAGGTGAGAAATAAAAGTTGCTACACGAGATGGGAACTTTTCGCGACGATGGTGCCAAACGAACGTTGGTTCCGAAATTGAGCTTGTAAACTAATTTAATTACTCGTCACGGCGAACGTTAAACTTCCTTCGTTCATAAGAATATGGACAAAATTGGTAACGAAGTGCCGACCTGCTTGCGAAAAAGTCACAGTATACTTCCCCCGGCGTGTAAAAAATATAGCTACTCGCGTGAGGCGGGCGAGCCGCTGCTGCGCGCGCTCGAAGTTGCTACATGCGTGCTATTTTAAAGATGTGCTGTTTTGACGCCGTGCTGTTTTGGCACGTGCTCTTCTGTCGCTGTGCCGTTTTGACACTGTGCTGTTTTGTCGTGTGCTATTTTGATGCGTGCTGTTTTGACGCTGTGCTGTTTTGACGCTGTGCTGTTTTGGCCGAACTGTTTTGTCGCGTGCTGTTTTGTCGTGTGCTGTTCTGTCGCGTTCCCATAATATCTAGCGTCCCGACGCTTTGTTATTTTCGTTTGTTCTTCAAAACGCGTGAAACCGCGTTTCTTGTCTCATGCACTCAACGTCTTTAGGACCGTTCACACTCTTGCGATCAAGTAAGACCGAAAGAGACCAGACCGGTTTTTAAGCCTCTTGCAATGTCTTAGGACCCGCTCCGCTGCAGCGCATCCGGTCCTAAGACGGCGCAAGAGGCTTAAAAACCGGTCTGGTCTCTCTCGGTCTTACTCGGTCGCATATATGTGAACGGCGCTTGGCTTTGAACCGTGCTTAACCGGCGCTCGAATTTGTGTGTGTGTGTGTGATTTTTTGCAGTTTGCATTATACAAGGCGCGCTTGCACTTGAGTGGCAGTTTGAGACGTTCAAGTATGTACCAGAGTGTCGAACCGAAGCCGAACCGAACCGAAAACCGGAACCCTAACCGTTATTTTTTGCCGAACTGGAACTGAAGCGAACCGAAATCTTCGCCGCCATCTTGGAGCTAAACCAGAACTGAACCGAAAAAAAAAAAAAATGTAGCGGTAACCGTTTTGAAAACGCTTCACGGGTAATTTTTTTTTTTTATACAAAATAAATGTTTGAGTAAGAAACATTGGAAGTTGTATTTCTATATAGTGATCAAATTCTCACACTGAATTGCAGTGTATGAGAAATTGTTAGTTTTCGAGGCGCTTTTATATTGGCACTGCTATTAATTATCTGTCACGTGGTAACATGACGTCATGGTGTCAAGACATGCTGTTAAGTAATGTCACGTCACGTGGCCCAGTGACGTAGTCACGTGACTCACTGCGTCAAGTCTACGGAAATTGAAAACGTCACTAGATTTATTAGCGTTGTTGACACCGTGAAGTCACATGGCATCATTACTTCTCACCGCGAGTTACGTGAGACCGTGACGTACTTGATTGTCATGAGCCCGAGTCGAGTGCTCGGGTTCATGACAATCAGCATCACCGAACATTCGGGTAATGGCTTGTGTTCAATCAAAAATAAGAATAATCAAACTCTAACAATGTCTAAAGCTCAACCCATACACTCTTAAAAAAAAGCTAGTAAAAAGCTAGTAACTGCAGCAGTTACTACCACTTTCTGACCGTTACTACCTTTCACTAACTATTTACTACCTCAAAGGCGCGATAGGTAGTAAAAAGTTAGCAAATGCAGCCGTTACTAGCCTTTTCTGACCGTTACTACCTCAAAGGCGCGGAGAAAATGGCGGCGCTTGCTTCATACCCGATTGCCGGCGTTAGCGACGTACTTGCTGTTTCGGATCGCGGGGGGAGGTATCCACACGCAATGGTAGCGTCAAATATTGTTTGAGGGGGCATGTTTAAGGATTGGAGCTGACTTTATAACGATCGCAGCCTCCGTATCAGCCCGACGTGGAAGCCAGCGCTGCAGCGAGCGCAGCAGCCATTGTTGATGCAATGGCCATGCGGCTTACTTACCTTCCTTCTCGTTTGCATTCGTTTGTGAGCGTTTATATTTTCATTTTGGTTTTAACTGGGATGAAAATAGCCACGTAGCACACACTAAAAACGTTTCCGAAAACAAATGAAAAAGTTCATTCCGTTTTTTTTATATTTTTTTATTTCTGTATTTTCTAAAACTAATGTTTTTCTTTCACAAGAGACGCTTGGCAATATTGTACGACAAGCAAGTTGGGGCCAGTCGGAGTTCACAAGACGCTAATTTCTCCGATGTCAACCTGCCGTTTTTGCCTTGTGTCTTGTGCAGTTCTCGTGTTCCCGTGTTGGAGTGCATAGTTAACGTTCGTGCGCTCGACGGGGCGAGTGTGTGCGTGAACCTGGACTGCTCTGAGGATAGTTCTAACGAGCTGGTACCGCTGTCACTGGATTGGGTTTCGTCGTCCAAGGAGCTTTTCTCTGCCTCCTCCTACTTGACACTGAGAACTTCTTCACGGTTTGTGTGTGCTCGGTGGTTGAATGATTCTGATTGAGCTGTCTTCGGTCGTGACAGTGCACTGTCACAACCGTTGATGTGCGTCTTAAATTGTGTATGTAGCTTTAGGACTAATGGAAAAAAACTGTTTTGGCATTCTACGAGTCTTTCTGAATTTGGTTATATCTTCCCCAAAAACGCGAGCATTCGTCAGTGTACTACAAAAATTAAGATGCGAGCTGCACGCGGTAATAATTTTGTATGCAGTTTTGTAGCGCAGCACGCGAAAGGAATTCAGCTGCCGTCGTACTCCCCGTCAATTACAGCCTTCGTTCGCCGCGGGAGACGGCAAGAAAGCACTCTCTCGCCGACGGCGACCACGTTCGTTTTAAAAGCTGAATCGCATGTAATCGATTTAGCAAGCGACGAGACTATCGACGGAGACAGCGACGAGCGACGGCGATTTCTCACGGTCACCCGTCGCGTCGCTCGGTTTTGTTAATTTCTAGGAAATGTCGCTCATTGCCTTGGCCGCTTGTTCCCGTCGCTTTCATGCGGTTTGCCTCGTCGCGCAACTGACCTAGCGACTGCGAAGAACTGACGTGGTGATACGCGACGACAAGTTTGCGCACTCAAATGGTCAGTATAAAAGACTTAAAGACAGTCAAGAAAGTTAGCAGGGAGGAAGTGGCCAAGTGGGCTAACGCGTCTCAGCTCGTAACCTTGCTGTGGGAACCTCCTGGGTTCGATTCCCGCTGCCCCCGCCCGTAAGTTAACGATTAGAGTGATCCTGTGTTTGTGCTGAATGTATTGTGTCGATTGTGTGAGGAAGAATTGAAATAAACTATAAATAATTGGGGTCCTTTTTTGTGTTTAATTGGACGTTGACTATCGCCACCTGGATTACTCATTTCCAGTTACAATTTCTGTTGCGCCTGCCATCTGGTGGTAAGTGGCATAACCCCACACCTTTTTTTTTTTTCACCGGAAATCACGTGACTAGTTGCGTTTCCGCTCTTCCGTCGGTAGGTTGCGCTAGTTACTAGCTAGAGGTAGTAAAATACATGGATTCTACTTTGAGGCTAGTAACAGTTACTAGCTTCTTGACCTAGTAACCGTTACTAGCTTGACCGTTACTACCTAAGGTTACTAGGTACCTAGTAACATATGTGACAAGCGGTTGCTAGCTCTTACCTAGTAAATACTACTAGTTTTTTTTTTTAAGAGTGTATGCTTTATTTTTTTGCCAACACTAGCGCATTACTATGATGAACACTGACAGTACATAATTAGCGTCAGATCATGTGACCGCTCGGTCTAATACCGAGTTGAGGAGGGGAAGCCGTTTCTTTCCTTTTATGTTTTCTGCGTCTGCCATTGAGCAGAAAGAAAAACTAATGGGTGTTTGTGCAAGTCATCAATGTCAGGGAGTACAGAAATTGTTGCACGGTCCATTTTACATGTACACATCACTGCGGCACCCAAGAATGTTTTCGTTTTTGCTGAACTGTCTCAGAGAGTAGTCCCCGAGAATAGAAGCATTGAAGGGACTAAATGTGACTTATTAATCCGAAGATAAATAAATCTAGAAGTGTGTATGGGAGGGACACTTGAAAGATCCTACAGTTGCACAGAGGGACAGTCAAACGTTGGCAGCCGCTCCAAGTTTAACAAGAATGTCATTCTCAAGTTCTTCGAAAAGCTTTAACAGCCACCGTATTTTGTTGAAACTTCACACTTTTGGGGTGAAAAATGAAATGAATGGAAGATTACTGTTAACAAATCACACAAACATAATCGTCGAATAAAAAACCCCAAACGGAGGAGAGAGTCCCTCAGGAATAAAAAGTATTCTCTGGAGGAGCATCGAATAAAGAGGAATAAAAGGGGAGGACGGGGCAAGGGGAAATAAATAGCATTGAAAAAAAACAAAAAAAACATACCGTGTTGTAAAGGTTCCTTTCTCCACATATTCGGCACAGTCTAGAAAGCGCGCTCCAGGAAACTGCTTTATTTGCAAAAACACTCCTGCCAGAATGCGCGTTTTCGTGGTGCCAAACACTCGCGCAGTTCCTCTGAACGCAGCACCAAGCACGAATTTGTGTCTCTCGAATACATGACTTGCACTGAGTTTGAACCTTCTGCAGAGTGCATTTTGAACCAGCGGGTTTGATTTTCTCACCAAGAACAAATCGCAATGTCCACCAGCATATAGTGCGATGACGTTATGTGCAAACCATGTTCAACAGTTGAGTTTTCTGGCGAAATGCAATGTTCTCAAAACTAACGAAAGTTGATGTCCAAATTGTTAATTTGTGCAGTACATATAGCAGTCTTGCGATGATACGCTGTAGCCTAATGAAATGTCGGAGCGCTCATAACTTATAAAGCACGCAGTTGCAAAGTAAGGCCAAAAACAAGTGCACGTAAAACCAAATATAGTATTAGCCTCCCGAAAGCGAAACAGTATTTTCCCAAGCTTCAAGCTCGTGCAAACTGATGTCCAAATGCGGTCTATATAATAAATATATTGTCTGTCCTTAGCGCTATGTACGTGTAATTGGGAGTATAATAACTGCATGCATATGATTATTGTTGTTGTTGTTTTTTCAGTAAGGCGTTTTGTACGGGATTATTTAGAAGAATGTCATTTATTATCTCTTTCTGCACCTGTGGTTTATTTGCCTTCGGATCTATTATGTGAGCACACAATCATTTTTGGCACACCTCGCAACCTGGTATTTCGCACTGCCAAACAACGTACAAAAAACCACGTTTCTGCAGACTCAACAGCTGGCGTATTTCCGAGTGTCGTCCTCCCGTGTCGGTATCAAGCGGTTATGTGAACTTCATACAGTCACATTCAGTGTTCATAATAAAAAATATACTCAATGATTATGCGACAACATAAATAAAGGGCCGATCACCTTAAAAATATATATCATAAGTAACTGCTCCCCGAAATTATCTTATATATGTTCTTCCAATCTTTTCCGGCGTTTTTAAACTCGATAAGCACATCTACTAATGATTCAGAAGAGACAAACAATTTTTTTTTTATTTTGAACTTGATTTAAATAACTATGTTTCCTTACACATATTTAGCTTCTCAAACATACAGGAGTTTGTTAATTATTGCTTCTTTTTGTGATGAACAACAATTTTATGTGTCTTCAGTGGGCTGGACAAAAGCAAAGTACACAGGAGAGCATGCCGGAACTATGACGATTACACATGCAGACCGTCGGAACGTGACTAATTAAGTATCTGCAATGTCGACTAGGGTATTAAATGCATACTTAGTTCTATTTAAAGGGGTACTCCGGCGATTTTTGAGCTACCTCAACTAGCTATATTTTCTGACTCCCCTGCCTTTACCCTTTCCGGTATGCTATTTAGTATCGCGAAATTCATAATAGTTATTGCGAAATCGGCAAATGAAAATGATGCAAAAACCAACATTCAAATATACCCGCACTTTTCAGTGCCGTGACGTCTGTGGCGGGCAGGCTTGCCAGTCGAGCGAGCAGTCCAAAAAAGTAGAATATGCCAATCATTTGTTCCGTGCTGGAGGGCGGATCCTGGAGCGAGCTTCCAAAGCATTCATTTGGCACGATTAAACTGCTTCAAATCAGTTGAGAACAAATTCTACAGTCCAAAGAGTGAACCCCTGCACTTCCAATGACGTCATTTTTTCGTTGTTGCCAGTAGAGACTTTCAGTTTGAAAAACACGGTGAGGACCAAAATTGTAAATTCAATAACTTCGTGAAAAAAAAATTATTTTAACCTAATATTTGGAATACTATTTTAGCGATGTTGTCTGGCGAGTTTAGCAAAATTTCAAGCAAATCGGGGACCATGAAGAAATCGGTGGAGTACCCCTTTAACAAAAAAGTCACCATTCTCAAGGGTGTTGCTTATTTGCAAACTGAATAGACCCTTTCCGAAATTCAGTCTGGCCACTTTGATCACTATCATCATCTGTGGAACGGCATCTGTGCCATACCAATGGCGGCCTTCTAGTGACTGATAAAGGAAGACGTTGAAGATGCTCAGTGAAGACTCTTGTCCAAATAGTTTCAGATGATTTATTCAGTCCCGTCGTGTCGAGATACAACCTTCCGTCACCACGCCCGGATCCAACCTAAAAAACCCTTTTTTTTCGGCTTATTTATCAGCCTGTTCCATCCGCTATCAACATCACCCTCGTGACCGCTTGAGCTCGCTTCTGATAACCACTGATAGCACACCTACCAGTCATGCACGCCTAAGCATGGCATGACATGTCTATACTTCATCTGAAACCCTTTTTTTTACACATTATTAGGATAACAGAGGCCTACATACACAGCATGTACACAAATTACAATACATAGAAGGCACCCGAATGACGAGGAAAATAAACAATAGTTACAAAAACAGAGTTACTTTACACTTTTTTTTTTCAGACAAATACAATACATATAGTAGAAGAGACCCGAATAACGGGTAAAATAAACGATAGTTACAAAAACCGCGTCACTTTGCACTCTATTTTTTTTTCAGCAAGGCGCATCGAGTGACGATAGAGGTGGGGACTGGTTAACCCGACTGTTTCGTCTCGCTACACCCCCAACATGCTCAGGCCCGACCCAGTCGAGATAGGGCGTCTGCCGGCACATTTTCGGTCCCCTTCACATGGTCTATCTGTAAACTATACTTTCGCAGGGACAATGCCCAGCGTGTTAATCGTGCGCTGTTTGGCAACGATGTTCCTACGTACCGCAATAGATTGTGATCAGAGCGAACCAGAACTTCCGATCCAAACAACCAAGTTTCCAACTGTTCTAGTGCCCATACAATTGCAAATGCTTCTCTCTCGATTGTTGACCACCTACTCTGTGTACCACTCAACTTTCGGCTCAAGAACGCAACCGGCAGTTCTTTCCCGCCCTCGCTCTTCCGCGATAAGCACGCGGCGACCGCTTTCTCCGACGCGTCTGTCGACAAAATTCTCCGCGTCAACGATGGGGCTGCAAGTTTCGGCAGTTCCATCAATTTCCTCTTCGCCGTTTCAAAGGCGTCTTGTTCTTTTTCACCCCATGGGAGTGCATTCGGTACTTCCTTTCTCGTCAACACTGTCAGTGGAAGCACTATCTCTGAATACCCTTCAATATAGTCTCGATAATAGTTAATCAATCCTAAGAGACTCCTCAACTGTTTTTTGTTCTCTGGCAGTCTGAAGTTCTGAATCGCGGCAACCCTTTCTGGGTCTGGTGCGTGAAATCTAGAGCCTATTTCATGGCCTAGGTACTTTACTCTGCCTTGTCCGAACCGACATTTCTCCAGGTTGATTGTAAGCCCGGCAGCTTCTAATGTGGCTAGCACCTTGCCAAGCTGTTCCACGTGTTCTTGCCAACTGCTAGAAAAAACTGCGATGTCATCAATGTATGCGCAGGCATACATTGCATGAGGTCTTAACACCTCGTTCATTGTTCTTTGGAACGTCGCTGCTGAATTTTTAAGCCCATATGGCATTACAGTCCACGCGTACTGGCCTTCATCAGTTACGAACGCGGTACAGTGCTCAGACTTTTTTTCCATTTTGATTTGCCAGTACCCTCTGGTTAGGTCCAAGACCGAGATGAATTGGGCTTTTGCTACGCGCCACAACAGTTCTTTTACGTTTTACATTGGAAAGACGTCCGTTTCAGTTACCGAGTTTAATTGCCTATAATCTATACACAACCTAACTTTCCCGTCCTTCTTGGCGACACATACAACCGGATGTGCAAAACTGGACTCTGTTGGATAGATCAGTCCCCAACCTATCAATTGTTGTATCTGACGATCCACTTCTTCTCGAAGTTTCATGGGGACCCGGTAGGGATAGAACCTTTTCATTGTAGCATTTTCGATCAGCGTTATTTTGTGCCGTCCCACCGCGCTCCTTCCTGGCGTATTTGAAAATGCCGCTTACCATTTTTGTACCAAGTTGAGTACCTGTTGCCTCTGTTCCTCACTCAAGTTCGTTAGCTGGATACACGTCTGACATACCGTGCTACTTTGATTTTCTTTTTCGTCACATGGGGTCTCCTCCACGCTCCCAAAGTCCCGATCTTCAAAAATCACCCCCACAGCGTTTGTTCTTGCATAGTAGGGACGCAACTTATTTGCATGTACCCACTTCCTCTGCCCTACCTTTAGCTAAACAACGTAGCTGTTGTCCCTCTTCCGTTCAACAATCGTTATCGGACCCACCCATCTGGCCTCCATTTTGCTTGTAGCTTCTGTGTTTAACATTAGCACCACCTCTCCTTTTTGAAATGACTTTGGCGCTGCCCTTAGGTTGTACTGTGTGGCATATGCCCGTTGCTGTCCCTGTGCCCGTTCGTCCGCTATTTTTGCTAGACTCATCATTTGCCTCCTCAGGTCCAGGAGATATTTTTCTGCGCCTTGATTTAACGTCACTGGGAGGGTCCATTCTCCCGTCCAGGATTTTCTAAGAATAGCCAGAGGGCCATTAGGGACACGACCATACATTAACTCGAGAAGCGACACACCTGTCGTTTCGCTTGGTACTTCTTGGTATGCCCACAGCAGGCAGGTTACATATCTGTCCCATCCTCTCCCATGTTCAGAAATTACCTGTCTCAACATTCCCTTGAACGTTTGGTTCCATCGTTCTACCAAACCATTACTCTCTGGATGACCCGGTGTAGAAAACCTTGCAGAAACCCCAAGCCGAGCCATCAGTTCTCGTGTCAATCCGGCTGTAAAGTTGCTACATTGATCAGAAGAAATAACCTCTGGGGTACCCATTCGAGAAAAAACTTCGAGTAAGGCAACGCAGGTTGCTTTAGCTGTGAGAGATCGCATGCATATGACTTCCGGCCACCGGGTACACACATCAACAATACAGACAGCGTATTTGTAGCCTTTAGATGAGGGTGGATCTATGGGCCCCACGCAATTCATTACTACCGTCTGGAAAGGAACCTGTGGTCTTGTTAGTGGTTGTATCGGTACTCGATCCTTTGTCGTCTCTCTTGCTGTCAGTTGACAGCTTTCACAGGTCCTACAGTACTCCCGTATGTCCTCATCCATTCCCGGCTTTATTCTTTGTTTCGTCTTTTTGAAAGAGAAATGGCCCCCTACCGGAAAGTCATGTGCTACCTGCAACACTTGTCTGTGCCTGACTTTTGGCAGCACTACTTGCATGACTAGCTATTTATTCATTGACTCTTTGTGGAACAGTAGGCCTTCGATCTCTGTGAAACAGTGACTAAGCGCTTTAGCATATTTCTGCAACGAACGCAATGATTCATCTTCTCGTTGTTTTTGAAAGAGTAGACGACTATCCTGCAATGTCTGCTCTACACTGCTATCCGTTTTGCCTGTGCTGTCGTCTGTTTCTGCTGCTCCGCTTTCTTTGTACCGCTTGCTATCAATGCAGAAGGCCTCCGCTCGCGGTGTTTCACCTTTGTCCACGTTAGATATTACCTCCGTACTGCGTACCAGAGGTGGCTCTAAGAACATTTCCTCTCCTCGTTCCATGTCTGCACCCAAGTAATCTCCCTCAAGCTCTTCATACCACACTGCTTTAAGGTCCTCATAATCTGTTTGCGTTAACAGTACATTTAAGCCCGACGCAAGCTCATCTGTTAGAGCACAGAGTACCAGTTTTTGTTGCTGATTGCCAACTTCGCGTGTATCCGCCAAGCGGCATGGTATGTGAACCAACTCTCTTAGATTTCTTGACCAAAGGCACCTCTTAGTTTTATTTTGCCTTTTGGTTCATCGCGTCTGTTAGGTAACAACGATTTTCGGATAACTGTAATATCCGCTCCAGAATCTAGTCTGACTGGCAGTCTTTCTCCACAAAGCTCTAGTTCTATCAATTTGGCTTCTTTTACAATTCCGCTGACATCTCCCTCTACCTTCTCAATTCTTGCCGCAACTTTTTTTTCAGACTCTGGGCATGATCTGGCAAGGTGGTCTAGCGATCCGCACACGAAGCACTTTCTGGGCGGGAATGGACCCCGTGCTGCGTTCCCTTCCAGTCTCTGTCGCTCGGCCGGTTTACTGAACCTTTTCCCACTGTCTCCCTTTAATTTATTACTTTCATCATAGACTTGTGCCCACTTTGCTATACCAGTAGGCCGTAACCAGTCGTCTCCTTCGCGAAGAGTAACAAAAGCCTGAGCGTCTTCGCTCAATATCTCTTTCACCCTGTCCGCAATGAACAACTCTTTCAAGTCTTTAAAGTGCTCGACCTTTCTGCTACGAACATAATAGTCAAGGTAGCCACGCACTCTTTCCACCAACTGTGTCCAGGGCTCATTTTCCTTTCTCTTCGCGTTTGTGAACCGACTTCGGTATTCATTAGGGTACAGTTGCAAAAGTTCAAGCACCTTTGCTTTTACCTCCGGATACTGCAAGAATCCGAGAGTTTCGCCGTCCCTTGCTATGTGCCTAACTCTCTCAGATAAATACGGGAGTAGTACCATTGTTTGTACATTTTGGGAACCTTAAAGGCCTCCCACACACTCTCGACGGTATCAAACCATCCCGGCACCATTTCCTCTTCGCTCAGTATGCGACTAAGAACGTTCGAAAGCATCTTAGAGAACTGCATAATCTCTGACGCTAGCTCTTTTGGTTGGTCACTCTGATCTTTTTCCGTTGCCGAGCTATATTTCAGCCGTGGCATTTCCAACTCTAACTGTATTCGCTCTATTCTTTTTTCCTCAAGCCGTAGTTGCAGCTCGGCATGTTCTTTCATTCTCTCGTCCCCAAGGCCCCACCGACAGCCCCCTTCCCGTCTAGATCGTCGTCACTCATGTTCTGTTCTACTTTAGCCTTCGCACGAGCTATCATCAGCCACACCACCAATCACCACTCAATGCCTCTTACCTTCACAGACGCTCTCCAATCGGGCGGCAGGCTGTACCCCAGGCTTTCCGACACTCTGCTACCAGAGTCTCCGGCTGTAGTGAGTTCATCAGGTGTTACCCGCGAGTACTGTTCACTGTCCTAACAAGATGTGACCCCGAGATGTCCCCTCAGCAGCCCTCTTCACTTCAAAACTTGCGCGTTGCTCCTCTTCATGTCGTTGTCCCCGCCCCCCTTTCTTTTGATTTTGCAGTTCTTCCTTGCCTCCTGGCTGTCGCCGTTGCTCAGTCAGGCGGTGACGTTTCGTAGGCAGCCGCTCTGTTCACTTTGCAGTTCTTCCTTGTCTCCTGGCTGTCGCCGTTGCTCAGTCAGGCGGTGACGTTTCAGGCGGTGACGTTTCGTAGGCAGCCGCTCTGTTCACTTTGCAGTTCTTCCTTGCCTCCTGGCTGTCGCCGTTGCTCAGTCAGGCGGTGACGTTTCGTAGGCAGACGCTTTGTTCACTTTGCAGTTCTTCCTTGCCTCCTGGCTGTCGCCATTGCTCAGTCAGGCGGTGACGTTTCAGGCGGTGACGTTTCGTAGGCAGCCGCTCTGTTCACTTCCGGTGACAGTCTTGACGAAAATCCCCCGCTTCCATTTTTTTTTTTCCAGCATAGATGCTTCGGTTGAAGTCTCCACTTTCACTGAGGCGCTTCGGTGACATTTCGCCGAATGATCCCCAGCTTCCACTTTTTGCAGCAATTGCGGTTTGGTTGAAGTTTCACGGGGTTGCTTGCCGAATTTCCACTTTCTGCGGTGTTGCTCTGGTCACGTTCCTGACTTCCACTTCTGCTGCGTGAACACTTCAGTTGGCGTTTCCGCGGGTGTCCTGATCCGTGGGCCGGTGGTCCGATGTGGGCATTTCGACGTATGCTTGAATGCTGCGCTTTCTCACGATTTGTTTCCGTTTTGTCGACTGCGCCAGTGAAGACTCTTGTCCAAATAGTTTCAGATGATTTATTCCGTCCCGTCGTGTCGAGAGACAACCTTCCGTCACCACGCCCGGATCCAACCTAAAAAAAACCTTCTTTTTCGGCTTATTTATCAGCCTGTTCTATCCGCTATCAACATCACCCTCGTGACCGCTTGAGCTCGCTTCTGATAACCACTGATAGCACACCTACCAGTCATGCACGCCTAAGCGTGGCATGACATGCTCCTAAGCGAATGATGCAAGGCCTGTACATTCGGGGGTCAGTACGACGTGACTTAGGAATGGAACGCAAGAGCTACATAAGCGTTTATTTCTAATAATTCAGATTCAGTCAATCTGTGGGCGGCACACAATCGGCTTTAAAGCACTTTGGCGTATAGAATTTTCTTGAGGCATCTGTGTGGGTTGGAGCTTTGTTCTGAATACAGGTTCTTGGTCACCATCGAATTGAAAGTGATCGAGAAAGAACTCACACTGAACAATTTCTCGCGTGCCGTTGACTTGCGTAAGTGACGGTGCCGATACAAGTTAATTTCCGCCATTGATATGGCAAAACTTAAACTGCTTTACGAACCACCAGATGACACTGAATTTTGGAAAGGGTATATTGACTAGTATATTATCAAGAACAAACCTCAAACGCCAAGCTATGCCGAAAAAATTAATTGGGTACGCCGGAGAGCATTGTTCACCGAGAGCATTCTTTGTGACCAAGCTGGATCCGGTCACCACCTATACTGACATCGTTGGACATCTGCGTTCACTCGATGAGGAAAAGAAGTGCCACCGACTGAAGACTCGCTACGATACCTACGCCTCCTTTCACGTCTCTGTAGCTGCCGAAGACTTCGAGAAACTCTCTGACCCTGCTTTGTGGCTGAAGGATTGTCTTTTTAAACCTTTCAGAGTCGCACTTCTTCAAGAACGTCTCCACTCGTCTGAAGGAGCCCACAAGCCCAACACGAAGTACAAAGATGAGTAACATCTATTTATTTTACCAGAATATCTGGGGAATGCGGACGAAAGCTGAATGTTTCTTTACCAACATTACTCTCTCTATTTACTTAATTGTTTGCTTAACAGAAACTTGGTTATGTCCTAGTGCTAGTTACTCCGACTACTTTCCGCCTGGTTTTGATGTCTACCGTCACGATCGTGATTTCTCTTCCCGGGGCCAAGTAGGAGGCGGTGTATTGGTCGCAGTTAAAATACAGTTTAGTTCACGAAGACGTGAGGATTTGGAAAGATTTCCCGAATCTCTGTGGGTGGAAATTGAGTGCACTAGGAGAGAACGTATTTTAATAGGTCTGTTTAATCTTTAATCCTCAGGCGACACCAGATGAATTCCAAAGATGTCTCGCTGACATTGAAAATACAATGAATTACTTACAGGGAAGCAATCTCTCAGTCTTGGGGGATTTTAACGCTCCGGGTATTAACTGGACACGGTTCAACGTCCTTACTGACAACTTTTATTGTAAACAGAAGTGCAACTATCTCCTCAACTTTACTTTTCTTTAGATCTTAGAAATCACAATAACATTCTAAACGACCAAGGTAATGCTTTATATTTATGCTTTTCAAACACGGACGGAATACGTTGGCTCGAAACGAACGTTCTATGATTCCTGAGGATAAATATCACCCTGCTATCGATGTAGTTCTTTCTGTTATTGATCCTCCGGTTCTCAGTCCCTCTAATGGTCCTTCCCCACAAACATCGTATAAGTATTCAGCGGGGGACTACACTGGAATGTATCACCGTCTGTCGGGTGTTGGCTGGGCTTCTATCTTGGAGTCGTCTGATGTCAACGACCAAGTATATCTCCTCAGAAGTGTTGTTCAGGAGGCCATAAACATATGTATCCCTCTCAAAACATCTAAAAAAAGCTCGCTTCCCTAACTGGTTCTCTCGTGAAATGAGAAAGTTTTTTGAAACGGAGATTTTTTGCCCAGGAGGTTTAAGAAGAGTGGTCTTTCAAAGTGGGAAGTTGAATTTAAAATTTGCAGAAAGCGATGTATAAAAATTTTAAACCGTGATCGGCAGGCGCATTGTGACTCGGTAGAATCAGATCTTGTTAAAAATCTTAAGAACTTTTGGAGGTACGCTAAATCGCGCTTGGGGAAGAGTATGGAGTCCGAAATCATCTTGAATCAGCATAGGGACTGTGCAAAGGGCATGCCTGAGTTGTTTAGAGATCACTTTGCGTCAGTCTACAATAATCATAATAACTGCTCCTCAACTATATTGCCTAACTCGAATGGGTTTGGTGACTCATTGGGTTCTGTAGTTGTCGATGAGAAATGCGTTGGGCTATGTATTAAAAAATGAGACCCACATTGTCTGCAGATCTTGACGGGATACCCGCTGCAATTCTTAAGGGTTATTATGAATTATTTACGCCTATACTGTGCACAATTTTTAATAACTCCTTGACGTCAGGAATATTCCCTGACGACTGGAAAGTGGCAGTGGATGTTCCGGTCCTGAAATCTGGAAATAGGGGTGATGTTCTTAATTACAGACCGATTTCTCTTCTCTCTTTTATTTTTGAAACTCTTTGAAATGGTAATTCATCAATTCCTCTCCTTCAAGTTTCGTAGTATAGTCATTTCTAATCAGCATGGATTCATGTCCGGCAGATCGACATCTACCAATCTCGTATTTCTTACGTCTGCTGCATCTGAAGTAGTTTGTAATAGAGGTCAGCTGGACGTTTTTTATTTCTACCTGAGTAGGGCCTTCAAGGTAGTTAACCACAACATCCTCTTATACAAGCTTTCCTTGTACGGAGTATGTGGTTCGGTATACGATTTGTTAAAAAAGCTATTTGTCTGATAGGCAAGCCTACGTCCGCGTCAACAATACTATATCGTCCTTGTACAAAAGCAAGCTCTGGAGTGCCTCAGGGATCTGTCTTGGGCCTCCTCCTTTGTAATATTTTTAGAAAAGATGTCTCTCAAGTCATATTAAATTCTTCATTTCTGCAGTACGCTGATGATATAAAACTTTACAAAAAAATATCGACCTTAGATGATTGCATCGCGCTTCAGAATGACGCATGTTCCTTCGGTCATTGGTGTTCAGACAATGACTTCCGCTTGAATCATTCTAAAACAAAAGTAAGGACATATTCTCGCAAGACCCACGATATATTTTTCCATATAGTTATCATGGCGAACTGCTGTCACGTGTAAGTGAACTGAGAGACCTTGGAGTTGTGTTTGATTCAACCCTGAGATTTGACACTTATGTTACCAGAGTGCTTCAATTGGCCTTCGGCAGTTAGATGCCACGTCTCGTATAACGAAGGAATTCAAAAGCCCGTCCGCTTTTTTCACGCTGTACTGTTCCTTAGTTAGATCCCAGCTGTAGTACGCCTCGGTTGTTTGGAACGGCATTTCCAAAACTAACAGTTTATATGCCGAGCGAGTCGAAAACAAATTTATTTCTATCTATAAATACCTTTACCTTGAGAAAGGTGATCCTTGTTTAAACGTTGGGTGTAACTCGCTACTCGTCAACTTGTTGAGCCTGCAGCAGCGTCGGGTGAAGGCAGATCTGTTTTGTTTAAAGGGGCCCTGCAATCATATTTAAGCGTCTACCTTTTTTGCGGTTTCCCCGTCTATTGGGGTTCGGGCAAGCCAGCGGCCACGG
Source organism: Ixodes persulcatus (assembly GCA_013358835.2). Lineage (NCBI taxonomy): Eukaryota > Metazoa > Arthropoda > Arachnida > Ixodida > Ixodidae > Ixodes > Ixodes persulcatus. The sequence goes on from JABSTQ010011238.1 coordinate 219,645, forward strand.
AGAGAGTAACTAAATATCAGTGCGTCATATTTTAACCGGACGACGCGGAAACCTCCTCTACCGACGAGGGCGACCCGCGGTACCGAAAGCGCGCGATATGCGACGTCTTTGGTCCTGGGCTTACTAATGGTCAGAGCCGCTAAAAGCTTCTTTTTCGTCGAAATACAAAATATAAGTGGCGCGAACCGTTTCAATTATTTACAAAAGTAGTTTTTGTTCAGTATTTTAGATCAGAAAAGAAACAAATGCAGTTTATAAAGTACGAAAACAAGAAATGACCCGTCGACATACCCGCCACCAAGCGGTGGAAAAGGCGGCGCATACTAGAAAGGAATAGTGGGATCAGGCGCCGACACGGAAAGGTCCCGGATGTACGCGGCGGCGCTGCGGTCGTAAGGGCAGGAGGATCTGAGCGTTCCGAAGGCCTTCGGCGAGAAGCTTTGTCTTGCGGTTTAGTCGTTTCGCGGTATGGCAGCGCGAAGTGGCTCCCATTCTGAACTGATCTTTACCCCGTGTTTGCTGTCGTTTGTGGCCAATGAAGTGTCATGCCGAATTAGTGTTTAATCCCGTGACAAATGCAATGAGAGCCGCTCTGGCTGCCCGTTGCATACAGCCCATCCAGAATATGCTTTTGTGGCGCCCTCTCGCGCCGTCGACACGGAGTGCGGCGGCCGTGAGCGGTCGCTGAGCTCACTACCCCTCCTCTAGTTCACGGCCACTCAAGCAACCAAGGACGTCATGAGGGAGGTTATTTTTTGCTTGTTTTTGTAATCTTAATTTGCCTATAACTTTTAAAATAAAACGAATTTCGAGAAAAGAAAAGTTTCACTCAGTTACTACGTTCAGTGCGCTCAGGTTCGGTGCAAAATAAAAACCAGTAAAAAAGTCCTTCAGGGCCCCTTTAAGACCCTGCATGGCTCGATTAACTCTCTAAGCCTTTTGTGTGAAATGAACCTTAGGGCTCTCTCCACGTGTGCCTACACGGCTCCAATCATCTATTAGAGCGCAGCTCTTAGGCGCCCCTTTCTGGCTTGAGCGGCGTCGGCGTCGACGTAACCGCGCTGTGCATGATGGGTAAATTTCCCCTCTAAATTTAGCGGAAATTTTTTCCCGCTAAATTTAGCTGAAAAATTTCACCGCTAAAGTTAGCGGAAAAAGTTTCCCGCTAAATCCAGCGGAAAATTTTCACCCGCTACATCTAGCGGAAAATTTTCCCCGCTAATTTTAGCGAAAAAATTCCCCGCTAAGTTTCACGGAAAATTTTTCCCGCTAAATTTAGCGGAACAATTTCCCCGCTAAATTTAGCGGAAAATATTCCCCGCTACATCTAGCGGAAAAACTTCCCCGCCAAATTTAGCGGAAAACTTTTTCTCCAAATTCAGCGGAAAAAATTGCCCGCTAAATCTAGCGGAAAAATTTCCCGCTAAATTTAGCGGGAAATTTTTCCCCTAGATTTAGCGGAAAATTCTCCCCTAGTTGGAAGGCGAGCAGGAGAGAAGGAGGGGCATAGCGTCCTCTCCGTACCTTCCCCTCCTCCTCCTCAACACCTGGGCTCTAATTCGGCGTTACAGGGAGTTGTAAACGGCTTTCATTTTTTTACATAGCTCGACATTTGAGCCACTTAAACCCGATCCAAAGATTGGCTGAGTGTTATAACCGCTTGCTTGGGAGAAGAGCGTGTTGGTTCAAGTCATAGATGAAGAAAGAATAAAACAATTAAAACTGGGACAATACAGCCACATCTTTCAACTAGCAACAGACGAGTAAAATTTTCACAGCGAGCAACCGACTATACCCAGGAGGGAGAGGGGGAGAGAAGGGGAGATAAAAAACGCGAAGTGCAAGTCAGAGAGGTGGGTTTATCTCTGATTTCAGAAATTCAACCTCAGTTTTCGTCAGCAAGAGGGAAGGGTTTGACACGTCGTTGATTGCTGTGGTCATGGCAAATGACTCTATGATCTCTCTGCCTAATCTGCTGTCACGCCCCCCTACCCCCCCCCCCCCCCCCAGGATTTTTGTTCATCAAAGAGGGGATTACAAAGCGAACACGAACGGGCATGTATGACTACGGGATAATAGGAATCTGGAGAGGCCTTAGAAACTTCGTTGTGATGTTCCCGGAGTCTGTGCATTGGTGCATCTGCCGGTCTGACCTATATGTATTGATAGCCGCAGCTCAAGGGGATGGAGTAAACTTTATTCTCTTTGCATGGAATGAATTTCTTTTCGTGTTTAACAGTGCAGCTAATCGGAATCCGGTTGTTGTTCACTTGTTGACAGAGTTGCTTAAGGCGCATGCGGCACGAGAAGACGAAATTCGCCAGTCACCAGCCACAAAAAAGAAAGCTCGATTCGCCGTCATTCCTTACGTACACAATTCAGCCCATCGGATAAAATCCATTGCCTCAAATTGCGACACGAATGTCGTCTTCTCGTGCCTCATGCGCCTTAAGCAACTCTGTCAACAAGTGAACACCAACCGGACTTCGATTAGCTGCACTGTTAAACACGAAAAGAAATTCATTCCATGCAAAGAGAAGAAAGTTTACTCAATCTCCTTGAGCTGCGGCCATCAATACATAGGTCAGACCGGCAGATGCACCAATCACAGACACCGGGAACATCAGAACGAAGTTTCTAAGGCCTCTCCAGATTCCTATCATCCCGTAGTCATACAAGCCCGTTCGTGTTCGCTTTGACATCCCCTCCTTGATGAAACAAAAATCCTGGGGGGCATGACAGCAGATTCGGCAGGGAGATCATAGAGTCATTCGCTTTGACCACAGCAATCAACAACGTGTCAAACCCTTCCCTCCTGCTGACGAAAGCTGAGGTTGAATTTCTGAAATCCGATATAAACCCACCTCTCTGACTTGCACTTCGCGTTTTTTATCTCCCCTTCTCTCCCCCCTCTGCCTCCTGGGTATAGTCGGCTGCTCGCTGTGAAACTTTTACTCGTCTGTTGCTAGTTGAAAGATGTGGTTGTATTGTCCCAGTTTTAATTGTTTTATTCTTTCTTCACCTATGATATGTTATAACCGATACGCGTAATCTGGACGTCATCAGAGGTTAGCAGGCGATACGTTGGCCTTCGCTGAGGACATTTGCGTTGTTTCAGGCGCTTGCAAAGACTAGTGCTGGGGTATGCTTTTGCTTTGAACTTCAGTGAGGGCTTCTCAGAAGAACTAACGCTGGGAGCCTGTCGTTCATTTGTTTAACGTGTCATTCATTTAGCAACTGAAGCAAGCGACGCCGCCACAGTAGGCTGTGCTCTGGCACTTTAGACTTTTTTAATCAACGTTCGAATGTTACCGATTCAAACTCCGAACACCTGATATAATGATCGCAGCACATCATAAAATACTTGCCTTCGAGCACCATGTACCGGCTTCAATATTTCTACTTTTATGTGTTCCTTCTAGACTTGCGTGTATCGCCTGGCGTCAAGCAATGGCAGAATGTGGTGCCACCAACGTTCCACCGATTCACAATCCAGCCTCTTATACGCCGTTTGTTTAAGCTGAGAATATAGAAGCTTCGCCTTCAGCGCGAGTTTATTGCCCTTGCTAACACAAGCGGGAAAAAGCAAACGCGCAACTAAAGCGCAGCAGAAGCCAGCGAGCTCGCGCTGAAGGCGGAGCTTTTAGTCTCAGCTTAAGGGTGAACAGAGTATACAATAGAATCTAGAAAGCTTGACAAGTTGTCACGGGAACCGCCTCTAAAAACCGACAAACGCCCTCAAATATAGCGAATTAGGTCCTGCTAAGTTAAAAGTTACAAAATGCATTCCAGAAATGATAAATTAGACGGGCGAGGTATCGCCCGCCAAATTTAGCTCACAATGGTCACGTGAAATTATCAGCCACGTTACTTTATCAGCATAACGTCGTCACGTGATACGAACTATGTGACAACGTCAGGCAATGCAACACAATGAACGTGACTTTACACCTTGGCGTGACACTAAAATTCACGATGTCAAGATACTATGACGTCACTCTACATTGTTTCACGGGAAGTGACGTCATGGAACACCACGACGCGACACTGTGACATCACGTGCCCCAACCACGTTACCATCGGTCATATTGGACGTACGAAGGGGTTTAGTAAATCTCAAACAAATACCCAGCGCAGCTCAAAACAACGCGGCTCATTTTGTGTTTTGAGTATGCCCAAAAGAATAAGAAGAATTTTAATTATTTATATTATCGTCTTATTTAAATAACTCCAATAGGACTTTATTTGGGTAGGACAAACTTGAGCGTCTCAAACTGCCACTCATGTAGAAGCGTGCCTGCTCTGTTGCGGACCGCCCGGTCACAAGATATATAAAAAATACTCGAACACGGTTGAAAACAGGTCAAAGCTAAGGCGCAGAGTGCGTGAGACAAGAGACGCGGTTTCACGAGTACCAAAGAAAAAACAACAACAACAAAGCGTCGGAACGCTAAATATTTTGGTGTCACCACGCGAGTAAGAATTGCGTACCCTAGCAGGTGTCATAAATCCGTCACTTTCGATTGTCGTGCAGCATTCTTTCTTCAGAACTATACACAGAAAGATAAAATCCTAAGGAAGGCGCTATGCTCCGATTCACGATAATTTGGCGGACTGGGGGAGGCCGCGGCCCCCGCGGCCCAATAAGGGCGCCGGAGCAAGGCACATGATAACACTCCATGGTCGAAACCACCGGGGCGTCGTTACCGCCACAGCAACAGAGCCCTCGGTAACAAAAAGGAGTTCTAGGCTTTTTTTTTTTTTTTTTTTTTTTTTTAAACGACAATTGAACTTACGCGATTCCATCTATAACGAGAAGATGAAGAATAAAAAAATGAACAATCACAAATTTACGAGTTCCGATTGAATGTAAACCAAACGTGACGCCACACTTGTAACCGCTCAATTTTCTGCGCCTTGTAGCGCCGTGGCCGTTGGCGATCGCAGCCGTGGAATCGACCGTTTCCACTCAAAACACCCCACTGTGCCCTAGCATTAGCACTCGTCACGCGGCTAACGTGAGCGTTTGGTTTTCTCATAAACTGTTTTTGAAGTGCTCGCTATTCTAGCGGACGTTGCTGCGGTGGACATTCATCCGAACTTGGTTGGTATCGGAGCAGGAGACTCTTGGCTAGCAGACGACAGCCGGTTCCTCGGGGCCTCGCGCCTTGCATTTGGCGCGGTGACAAATGCTCCCGTGACGTCGGGTCAGGTGCCTCGCTCCGACGTTCTTATTGGATCGCGGGGCCCTAGCCTCCACAGTTCGCCAAGTTATCGTGAAAATGAAGTATGAGTAGTGCGAGGCACGATCAGGTGAGTTTGTAATACCCGAAACGAGGGCGCCACAGTTGGTTCAGAGCTTCAGCGCAGGAGGACTTTCTCGGGCTAAAATAAACAGATCCACTTTTGCGTAATATTTCTTGTTTCAATGTCGGATTCGAAGCGGTCAGAAAATAGAAGTACCTGGCCGGCATAGCCGATTCACAATGGACACTCTTGGCACTCAGCCGAAAACAGCGTCGAGTACAGTATGTCAGGTTGGCGTCAGCGCGACCACCCGATTTTTCAGACATCGGCAGGATCAAAGTGGCATCGACACAATCTTTCAGATTTGAGATTAATATTGGCGCAATACTGTGTGCTCCCTGGGCTGTATATTTCCACGTTTTCGTTCATAATTTGCGAGCGGAGACGATTTTTTAAATCGAAGTTGAACTGATAAAACTGATGCACGCGCGACACGTAATCTTCTGCTCGTGTCGGACGTATGGTTCGATCGGAGTTGCGAAAACTATTCTCTAGCACTCTCTAATAATACGCTACTTCGTGTGGCGATTAATCATACTCTGTGTTTCAATCACCGCACATCAGCAACCGTTTCACTAAAGCAATAATCATGAGCGGCTATGAAATTATGGTTGTATTCAACTGCATCACCATTACGCCCCTTTCACACCGTGTGAATGAAGGACACCCATACACCATTTCTACGGGAGTTCAGACACCGTCGCTACAAGTGGTGCGTAAAAAGGCCGTGCAAGGGGTGTAAATCATCAGGACACCCTTCTTACACCAACCGATATTCACAAATCATGTAAGAAGGGTGTTTCTTTTAAATTACAGCCTTGTTACACCCTTTTTGCATAAATATGGTTGTTGCTAGGTTTAGTGTGTACTACAATGAGAGTTTCTAGATGTTATATTTAAAAATAGAGCGCAAACAACAATCTTCGGCCTTACCAAGTCTTCCCGACGTGACGGCTACCCAGGACAAGGACTGCGCGCATACCTTCAGGCTCCGACATGATGAGACTCGTACACTACGAGACGAGGGTTTCAGCAAGTTTAGCACCGACAACACGACCAGGGCGAAAGTGTAGAGTCGAGCGACGAGCGACACAGGCACACAAAGTTTTCAGGGACGTCGTCGGAACGCACTCATAAGATAAACGTATCTAGTAGCCCTTTCCCCTGGTAGAGAGTGAGCCCTCGCAGCTGCGGAACTTGTTTGAGCATCCGGTCTCGGCTGACCTCAGCCACCGATCACCGAGCGACGGCGCAGTAGGCGGGCACGGCGCACCCTTTTTGCTGGCAACGCCGCCTTTGCTGCGTCGCTCTTCCCGCCGCCGCCTTTCAATGCCTCTCGAGCTGTGTTAAAAATACATCGATATCAGAAATTTGAAAATTATCACCAACCAAATCCTACAACGAAGTCCAGATGTTTTAAAACCGACTCGGTTTTTTTTTTTTTTTTTTTTTTTTTAGGGGTGACGTTTTCCAGATAGAGTACATCAGCTTCGTTTTCTTCTACGGTGAAGGTCTCTTGTTTCACTTGTTTGTTAGGTGGCTTAGTCCGTTCACGTGGGATGATGGTAACGTCCCAGTGGACCTATTGAAATTTCCTGGTGTTGTTTGCAATGCCACGATTCTGTAAAAAGCAGCTTGTTGAAGTTCGTCACAACATTTATGATGCGGGTGTTTGCGAACTAAATTTGATGATCATTGTCCTCACAGTGCTTCACAACAGCGCTGCGATCGCGGTACAATTTGCGGACATCGTTTGTGTGTTGTCGAATATTCTCTGGGAAGTTCTATGTTGCGCCGATGTAGGCGGCAGAGCACTTTGCGCAAGGAATCGAATATACAAGAGCCTGCGCTCTTTCATTAGAGAAACGATCTTTCAATCAATCAATCATTTTAAATTTATTTCACCAAGAAAGATGGTAGCCGGGGCAAAAACTTCAATACGTGCAGCTTTACAAGGCTTCAGCTCTAAGGCAGCAGCACACGTACAGGGCATTGTTCACAAAATCAAATCTTGAAAACATTCTTCAAGTTCAGAAGGGCGATAAAAGAAAAGTCACAAGGCTCCAATGTAACATATAACATCAGCTGACACACTACACATAAGACACGAAGCCTGAAGTTCACAACGTCAGTAGTAATATCATTAAAGCTTCACATGCTGAGCTATGGCTAAAATCTGTTTTAACATTCAGCTTGTTAAAAACAAAAGAAAAAAAAACAGGCCGAAGACATTTAAGGCTGCTTACGTGTAGGAATGCGAAAGCTTTCCTACAAGCAGCGCGCCACGTCTTCTTTTGCACACGGCTCTCCGGCGGTGACATCAGGCTCCCCCACTGCACAGGCGCGGCCCCCACCGGCCTCATGGCTTCCGTTACGAAGCGTCTGCGTTGCTGTGCTTTTCTTTGTGTTTTATTTTTGAGGAGCGTCCAATTCGACCTTGACCGGTACGTGCTTGATGGCGTATCGTTCTGACAATCTTCCGCGCACAACGCCGACGCCTTTTCTCGTTATGGGAGATATAAGTAGGGTTCCGTGTTTTCGGTATATACCGATAAATACCGATAATTAACCCCCGAGGCGTTTTTTTCTGAATCGGTAAAAAACGAAAAACACCGAATTCAAGCTGCGGAAAAAAATGGCAGCTTTGCTGAAAGAATCTTCTAGCCCGCTTTCTTTTCTCGTTGACCCGGAACACAGCCCCCCTGAACTTTCCTTGGGGTCGTCCCTTTCTTTTGAAACCATGCTTATTGCCCCGTTCCCGTCCCTTATCTTTTTAGCACTACGGTTTTCAAGTATTTTATTTAGGCATACCGTAGGTTTCCTGGTATGTGGGAGAAAGGAGGAGTGAAGAGGGGAAGGGGGAGGGCAATAGAGCAATGCATTGGCAGCTTCTGGAGAGCGCACAGCAAGGAATGGCCAGTCTCGTCAAAAGCTTCTTTTGATTTTCTTGCCATCCCCGTTTCAAGCGCGAACGTGGAGCGTGAGTTTTCTGGACTGCGTTTACTCAGCCGCAAGGAACGTGCTCCGATGTCTGACAAGTCTCTGACAATGTACATGTCAATTTTTTTCAATAAGTTTCAGTTTTGATATCATGCTTCTGAAAGCGTCACGCTTTCTGTTATTTCCATATGTATGTGCATTGTGTGACGTGTTTGTGTGTACAATGAACGTGTGTAATGTGAGGTGTGCCGTGGTTTTTCTAGTAATTATGCAGTCGCTTTGCAACACAAGCCCCGATAATCACCGATTTCTTTCCAGCATTGAAATTAAACACCGAAAAACACCGATTCCAAGAAAAAAATAAACACCGATAAATAACCCCCGAATCTGAAGAAAAATAGATACCGAAAACGCGGAACCCTAGATATAAGGCTTTCGCCTTAAAAGGATGGCAGTATGTGTGTAATCGTTTTCAGTCCATAGTTTGTCCGGGGGGGGGGGGGGGGGGGGGGGGGGGTACACTCCACTCTTCGCTGCGCTGTGTGTTATAAACGCTAGTATTTTTTTTTATTTAAATTTGATATTTGTTGCAAACAACTTCATTAATTTTTGTGTGCTGTTTTATAAGATATTAGAAGCCAGTAGTAATGCAGGTGTGTTCATCTGACAACATTAAAGTGGGCGAAAAAGAGCATCTGTATGGTAAACATAGGACACATTTGAAACGACCCTTAGAGCTTTTTTTTTGTGTTTTTTTTTTTGCAGTGTTAGAAGTTTGTTTATATTTCGAATGGTCGTGGTACCCCATACGAGGTGGCAATATTAAAGATATCTCTGCACGAGGCCATGAGAAATTATTAACTTGAGAAAAGGGGTGAAAACTCCAAGTTATCGGTCGCGGCATCATACGTCCAAGTGTTCATACTGGTTTGTGGGACACCTGAATACTTTCTTTTGGCAGCGTACGCGCCAGTGCTTCGCTAGTCCCCATTGTGTAGGAAACACAGATGGCGGGTGTGTGGGCGGAGCCGCGTGCTGTTCTCTGTAGCGAACCCAGGGTAGACCTTGTTGACGGACTCCGCGGGAGCCAGGTACCGACCAGGACATCGGGAAGAGCTTCGGAAGCCGGGTGACTTTTGACAGACGTTTAAGTTACATTTTTACAAGTAGAAAATTAAGGCAGAGCGAAGAGCAGCCGTTCGCTGCCCCTTTTATAAGAGTTCCCTGTTGCACACGCCCCCGAGCTCTTTTGGCGGTGACGTCAGCCCCCACTCTTTCCTGCATCCGCACACACAGCACACACAATGGTACGGCTAGCGCCGAGGCACGTACCGTTGCCCTGTCACGCGCAAACACACGAGGGCGCCGAAGGTGAGATCTTAGGCATCGCACTCATCGCCGCCGCGCCGAACGCGATACCTTCTGCCTTGCACTTGATTGTTCTTGGCTGCAGCCGATAAACATTGGTCGCGCCGCCGCCGGATGCTCTTCGGATTTCGTCTCTCGGCAAGCCGGCCTGGGCTTGGAAAGTCCGTCTGCCCTGCTTCCGGTGTCGTCTTCTCGCCGCCGCTTTGGATCCTCGCTCGGGACTCGGCTGGGTTCGGCATCCGTCGACAATACTGGGCAGGCTGGTTGACCTCATTCGCCGATTTAACCCCGCCACGGGCCATACGCAACAGTCGTCTGGCTCGCTGAGCTGACAGCGAACGGATCACCATGGAGGAGAAATTTCACCGAATTGTTCGGTTCAATACATCTGTGGCTGAAGGTGTCGACGATTGCGATCTTGACGCCGTGAAACACGAGAGATGAAGCGGTTGGTGTAGCCGCTCTTCTTTAAATCGGTGATGAGTGTTTTTTCTTCGTTTTTCCCGTACGTCTCTGATGAGCAGATGTTTCTCGCTCTGGAAAGCAGGGTCGTGACCACCGAATCCTTTTGGACTTATTGGTTGGTTTGAGTCAAACCGGAGGTAACGCCCTGTGTGAGTTGGCTATCTATGCTGTGAAATCGAGGTGCTCGCCTTGCCTTTTCATAAGCACATAGAGAAACGCAAAAGTGTTGTCCTTCTCACGTTCCACTGTGGATTGGATCGCCGGCTCGATGGTGTTTAAATGCGCTAAAAGGTTGTCAACTGCCGACTTTTTTCTGATACAAAATATATCGTCGACGAAGAGCAACAACACTTTGGAGCTTGTGGCGAATGAGTCCAGTGCCCTTTGTTCAATTGCCTCCATCGTCAGGTTTGCTGTAATGGACGAGATCGACTCACCCATGGCGGTTCCGCTGGTCTGACTATAAAAGTCTCTTTTAAACCTGAAGTAAGTGCTGCTAAGACATAACTCAAGGAGGCGGCACAGGCTGGTCCTTTCATTTAGTTTTTTCTCTTTCTTAAGTGCGTCTTTAGCCGTGGCGATTGCCAGGGGAACAGGAACGCTTGGGAACAATAAAATCACGCTAAAGAATACCAGGCTCTCCTTGACGGTGACCTTGGGTTGCGAAGCAAGCTCCACGAAATGGCCAGAGTTTTCCACATAGGTCAGCGTTTTTCAATGAGGGGAGAGAGTGTCTGATGAAGGTAGTTGGAGAACGCTCAAAGCGGCGAGGTCGTAAATGCTACGATGGGCCATCGTAGACTTCACGACCTCACCGCTTCGAGGCCGTCGTAGACTTTAGAACCTCGCCGCGTCGCGCGCTCTCGAATTATCTTCCTCACACACTCTCTTCTCTTATTGGAAAAACGCTGACGTATGTGGAAAACTGTGGCCATTTCGGGGAGCTTGTTTCGGAAACTAAGGTCACCGCCGAGTAGAGCCTGGTATCCTTTAACGTGGGTTTATTGTTCCCAAGCGTTCCTGTTCCCCTGGCAATCGCCACGGCTAAAGACGCACTTAAGAAAGAGAAAGACCTGAATGAAAAGTCCAGTCTTAGCGTCGATGAGCTGTGCCGCCTCCTTGACTTATACCTTAGCAGCACTTGCTTCAGGTTTAAAAGAGAGTTTTATAGTCAAACCAGCGGAACTGCCATGGGTGCGTCGATCTCGGCCACCACAGCCAATCTGACGATATGGAGGCCATTGAACAAAGGATACTGGAGTCATTCGCCTGAAGCCCCAAAGTGTTGACTAACAAGGAAACAGCGCACCCTCAAAACAAGCACTCTAAAGTTTTCATGCACACAAAAGAAAGAGCCACTTACACAGCGCTCTGTAAGTGGCTCTTTCTTTTGTGTGCATGAAAACTTTAGAGTGCTTGTTTTGAGGGTGCGCTGTTTCCTTGTCAGTCATGAACAACCAACTCGCCCGAACCTCCGTTTTAACAAGCCCCAAAGTGTTCTTGAGCTTCGTCGACAATATATTTTGTATCATAAACAAGACAGAAGCAGACAACTTTCTAGTGCATTTAAACACCATCATGCCAGCCATCCATTTCACAGTGGAACCTGAGAAGGACAACACTTTGGCGTTTCTGAATGTGCTTATGAAGAGGCACTTATGATTCATTCCATAATTTCTTGTACGTTTTTGTTAATGCCGTTCAAATTTTTTTTATCCTAAAAAAAAATCGAGGTCGGTGCTGTCAAACCTTTTATTTCCACAGCCCCAATATTTCGTGAATTGGGCATATTCGCGGCCTTACACTATAGGTAGGGTTCGGTGTTTTTGGATCAAACCAATCAAAGTATGTCAAATTCACTTTTGGAAATTCAGTTTGAGCCAAGAAAGGTCAGTAAGTTAGACCAGTACGGCGCGCCAAGAGCTGTGGGATCTGTCGTCGTCGTTGCAAACATTTGACTGGGAGGGAAAGACCGATTTTTCGTCCCAAAACAAGAACCGATAATAATGCCTTGCATGCCCAATGCCGCGAGAGGGTCGTCGGGTATCGTTCTCGGGAAAAAGGGAGTTTTCGTAGATTGTTTTCGCCGTCCCGTAACGTCCCCCACAAACCGCTACGATACCCGGAACTCTACAGTCAAGGCTTTCGGCGCGTAGGCGCAGTAGCGACTTCTTCGTTGCGGAGGGCTCAGCGGAGGGGGAAACGCGGTCTAAGAAAACTCCATAATCTTTCTATTGGGGAGGTTTAGTAGACCGTCCGATAACTCCAATAACGACACCCGATAACGGGTATCTATGCATGCTGAAATGCGCCAGAGGACTATCGGGTATCGCTATCGGGGTTTTCGCAACAGTCCATTAAAACTCCCTAGTAGGGAGTTTTAGTAGACCGTTTCCGCAGCCCGCTGAGCAACCGCATAGTGCTCCGTAATCCGCCAGAAGTTCTTGAACTATGCAGACAAGGCTGGCGGCGCGCATGCGCAGCTGCGGCGTTTTCTTTACGGATACCGCAGCGGAAGAGAAAAACGATCTACTAAAACTCCCTACTATCTCAACAGCCGGACGTAGGTTATAGGCTTATAGCAGGTTATAATCAGTTTCGGTAACGATTCCAGATACTCCTGCGGCGCTTTTGTGCGCGCGTCGCTTTATTATTGGGAATCGCTATATCAGAAAAAGACGGTCTGCTAAAGCTCCGACGTGCCGGACATGACTGCGTCATATATCATTACCGGCAGGCACGTAGCCAGGATTTTGTGTCCCGGAAAGGGGGGGGGGGGGGGGCATCGTGCCTTTCCCCTGGATACGTACCTGATTATCGGAACAACGTTCTACGCTTTTTACATACCGCGGTTTTTGAATCAAGAGACAGAAAGCGAAATTTTAATAACAAATATCTCAAAACCTATTGTCTTTTCGGAAACTGTTTAAATTGGGTTAGCCCTTCTCTAATAATATGACTCGCTTTGAATCCGAAATACAACACAGTATGTTTAAGTTGTCAATCTATTTTGATGGTTATGCCCTTATCTAACTTCCGTCGACCCCCACAAACACAGGGAGAAAACGCCATTCAGGTAAATCTCACCCCCTTTTTTCACAGTCTGTTTGAATGAAGATCAATCATCCCGTATATTAATCTATATCACTCTTTCATGTCGCAATTTGATTACATTAATTTACACTGGCTATTTGTGGCTACGTTGCTCTGTAAGTTCGCGCACCACGCAGCGAAGTTTCGACTCTACTTCAATTTCGGACCCGGGCCGGGCCTGATTTAAAAGGCGTCGGGCCGGCCCGGGTAACATAACATTGCTGCGGTTCTGGCCGGGCTTGGGCCTTGGCTTGGAGCCCCTGGGCCGGGCTCGGGCGGGTAACTGAGAATGGTACCGGTCCCAGGTCGGGCCCACGCTCAAAAAAGCGGCCCGTGCAGAGGTCTACTTCAGATAACGCCTTGGCGGCTGCACGGCACCAGTCAAGGCGGTCTAGGCTACCCTTTCGCGTTTGGTTTATGCAAGGATAGGTCTAATTATAGGGATCTTCAGTCACATGAACTAACCGCAATGGGTGTGCGGGAGGGGTGCCTTGACTGCTTTGTCTGGCACCCTTGCTGCACGAGTGAGCATGCAGCCATCGATCGAGGCGTGACCAAAGCAACTAACTCAGAATTCGGGCGCGTGCGACTAGCAATCGCAAACGCTAAAGTGAGACCAAGTATAAAGGCTCTCAAAAACTTCATCATTTATGCCAGGTGTGCGCAAACCTTTCATGCCCGACACCCTTAAAGGACCTGCACGCCGTTCGGCGACCCCCCCCCCCCCCCTTTTTTTTCCTAATTATACTAATATAAAGCGCAGTATACAGTCTAGTTGGTACACCTTTTTATAGCCTTGTTACACAGGCAGCCTTAACCTCAGTTAAGCCGACCGCGGTCAAGCATAACCGCAGTTATCCGCAGTTACACCGACCGCAGTCAAACTTAGCCACAGTTATCCACAGTTACACGGCAAACGAAGCTGCGGTGAGCCAGATAACCTTGGCTAAAGTAGACCTAGGTCGGCAAGCTCGATCGCCTCGTGCTCGCTAACCACGTTCAACATTGCGCCGTCCGCGTCTTAGCCAAATTTCGCAGGCGGTCGCAACGCACTTGCTATTTCTAATTGCTGGGGGAGTCATCTAGAAACAATCTTAGTTGAAGATATTGTTGGAGGAGCCATACCTAGGGATAGTAGCGGCCTTTATAGCGATCGCGGCACATCGCAGGATGAAAAGAATTCTATTATTTCGTTGTTATTGTTGTTGTTTCCGGGAGTTAGCACTGACAATGGCATTAAGCCTTCTGCATGAGTCTTTTCTCAAAATCAATCGAAAGCGGTTGAATGCTTGCTTTTTCCTCTAGAAAAAAAAAGCAAGGTTACCTTTATAATCGATATTAATTAATAATTTTTCCGCTTCAATATTTGAAGTGATCACGTAACCCCACACTTGCAGCTAGAGCCATGTAACAGAATCCCGGTTCAGTTAGGTGTAACCGCGGTTATTGGCCACGAACCGCGTTTAGGTTAATCCAAATTAAGGCTTTCGTGGGCATTAAAGCCGCTAAAATAAAACAAATCACGCTCTCAGTGAAAAAATACCCGAGACCAGCGGTGCGATCGACCGGTGCGCCTAGCATTATCCATGTTGTTGAAATTCTTAAAGGAATTGGGGAAAATAGCAAGGGGTCTAGACCCACATGGAGACGTGACCGTTTCTTTGTTTTCCTGTTTGCCGGGGCTGAAACCCCCAGCTTGCGCAGGTATGTTGACGAGAAGCGCGGAAGATCTTCAAATTATCTGTACGACCACAGGCGCTACTCGCAGGGCACCTTCAACAAACAAATTTTTTATCAGCCAATATTTGCCCACATTCGAATTGTGCAGGATACCGCAATTACTTCTCACCTCCGAAAGCTACAGCAAAAAAAAAAAAAAAAAAAAATTCAATTAGATGGTTAAGAATCTCGTCGAAACTTCTTTTATCCTCAATATTCACGCAAGACGCAGCCACCGGACATTTTGTGCATTTCCAGACAAGCATGCCGTCCAGTGAATTGAAGGCTTGCTCGTCTAAATTGGTAGTAAAACATTTGAAACACCGTTATAGCATCATCGACACCTTGCTTTCCCCTCAAATCTCGCCCCGAGGCCCCCACTTTCCGCACCCCTGGTCTATGTTAAAGCAGCGAACGGTACAGCAAGGCGTGAATACCGCAAATGAGCGGCTGCAATCTCTCTACAAAGAAAATGGTGTCACCACATAAATCACAGCGCTAGTTTTGACACATCCTAGGTTAAAACTTTGGCGTTCAGGCGATGCCTTTGGGTTCAATAGGTGACTTCTTGGAGTAATATTTTTTTAGAGTTTTTCTCAAATCAATAAAGTGGCGTAAATTCGAGCATCGCAAAAATTAAATCGTTGACAATGTAGGTTTTATAGGAAGCTCTGCCCAAGGCGTACGAAATCCACCGGAAGAAAATTGTAAAAGTCTATTTCCACGCTGCAGAGCAGTAATAGCTCAAGCGTAGACTGACTTTGTACAGAAATATTGGCACTGGTTAGGTTGTTTGATGTAAAAGAGACGCAATATTCCTGTATGCTGTCAAGCTACACTGTTAGCAAAAATGACACGCCCAGACGTGTAAACCGTTGTCCCATAGCGGACACGTCAAAACGTGTTCGTTTTACACGCAGCCATGTGTGTTATTTTTCTACACATGAGGTGCCGTGTAAACTTTAACACGATATACCGCGTCTGTCTTCCCGAAACACGGTTGAACCTGTTCCTTATAAAACATGTCGGCCAGCAGCCGAGAGCAGGCGAGAGACGAGCCCAGCGAGCCGCGCGCCTTTCTGCCGAACTGAGAGCACACAGGACGCGTCTGTTCTCGTTCGATGTCTTTTATACACAGTAAACAGTCTCCCAGCGGCCGACGTAGTTACGTGCGAAGGTACGTACGTGCGTCGTCAGTATACCTACGATGGAGCCGCTAGACAGAAAAACGAATGCCGAACTTGCATGGATAAATAACTCGAGCAAACTATTTGTAATCAGGCGGTAACTTACGCCGCCTAGCGAGATTTCTAGCAGCTTATAAAAAACGAGTCTGTTAATACGCTGCGAACGATCACGAATAGACAGCCACCCTAAATACATCGCAGACAACACGAATACCACGTAGTACACAGCACCGACACATACACAAACACAACAACGACACAGCGTCCCACACTTCCTACTCAACGAGCTTTTCTCCCCTCGGCGTATATAAACTTTACATGTGCGGGTGATCTCTTTGGTCGCTGACCGTTACAGATTTAAAGAAGAAGGCAAAAAACGCGGCGCAATGGACATCCGTATGTAAGAGCTGTTTGCATTTCAAAAGTATTGAGGCAAAATCTATAATGTTAGTCCGTTGCGAAAAATAACGATCTATTAACAATAAATCCTAAACCGGTCATGAAAAAGCTTAAATTTTTGTTATTGTGATGCTCGACCAGCGTTATAAGCAGTCCGACAAGCTTCAATCAAATAGAAAACCAAATTATTGGGATTTTATCATTACGTATTCAGTAATAAATGGAAATAAGCCTCATGCAAAGCATTTTTTATTTATTCTTGTGAAGGACATCCGCCCAACACTTCACTTCCGCTAGTTGCAGTACGGGAGCAGACGCCTTCACTTTTGGGGCGTTTTGATGCGGTTTGTTGTCGTATGTCGTGTTGGTGTCGAGTGGAGCGGCGGGGCTTGGAAGTTTGTGACCGGTGTTATTCGTAATCACTGGTGTGGCGCTGATGCGTCTTTTTTTTTATACTGCCACCACCCCGAACTTTGAAGATTCACAGCCCCGTAGTACAGCATTACGCTGAATCGTGAGCTCCTTCTCTGTTGACGTCGTTTTCCTGGTACCACTCGGGGATACTGCAAGCGTTTAAACAGTGTGCACCGTCTCGCCTACATCCCCGGTGACGTACTCGACCTGTTGAAACTTATTGCTTCCGTCATTTTGGAGTACGCAAGGCAGTTATCTCGTTGCTTTGGTTTCCGTTACAAAAGCAAGGCAAAACGCTCGTAGTTCCCGCCCTCCGTACACGTTGGACATCTTCCACACTTTGACGCCGGATAACTGAATGAACGAGGATTTACATTTACTTCAGAGGTCACTCTCGCCGCTTCCTCAGCGTCGAGCAGCAGGATTAGCTGGCGACAAGCCGCAGATGAAAGGCTTGAGCATCAGCAGCCCAAGTGCACTCGGTGCCGATGCGGGCGATGCGGGTTTGTGTCAACCGGGAGGCCAGCACAAACCGTGACCGTTCTAGCTCTAAATCATAACACGGTGTTGCAGAGTGCAGGGTAAAATACAACTAACTACACGGACCACCGAAGCAAACGCACTGTTATCGTAAATCTTGGCTTGCGATTGCGCCTTTGTAGATCATCTTATTCGTTTGCTGGAGAGACGCAGACGACGGGCATAACAAAATCGCTTGCATATTCCGCATACCTCGCAAAAGCATTTACCTAGTCACCTTGCGAAAAGCTCGAAACACCGAGGCCGCACCATCCTAAGCTTTACCTTTTACCTGCTTTACAGTAGTTTGTACCTGCTAGTAGATATGCTTACTGAAACTGAAACTTGAGGAACTAGGGGCAGTACCAGAGAGAAAAGAAACAAAGTTGGGAAAGCTTGCTCGCTCTCTCCAATTTCTCTACTCTCAACAGATTGTACCATAGTAAATGCCCCAACGCCTCTTCCCAAAATAAAGAAAAATCACTACGCTCTCTACGTAAAAAATGGGCTCAGTTCATGCATCTGTGGGCAGGTAGGCAGGTAGGAAATCTTGCCCTAATTTATTCACACCGCATGATGAGCTCAACAAACTCACACGAGATTTACAGGAAAATATTGGTGGTGACTTAAGTTTCCCTGAAATCCTGTATAACTGGTCGTCTGGAGGACCGAATCATCTACTCGAGCGGTGTGCGTCGCTGTGCAAACACCTCGCTGTGCAAACGCAGTCCAACACGAAGCATAAAAACGACAGATTTAGGACAACAATCTGGAGTCCATTGTTCAATTAAAACGACGTAATTTTGTTGAAAATGCCCGCAGCTTTTTACTCACGGTATGCGTAGGGATACTTCCACATTTTGAAACGGAACGAAGGAAGATTTACTTTTAAAAACGCTTGCTGCGTCTTCCCGGACCAGCTGGACCGGATCAGTTGACGACGACGGGACTGAGCCCGTTGGACCTCAACCCCACAACAACCAATTTGCGCTCCGTGTTAGTGTGGGTTTCTACCTCCAAGCACCGCACCACACACCAAGAACGTTTCAGCTCTTTTTCGCATCGCCGTGTTGCACCATACAGAACGAGATCGCCGAAGTCAACGCGGCGCTGTCGTGTACCTTGGCTTGTGGTTGCGCACTCGTGGACCCTGTGACTCCCTTCGCTTACAAAGCACACACGACGATTACGATTGATATTTCTCGTCTTCCGGGAACATCACAGGGGCACTTCTCCGGTCACGTCTCCGCAACATGTGCTTGCAAACCGACGAGCTTCTCGCGTCCCAACAAACCAAAACAATACTGGCGCCATGTTAAACGTGCGTTGTTGCCAGATTTTCTCCGACCAAACAAAAACAACGAAAGCAAACCGGGTCTAGCTTCCAGAGTACATCGGCGTTGCGCCGTGGCCAGATTTTTTCTGTCAGCTCTAACTTAAAGATTACTTACAGATGCAGAAACACTGGCATAAAGTTTTAATATGGCGGCCACCACAGAGCGCCTTAAATTCTGAAGAGGGTGCATTGGAAGCGGCGGCACCTTCGCTTGCAGTTGAAGGGTTGAAGCAAAACGAAACCAACTGCAACGTCACGTGTTCAGATCGAGGGCACGCTTTTTATATCCATTTTAACTGTTTAGAACGAGTAATAAGACCCATAACTTTATTTGTGGTGTATAAGAAACTATTATCAAGACCTCTGAAATAAATACAAACATGGGCGACAAGAAGGAAGCCGCATTGCCATCGACTAGAATCATTGGCAGGAATGCCAATGATTCTAGGGATGCAACAGGAGTAGCGGAGAACGAAAGGGAGGAGGGGTAGGAGTATTGATCAAAGGGCAAGACTGGGAGAGGGTGAATGAGGGATGCAGGGAACACCTATGGTTAATAGGACAAATTACGGATTTTAACACACTACTTGGATTTGTCTACTTGAAAACGGGAAGGGATTCAAAAGAAGAAAATGCACAGCACTTGTCATGCATAGCGAGGGATGTCAGAGAAATTGGTTTAAATAGGGAAATAATTATCATGGGAGATATGAATGCCCATTTAGAAGATTTTGATGGGCACACAGACACAACAGGGAGAATGTTGCAAGAGTTCTGTGATGCGCTGGATCTAGTACTAGTTAATGCTCAAGTAAAATGCGATGGAAAAATCACGTGGGAGAGAAACGCCTCTCACTCAACAATAGACTACTGCCTCATGTCCCCAAAGCTGTATAACAGGCTAGGGAGTATGGAAATAGACGAAGAAGGTATAAAGAGCTTAGGGAGTGACCACAGAAGAATCAAAATCAAATTCGGTGCATCAGTAACAGAGCTAAAAATTCAGGAACAGGAAGGTAAATCGACTCTAAACGAAGATCAGTTACAAGAAGTATCCAAAAATATTGAGAACATAGTATCCAACCAACCGGAAAGAGAGTGGTCATATGAGGATTTAGTGGGCATTTTTAAGACTGAGTTGGAAAAGTACCGAGGTAGGCGAAGAGGAAAGAGAGGGAAAAAGCACAAACCTATAATCTGGTGGGATAAAGAGGTTAAGGCAGCCATATTACGACGTCAAGAGGCATCTCGAGAACATAGGTGGGCAAAGAAAAGGGGAGGAACCCCGGACGAAGTAGCAGCAAAATGGGAAAAGTTTCTCAATAGAAAAAGGAAGGCATCAGCTCTAATACAGACCAAAATTGGCAGCGCAGGGGTTCAGTGGATGATGGAGATAAATCAGAACGACAGAAATGCAGCAAAAAGGTTTTGGGAGCATATTAAAGCGCAGAGAAAAAAGACGGAGTCGTGCCAGCACTCACTCACCACGCAGGAAGGGATAAAGGTTGAGGGGAAAGAGGCTCGAGAATACATCAGGAGGACAATTGAAGAAGCTTTTTCGGAGTTGGAACCAAATGAAAAACTGTAGAACACCAATTATAGTAACGTGCAGGAGGAAGAGAGAGCCGAAACAATGGGAACTACTATAGGAGAATGGGACAGAGCGGAAAGTAAGATTCCAGCAGGAACAGCAACAGGTCCAGATGACATTCCAATCAGACTAATAAAAGCCCTAGGTAAAGCAAGCAAATTAAAGCTAACACAGGTGATAGACCAAATAATTAAAGGGGGAGACATACCCAATGATTGGAAACTAAGCAAGATGAGACTAATATATAAAGGCAAAGATAATAAAGATAGTATCAAATCATATCGCCCAATAAAAGTAACTTCGGTCATATACAGGCTAACTATGCAGATAGTAAAGAGAAGAATGGAAGGGTGGGCAGAAAGCACGCAGATTCTGGGTGAGCTCCAAAATGGTTTCCGAAGGGATAGAAGGCTTGAAGATAACTTATTTATAGCCACCCAGTGCATAGAAATTGCAGCGACAAACCATAGACCATTATGGGTAGCATTTTTAGATATCAAGGGGGCATACGACAATGTGAGTCAGGAAAAACTCTGGGAACTGCTGAGGAGGTATGAGCTAGATACACATTTGATTAGATTCTTGCAAGAAGTGTATACAAATAATGAGGTGGTTATAAGGTGGGAGGCAGAAACTACAAGACCAGCAGCAATAAAAAGAGGGCTTAGACAGGGTTGTCCCCTGTCACCACTGCTCTTCATGGTATACCTGAGTGAATTGGAAAACAGGTTAGAGTAGAGCAACTTGGGATTTGATCTGGCGTATATGAAGGGAGGGAGTAAAGTAAACCAAGTCATACCTGGACTGATGTATGCAGACGACATCATACTTATAGCAGATAGCCGGGAAATATTGGACAAACTAATTGGGATATGTGGAGGAGAGGGCGACAAGCTTGGTCTGAATTTCTGTAGAGAAAAATCTGGAGTGATGGTTTTTAATGACGAAAAGGGGGAGCCGCTGAGAATTCAGAACTTTGAAATAGACTATGTAGATAAGTACAAATATCTGGGGGTCTGGATGAAACAGGGAAAGAAATATATAGAGGAACATGAAGAAAATATAATAAAAAAAGGAGAAAAGAAATTCGGCTATTATGAAGCATAGAGCACTATGGAATTATAATAGATATGAAGTAGTTCGAGGCATTTGGAAAGGAGTCATGGTGCCAGGTTTGTCGTTTGGTAATGCAGTGTTGTGCATGCGATCAGAGGTTCAGACAGGATTGGAGGTCAGACAGAGAAGTGTAGGCAGGTTGGCACTGGGTGCGCATGGGAACACGCCAAATGAAGGGGTACAAGGGGACATGGGCTGGTCGTCTTTTGAGAGTAGAGAGGCTATCAGCAAATTGAAATTCGATCAAAGACTTACAAAAATGGAGGACGTACGATGGGCGAGGAAGGTGTACAAGTATTTGTACATGAAGAGTTTGAATACAAAATGGACGAACCGAACGAGAAAACTAAAATTTAAATATCTGTCATCTAGGGAGGAGACTGAGCGGAACACAGCGATAAAAAAAGGGCGTAAAAGAAGCCGAAAGGAAAATGTGGAGTGGGAGGATGCAAGGAAAATCAGCTTTAACAATTTATAGGTCACATAAGCAGGAAATAAGAAAAGAACAGGTTTTTGATAATTCACGGGGTAGTTCCCTACTTTTTGAGGCTAGGAACGGGGGTTTTAAGAACCAAAACGTACAGGGCTAGGTAAATTCGAGAAAATGGACACATTATGTGCCATATGCCAAAATGAGAACGAAACAATGAAACATCTTGTTTTAGAATGTACGAGGCTTCGTCCTGCTCTCCCGGAGGGGTCGGCGGATTTGACGGGGGCGCTCGGTTTTGCGGACGAGGATGGAAGAATGGAGAAAAAAAGGGTTACCATCACAAAAAGGAGATTGGAAAACTGGTGGATACAGCTCTAGGGAATATGAAACAAGGACGAATAATTAGCACAGCTGGGGGTCAGGAGGGACAGAGGAATATTGGGACTCCCTCCCGCGTGGCTCCGGCCCAAAGTCTCACACCTGTCCCCCAGTGGGTGTGGTTTAAGGAGGAACACCGCCGAGGTTGACCAGAGGAAAATTGGCGACTCCCTCGCCCGGGGGAGGAGGCGGGGGGCGGAGTTTAATTCTTTTTTTTTTGCCCGATCCCCCAAAGGTCTTCATGGAAAGTACTCTACCTGCCCGGTGATAGTTGCAGAGAGGTAAAGGGAAAAAAGAATAGAAGAAAAAAGGAAAAACAAATATTTCTTAATTAATAAACTAAGGCTAGGTGGCGCAAGCTACCGCCCGTTATAAAGGGAATAGCCAATATCCGCCCGCCCGCCCGCCCGTCCGTCCGTCCGTCTTTCCGTCCGCCCGTCCGTCCGTCCGTCCGGAATGGCAGCGAGCGCGGTGAGCGCGGGGTTCGCCCTGTCCCTCGACATGGCGTAATTGCTTTTGGTGCATATCTGTCTCCGAGACATGTTTTTTTCCGCGGCGTTTGTCTCCACTGTCCTTTCCAGGTGTGTCCCCAAGCATTCCGGTGCTTCGATAGCCGGCAGTGCTGCGGTCGTCGCCGGGGGCGATGCGTGTTGTCGAGGTCGGCTACACGGCTATGCGTGTATGACCGAACCAAAACACGTTTTTTACAACCTCGCATGACTTTTGAATGAATTATTCTTTACTCAACGTGTAAATGTATGGTAATTTGTGTAAATAGCGTGTTTTTCACCCCAAATACACACCAAATACACGGGACTTGCTAACAGTGTACTAAGTTTAATGAAAGCCAATAACAGCAGGATGACAATAATTCTTGTTTCCGAATGACCCACATATAGTTTTTGTTTGCTCTTTTGTACTTTTAGAAAAGGCTTTATAATTTTATGAGAAGCATTTATAAGTTCTAAGCCTAGGTACGATGATATACACTGATGATATTCTGATTTTGCATAAATATTACATCATTTATGTCATAAACACGAGTCACGTAGTAGTTTTCTTTCATTCAATTCTGTGTAGCACGGCGTTCCGCCTTGCAAGGGGACGTCAGACTCGTCCAAGTATCCCAAGTAGCCCAACTCGCCGGTTTGGGAATGGGGCGGTACCGGTCTGCCGGTAAGATCCTACTGGGCCTACGCTGGAAACGCCCCATGGTGCGACAACGGGCCAGTGAGATTGCCAGTCACTGGCCGGTGACTGGGACTGACTGGGACACCCAGCACTCGGCGTCCCAGTGAGTACCCGGGATGCTGCCAGCACAAATCCCCAGCGTAGTACCAGTAATACGGCAAGATACCAGCAAGACCTTAGGCTAGCGGCCTCCAGCCACACAGTTCCCGGTCTTGTTTTGTCCCAGAGAGTTCCCGGGCTGCTGCCAGCACAAATCCCCAGCATAGTACCAGCAGTACCGCAAGATATCAGCAAGACCCCAGGCTAGCGGGCTAAACCCGTACAGTTCCCGGTCTTGTTTTACGGGCTAACATTTGGTTTTGTGTGCAATTCACACCTTATTAGAAATGATGTAGTTCATAACGCGGGTGATTTTAACAAACAATGTGTGTAAACAATTATTTTGCACTGTGCATGAAAGTACATTTCTGGCATAGGTATACACCTTTTTGGTAAAGCAGCTGCCACATCCATCTGTCACTCATACATGGGTAGTAAATGAAACATACAAAATTGTTACCGTAATCGTTTATTGTCAGTTGCAGTGAAGCTACAGTTCGGCTGGTAATCATGGGCTTGTCGCCAGAGGAGTGCGCTGGATGAAAGAGGCTGCATGTCACTGGCCTAGGAAATTTTCTTCACACTTCTCATGCAGCTTGTGACGCAAGTCGGCCGTGCACCCGGGAAGGCGAGTCCTTCTTTACAGCACCTGTAAAGAGAAGCGACACCACAGTAGAATGACATGGTATATCAATACCAGCTGCGCGTGATAATCTAGAAATTCCAAACTGGGGTGAGGGGCATGAGACAGGCAGCCAAAGTAAAAGGAAAACTTTTTGTAGCTAATGCACTAATCGTCTATATTTTATTTTCTATCTGGAAACTATATCACAACAAAAATACTTTGATTGCCCTAAGGGACACAGCTGTAACAACACACTGGATGACCATCGGACAAAAATGGTCCAGTTATCTCATAATCAAGGTCAGCTATTTGTATGGAAAAGGCCCACTTTAGAGGAAGGCTTGTGGAAATCATCTATTTTATTTCAAAAGGGCATGTCGAGAGACGGGGGAGCTTGGCGGAGTAGTTGGCATGTAGTTTAACATTGTCGTTCGTCACGATAGGTGCGCTGTCCCTGATATCCACATCCAGTATTTTTAGGTAAATATAGCGATTCATTAGTCTTACTGAGACAATGAAAAATCATATCCTTGACATATACAGCTAACATTGATGGAAGCAGCATTTGAACCTTTTGAAGCAGGTTCTGTAGCATTCAAAATACTGGTATAAAGCAGCCACTAAAGCTTTTGAAGCAGATGAAAATAAAACAAATGAAAAAGTGATTGCATGCCTAAATGAGTTCGTCTGTGATTATGACTCCCAGTTCCTCTTTGATACTGGAGCATATTACTTATCCCATTTTGTGCTAAAAATAATTAGGATGCAAAAGGAACAGATAGCCTTCCCTTTTTTAAATAAGGCTCTGGTCAGAGAGGGGTCCATTTAAAACGGGTACCAAAAATGGTTGAAAAATAAATCATAGCCCAACCCTTCAGTTGCGATAAAGCCTCCCTCCCATCCCCGTTTACACTCAGTAGTTTAATTGGCCTGTAAATATAATTTCTGCAAAATGCCAGCGAAAACCAGCATATCCGCTACACCAATAAAAACGCGCCCCCAAGTTTTATGAACCTGCCAAACTCAAAACTCTAATATCAAAAACCACAAATCAACCACTGACAAATATTATGAAAGCCTACACTTGTGCAATAAATGTGACACAGCTCTTCAGCGGCACTGGAACTAGAGTTAAATCAAAGTTCGCTGCTCGTTTATTCGACAGCTGCACAAGAACTACAGTATTTACTCAAAAATAAAGACCCGTTTTTTTTTTTTTTTTCTTATCTTTTTTTTGGTTGTTTCTTTCTTTTAATTAATATTAAAGATTAATCTGTAATGAGGACAAAGGAGGTCGATCTGTAATAATCCTGAGAATGAATTCCGTGCCTATTGCGCTAACCCTCCAACAGGTCAGTCGCTGCTCTTATCACTCCAGTGCAAAGCGGTGATGCCCGACGCATGCAAGCTCATGTGCGGTGAGATGTAGTGAAGGTTGACAGAAGCGGCACAAGTGCGTAGGTACTCTGCAGTCACGGCACGAAGGCATGTGGCAGACATGATAATCGAGTGATTTCACCAGGAGCACAAGATCCTGGCTCTGTCTTATTACAGTATACCACCATTCTACTATTTTGGAAAGTTTTCGAGATTTTTAGTTCCTGACCTTGCAGACATCGTCTGGTAATTAAGACGATGTCGACGATCAACTGGCCAGCGCATCAACCAGCCAGAGCGATTGATGAACAATCCCTTTACTTCGTTTCACCTGAAGTCGACGCTACAGCAGACTCTACGAGCCAATGGGACCAATTAAACAGCATAAAAGCGCGACATCACGGCATTCATCTCCCTGTACGTGTTTTTTCATCGGCTAAACCAATCGGGTGCAGTGAATGCCCCGTGACTCGCGCTTTTAGTATGTGTGTTCGAGGTTGTATGTGTTCGAGCTTTCGATTGTGCTCAGACCTAAGATGAAACAAATTATATGGCGAGTAGAGACGCCGTGAAATATATTCATACCATTTTTGTTCCCTTCTACTTCTCTAAATATTAGGGCCAACCAATAATAAAATTTTTTTATATTTTGATTTAAGCCCATCTTGGCGCAGTTATGGCGAAATTTTGAGCGAAAATGACGCTTTGGCACGAGATGTACCAGACTTTCGTTCATGGTGCATTTTGGCACAAACGGCGCAGCACTTCCATCACTGAGCTCATTGTTGTACACATACTAATGAGATTTGGTAGACACAGGAAAAGATATATTGTTTTGCAGAGTATGACCCCCCGGTTCCCACATAATGACAATTTGACGGTTAAAACTGATCTGCAGACTTCATGATATAAAAAATAGCGGCTTACACACAAACTAGTATATATTAGCAACCTCCACAATCAAACTCACATTGAGTGTTTGCCATAGGCATGCCCCATAGACCTTGAAAATTTCCTCAAGCCTCACTTACTTTAAGCATATGACATCAAATGACAAGAAACATTCCCTCATGATCATCATTAAGGTGTCTACAGGTGCGAACAGTTCAGGCAAATTCATTGAAAGATACCGAGGCAGTAGTGAGGCAGTATACAGCTGTTGGTAGATGCAGGTTAATGTGTATGGGACATCTATTTTCTAAGTAATATTGTTCATCTTGTCAATTTTCTTTGCATACCCATCACATACTGAGACAAGGTTCTAGATACAGTGGAAAACAGGAAAGAAGAGTGTGTTCCAGATTTAGGCTTGCACAAGCTAAGTGGCATCCGACTTCATCCACTTAGAACTTATTGGAGTGGATCCGGGTGCAATATTGTCTAGCCCGACAATACTGCCAGGAGCACATGCCTCAAAACCTGTCAGAAAGGGGTAGAGGAAGTTTGAATATAAATTTCCCTATTACGATGCGCAGCTGCTCATACTGAGAATTGATATGAGCAATGTCGGCCATCCCTATGCCTGAAATATCTATGCGTAAGCCGTCCCTATCAGAAAAAGGTTTAGCTGAGCGCATTTTACGGCCCGCTCCGCTCAGTCACTGAGTGAGAAAGCCACCAGGCCAGCGCATAACGCTCAGCCGGTAGTGGCCATCGGGGTGCAGGAATTGTCTGCTCAATCGGCATCTGCGCTCCGATTGGTCCCTTGCTGACTGAGTGTTCTGCGCATGCAGGTGTTTTCCTGCTGAGCGGAGCAGGCCGTAATATGCTCAGCTAAAACTATCTAATGTCTATGTCCAGGGGTGAAACTCATGAAATGTACTTGGGAGCAGCCACGGGAGCAGCTGAAACTGCTGTTTTGGAGCAGGCTGGGAGCAGCTAAAACTACATTCTGGAGCAGGCTAGGAGCAGCTCAAATCAGTTTTCAGTGCACTTCAGCTTCTGTCTTAGACGAGCACGGCAGCAATTTCAATTGTGCTTAGCAGCACAGATGAGCATGAGTGGTTAGGAACCTATGTAGATGGGATAACAGTGTAACAGGTGCAAAAACTTGGCCTTAGTGAGAACCAAAAAGCAAGTACCATATGTTTCTGAAGATAGTGTCCTTAAGATATTTTCTGAGCGTCTTTCAGCTGCTCAAAATGCAAACGCGGCACTGTTTATAGCACGACGCACACATGCTCGACATAGTAATTATATGTGCGAACGACGTGACGTCTGTAAGCAATGGACGTGCAGTTCCGCGGAGGAACAGGGCAACAAATTTTGAGTTTATCCTTCTGTACAACTCAATATCGAAGCATCAGACTGCGATTGACGGAGTTATCATATTCGAAGCGATGTGCCAGAGCAAGATTAAAGTACGCCGAGCAGATCTACCCCTCGCGTGAGAGCTGCTGGCCGGCAAGGATTCGGATCGCACAGCGTTTCAGTTCAATGAAATCACGATTTATCTTGCAGGAATGCGGTTCTAACTTCTAACGATGAAGCACTAAAAGGAATATTTCGCTAATGAGCTTTCAACTGGCTGACGTCCCGAACCCGGGCCGCAGACCCTCAGGCTGACCTCACCTCGGCCGACTTGCTTAACCACTTATGGTTGAACAATAACAATGCATTCGCAGGTGATCTAGCGCAACCCGACCCCCGAATTTTTTCGCGTGCTTCCGACTCGGGATACACAGGAAAAATAAACGGAACAAAAAATTGCGAAGCCGACCAAGCTAAACGCTCTCATTGTTGCCAATCGAGTCGATAAAAACCGAAACCAAGACAAAAAAAAAATATTTTGGCGCACGTTGTGCGATTTGGAGCACAATGGCGCGAAGTATTGGCTGTGGCGCAGTTTCCGCAAAATGGCGCAGGATGGCGCAGACAAATGCGTCTGGCGCAAAATGGCGCAAATGGCGCAGCCGTTCCACCCTTGTATGTCGCAGCCACAACTGCAAAACGTGCAATCTCTTCTTCCTCGCTTGCACAGTACACTAAAATTGCACTGCATACTGCTTTAGAGACTTGCTGGCATGTTTCACACCCACTCTCTGAAGACAGCTAGGACTGTCGGTAAACGAGGAAAAAAAGTGTGAATACAGAACATGCACGCCAAAACAAAACATCAAACACATGATTGCATTAAACACAGGACTGCATTAAAGTTGCCAATTGGGTGTGTTTTATACCGCACAGCCACTGTGTGTACACAAGTCAACTAGCTCTACACATACCGCGCAGCACACCACAGCTAGGTTGAATCAGATATGTGTCACACTTGCCAAGCTTGAAGTACAGTCAAGATCTATATGAGGGTGAACAAGCAATGGCCGACTGCTCAGTACTGGGAGCATCATGCAGCACATGATTTGCTCTCCTTTTCAAATGCCTTGCGAACCAAGTGTGGTAAGTCGTCTGATGAGGAGAGAACGTTACCATGGACAGCACTGAGCAGTTGATAATAACCTGTTTACCTTCATATGAATCAAGTGTCTACCTGGCCGAAGTAGCCAGTGTGTGTGCAGCAGAAACGGCTGTATTGAAATCTCAAGAGGATGAAAGTTCAGAACAGGCTTGGTAAGGTTTCACATTGCAGGTATGCCCATGCAAATTTCACTTTCTAAAAGATAAAAATGTATTTCAACTTGTGACCCAGGTCAAGCTTTTCTTACACAGCTCTATATATAAGGCAGCTTACCATCAAAAAACGTTTGCAGACTGCCATGGACATGAACCTCGGCTCAGCTGGTGATGCAGGAACAAATCGGCCTAGCCGATGCTAGCTTCTGTTCGGCAAGGCCTGCACTGAATAGAAAGGTGAAAAATGTGGTGCAGATTATGTGAAACAAACAAACAAGCAAAAGCAATCCTTACATGCACAATTCACTAGAGGCACTGACAAATAAAAATCAAAGGTTGGGTCAATTATGTTAACGCAATATACTTCTAACGTGAACCATGACTGCTGGCAAGATATTTGCTACCTTCAATCTAGATAAGCTTGTACAACAGAAACGATGGTATTGTGATATCGTAGAGATCAGAGTTTGCAACAGGTGTGACAGGGTTTGGCACGACAAATATGCCAATGTCATTATTCATTTTAGCATATTCTTCGGTGACAGCGCAGAGAAACAATCACACATCAGATACTCAGAAAGACAAGTACACGCACTGAACTTACAACTCTTGTGTATTTGACTACTTCGTTCTTCTCATCAACGTCTGGATTGACTTTTCAGAACGTGATAAGCGGAAGAAATAGCACAAAATACAAGGAAAAAAGCGAAAGACAAGACGAAAGAGAAGAAAAGGAGATAAAAAGTAAAGAACGAAAAAAGAAAACCCTTACAAGTCACTCCTCTCCCTCACCGCTATCGTTTAGATAGAAATTGAAGCTCTTTTGTCGACCGCGCTATAAAAGGACTACTTACACACTTGTCCTTCAGATGCTCTATTCTTTGCGCTTTCATTATTTCTCTTGTCAGTGGGTCTCGACTCCAACTTATTGCGGAACAATTTTCAAAATGTGCTCCGCAACCACAATCCCCACAGTGGATTCCCAAATGTCCAGCAACGACTCGGTGGGTATTATAAAAGTGCTCCCTTAAACGATCACTCAAACACCTGCCACTCTGGCGTACATACTCCTTACCATACTACTTATGTAGGCCACACTGGCAGATGTTTGAATGATCGTTTAAGGGAACATTTTTATAACACCCACCGAGTCATCGCTGGACATTTGGGAATCCACTGTCCGGATTGTGGTTGCGTAGCACATTTTGAAAATTGTTCCGTAATGGGTAAGAGTCGAGACCCACTGACAAAGAAAATAATGGAAGCGCACAGAATAAAGCATCTTAAGGAGAAGTGTGTGAGTAGTCCTTCTATAGCGCTGTCGACCAAAGAGCTCCCATTTCTATCTAAAGGATAGCATTGAGGGAGAGGGATGACTTGTAGAAGCTTCCTTTTTTTGTTTTATTTTCTTTTTTGTCTTGTCTTTTGCTTCTTTCTTTGTATTTCGTGCTATTTCTTCTGCTTATCACATCCCGGAAAGTCAATCCAGACGTTAAAAAGAAGAACGAAGTAGTCGAATACACAAGAGTTCTAAGTTCAGCGCGTGTACTTGTCTTTCTGAGTATCTGGTGTGCGACTGTTTCTCTGCGCTGTCACCGTAGAATATGGTTCACCAACATGCCCAAGCATCTGTTATATTGTCACAAATGGCAAGTGATGAGGCGGCGAATGACTGAGTAAGCTGAACGTTTAATGGGGCGAACTTGTGCCCAAACATAAAAGGATAAATAAAGATAACAACAGAGCGTCGCGGGCGTCGAAGGCGGCGAAGCAGCAGGATCGAACGCTGAGGCGAAACTGACTCTGGCTCGCTACGCGAAGCCCCTTATGTACACGAGTGGGCTTCTGGAATAATCGGCGCCGAAGGTTCGACGCGTAGAACATTCGGACCTCGAACAAGCACCATGGATTCTCGAAATTACCAGAACACTAAATTGCAGGGATAAACAAAAGACGCGTCGCTCCCAGGACTCGAAGCCTGGCTTTTCGCGTGGGAGGCAGGCACGATAACCGTTAGGACACGCGCGCGCTGCCTACTTCGCTAGCTGCGCGCGCATCATTACTCCCCCCTTTAAAAAGTGCATCGCCCTGATGCAACAAAACAAAACAAAATAAAAAAGAATGATAAACTAAAGAGTCATTGGGAACACATTAACAGTCCTATCGAGCGTAGTACGGCTTCAGGCGCACGACGTCGACGACTTCAGGTCGTGGTGGGCGGCGTGATGATCTTGTTCCGTCGGGCATCACCTCGTAGTTTAGATCCCCAAGTCGACGAAGTACCTTGTAGGGTCCGAAATACCGTTTTAGAGTTTCTCGCTCAGACCGCGCCGGCAAATCGGTGTCCAGATCCATACTCTGTATCCGGGCTGGAAGTGGACGTCCCGACGACGAAGGTTGTAGCGGCCAATGTCGACACGTTGCTGGGCTTTATTCCGGTGTCTAGCGAGCTGACGGACTTCTGCCCGTTGGGCAACCACCTGGGCGTCGTCGCTTCCGTCGACAGCTGGTTCATGGGTAACATCGCGTCTAGCATTGTCGTTATTTTGCGACCATGAACGAGTTGAAAGGGTGTCACCCCGGTGGTCTCTTGCACGGCCGTGTTGTAGGCAAATGTGACGTACGGCAACACATCGTCTCTTGTCTTGTGCTCCACGTCGACGTACATGGAGATCATGTCGGCGATTGTCTTTTTGAGCCGCTCCGTCAGCCCGTTGGTCTGCAGGTGGTACGCAGTGGTGCGCCGATGGCTGGTGTGGCTGAGACGAAGGATTTCTTGCGTCAGCTGGGCCATGAACGATGATCCTCTGTCTGAGATCAGAACTTCGGGAGCGCCGTGCCGGGGGACGATGGACTCGATGAAAAACTTGGCGACTTCAACAGCAGTCCCTGAAGGATGGACTTTCGTTTCTGCGTACCGCGTGAGATAATCTGTGGCGACGATTATCCACCGGTCTCCCAAGGTCGACGGCGGAAAAGGACCAAGTAGATCCATTCCCATCTGCTGGAACGGTGCAGTTGGCGGAGGAATTGGCTGCAGGAGACCTGCCGGCTTCGTTGGCGGTTTCTTGCGTCGCTGGCACTCGTGGCAGGATCGGGTGTAGAGGTGGACGGTTTCGGGGAGATTGGGCCAGCAATACTTTCCCCGAATAGGGGCCAGTGTCCGGCTGTGACCAAGGTGTCCGGACGTAGGGTTGTCGTGACATGCTTGAAAGACCTCCTCTCGAAGGTCGGCCGGAATTACCAGCAGCCACGGTGAGTTGCTGTCCCCAAAGTTCTCTTTGTAGAGTACACCTTGTCGAATGGCGAAGGTCGGCAGGGATCGTGAGAAAACACGGGGCACGGTACTCCCGCGCCCTTCCAGGTGCTGTATTAATGCGCGCAGCTCAGGATCGTTTCGTTGACGTCGTGCCAGGTCGTCGGTGGTCACTGCTTCTAGGAAGCACTCGTCGTCATTGTCGTCGCTGCTGCCGGAAGGTGTTTCGACAGGAGCCCTGGACAAGCAGTCGGCGTCGCTGTGCTTGTGGCCTGACTTGTAGACTACAGTCATGTTGAACTCCTGTAGTCGGAGACTCCATCGAGCGAGGCGTCCTGAAGGGTCCTTGAGGTTCGCAAGCCAGCAGTAGCGAGTGGTGGTCTGTGACTACGCGAAACGGGCTCCCGTACAAGTACGGGCGGAACTTCGTGACTGCCCAGACGACCGCAAGACACTCCTTTTCAGTCGTCGAGTAATTTCTCTCCGATTTGAGCAGCGTCCGACTTGCGTAGGCGATGACTTGCTCGGTGCCTTCTTGCACTTGAACCAGTACCGCTGCAAGTCCTGCATTACTAGCGTCCGTGTGAATCTCGGTTTCCGCATCCTGATCAAAGTGTCCTAGGACAGGAGGAGTCTGAAGTCTTCACTTCAGCTCGTCGAATGCCTGCTGCTACTCCTCGGCCCATTCCAACTTCTCGGCGTCCTTCGTGAGGTTTCTGAGCGGTGCGGAAATCCTTGCGAAATCCCCAACGAAGCGTTGATAGTAGGCACAAAGCCCGAGGAATCTTCGCACGGCCTTTTTGTCTTTCGGCGCTGGGAATGCCGCGACGGCGCGAGTCTTCTCGGGGTCTGGGCGGACGCCTTCGTTACTAACCACGTGGCCTAGGAACTTCAGTTCGTCATGGGCGAACCGGCACTTTGACGCCTAGAGGATGAGCCCGGTGGTCTGTATGGCTTAGAGAACAGCTCGGAGTCGTCGCAAGTGCTCGTCGAAGTCAGTTGAAAACACTACGACGTCGTCAAGGTAGACGAGACAGCTCTGCCACTTTAGCCCTGCCAGTACATTGTTCATGACACGCTGGAACGTTGCTGGCGCCGTGCATAGTCCGAAGGGCATCACTTTGAACTCGTACAGTCAATCCGGCGTGACGAGGCTGTCTTTTCTCGGTCCTGTTCGGCGACTTTGATCTGCCAGTAGCCGCACTTCAGGTCCATCGATGAAAAATATCGAGAGTGACGCAGCCGGTCTAGAATGTGTTGTCGATGCGGGGGAGTGGGTAGACGTCTTTCTTTGTCACCGCGTTCAGCTGCCGGTAGTCCACGCAGAACGTAAGCGTTCCGTCCTTCTTCTTAACCAGCACGACTGGAGAGGCCCACGGACTATTTGAAGGTTGGATTATGTCGTCTCTCAGCATCTCTTGAACTTGCTCCTTGATTATTTCCCTTTCTTTAACGGAGACTCTGTACGGCGATCGATGCACAGGGCGCGCGTCGTCCTCAGTAACGATGCGGTGCTTCGCAACGGCAGTTTTGCGTATCTTCGACAAAGTCGCAAAGCAGTCGCGGTATTCGGCGAGGAGGTTAAGCAGTTGCCGTCGTTTGGGGCCCGGAAGCTTAGGGTCAATGTCGAGCTGCGCTTGCGACGTACTGTCTTGCTGAGGTGGCGAGGTTTCGTCAGTAATCGCGGCGATTTCGTCGGCGTTTCGAAGTTCCTTGACGTGGCCCACGGCTGCACCTTTCGTGAGGTGTTGCGTTTCATTTAGGAAGTTAGTCACGAGGACCACAGCCTGTCTATCCTGGAGTTCAGCTACTCCTCTTGCGACGCCTATTCCTCTTCCCAGGAGCAATTGAAGGTTGCCTTCCAGGACAACTTTGCCACAGGTAGCTGTATCGGCCACGACGGGTACGATAACACTTGACTGCGGCGGCAGGTTCACGTGGTCGGCGGCGACTCGGACGGCGGCTGACGCTGTTTGGGGTTTTTCTGAAGGCGGAACAGGCTTCCGCAGCGTCAATCTGTTCTCACCCAGGTTTATGACGGCGCCGTATTCGCACATAAAGTCCATGCCGAGAATGACATCTCTGGAACAGTCTTGTAGAACTAAGAATTTCACAGGGCACGTTTCGCCGTAAATTTCGACGCGAGCAGTGCAACTTCCGACAGGCGTGATAAGGTGTCCTCCGGCGGTTCGAATTCGTGGTCCTCCCCAGGGCGTCGTAACTTTTCGCAGGCGGCGAGAGAGCCTCCCAATCATGACTGAGTAGTCTGCTCCGGTGTCCACGAGTGCCGATGCGTCGTAGCCGTCAATAACAACATTTAGGTTGTGGGACACCGTTGCGGGGGCTTCGTTGCGATGCGTGGCGGCGGGAGAGTGGGAGCGCTCCGGTGTTCTTGGAGGCTCTTTACTTTGGTCGTCTTCGGCAACGACACCTCGAGGCGTTGCCGCACTTAGTTTTTCCGACGAGATAGGGGGGACAGGCTGTCCCGACGAGAGCGGCGGAAGGGCAAAAGCGCGCGTCGAGGCGAAGGCGAACGGGAACCTCGGGTTGGAGTCGGCACCGGGGACAGGGGTCGTCGGAGGTACTCCTCGATGTCTCTTGGTCGCTCCCCAAGGCGAGGTCGCGGGTCACTTGGCGCGAAGCCTCGCAGGCCCATTTGTCGGTACGGGCACCTCCGGTAGACGTGAACGGCCTCGCCACAGTGATAACACAGCGGTCATCGATCGGCCGTGCGCCAGCCACCTGTCTTCCTTGGCGCCGTTTGTTCAGTGCGGACGAGCTGGGGTTGCCCTTCCCGACGTCGGAAAGTCTGCGGCTCTGGTAGGTCATGTCGAGATGGCGTCGAATACTCCCGGGCAGCTGGAGCCGGTCTCCGAACTATCGCGGCGTAGGTCAGAGAAGGCTCATCGGGTACTGCTGGGCTGGCAGGAGCCTCAGGTTGGAATGCCCGCTGAACTTCCTCGCGGACAACTTCGGCTATTGATAGCGAAGCAGGCTGGTGGGCAGCAGGCAGAAACTTCTTGATTTCCTCCCGAACGACGTCCCGGATGATGTCGCGGATGTCAGGGATGCTGCAGCTGGACGGCGAGAGGGCAGCGAAGCCGGGAAGTCTCTGGTAGTGTGAGGCCCGTGGGTGAAGGGCACGTTCGATGGTGGTGGCCTCAGTGATGAAATCTTCGACGGTGGTAGGCGGGCTCCGCACGAGTCCCCCGAATATGTTTCCTTTCACGCACCGCATTAGGACCCGCAACTTTTTCTCTTCGGGAGCATTTGGGTCGGCGCGGTTCATGAGTCGGAGAACGTCTTCAACGAAGCTTGTGACGCTCTCATTTGGCCCTTAGTGTCTTGCTTGGAGAAGTTATACGGCACGCTGCCGTCGCTGCTGGTTGGTAAAGGTGCGTCGCAGCTCGGCCTGGAATTCTTCCCACGACGAAATCGACGCGTCGTGGTTCTCAAACCAGGTGTGTGCCGTGCCTTCCAGAGCGAAGTAGAAATTCTGAAGGCACTGCTCCGGTGTCCATCGGTTATGGCGGACTCCTCGTTCGTGAAGTTGTAGCCAATCCTCAACGTCCTCGAGGCTCTCCGCTTAGAAAGGCGTCGGAGTCCGGGTGCGACGCGCAGGTAAATGATGGTAGAAGCGGCCGGGGTCTGCAACTGCTGGTCGTCCATTGTCAGCCTCGTTGGCTGCTTGGTCCTGGGAGGCAGAAGTCTGTGTTCCGAGTGTAGACCTTGGATGCGGCGACTCGATCGGGTCTTGATCTGGTCTTCGTTGGGTCCTCGGAAGCTTGGGTCCGGACTTGTACTGCGGGAACTCGGAGGGCTGCGCTGCATGGACATGCGGTACCCCGCACCTCCACCAAAATGTCACGAATGACAAGTGATGAGGCGGCGAATGACTGAGTAAACTGAGCGTTTAATGGGGGGAACTTGTGCTAAAAAATAAAAGGATAAATAAAGATAACAACAGAGCGTCGCGGGCGTCAAAGGCGGCGAAGCAGCAGGATCGAACGCTGAGGCGAAACAGACTCTGGCTCGCTACGTGACGCCCCTTATGTACACGAGTGGGCTTCTGGAATAATCGGCACAGAAAGTTCGACGCGTAGAACATTCGGACCTCGAACAAGCACCAGGATTCTCGAAATTACCAGAACACTAAATTGCAGGAATAAACAAAGACGCGTCGCTCCCAGGAATCGAACCCTGGCTTTTCGGGTGGGAGGCAGGCACGATAACCGCTGGGACACGCGCGCGGTGCCTACTTGGCCAGCTGCGCGCGCGGCAATATCATTTTTGCAACATTAAAATGACTTTGAAAGTGCGACCAGCTATAGGGTGTATTCACGCAATCTTGCGAGTGTTAAATTGTAGGTACAGCGCCCTGGTTGTGTCCATGTGCGATATATAACCAAATATCACAGAGACCAATACTGAAAACGTCTCCGAAAACCAATGGGCGCTGTGGCGAACGACGAGAGTGGCGCTGTTCGCCACACTCTCCATTTGTTTGTGTTTGTGTTGTGGGAATAAAAGGGAGGGAGGATTACGCACCTTTACGTCTGGGGACCGGTGCTCAAAATGGGAATCCGATGCCCGTCCCACCACGCGGCCGACGGCTACCAGCGAGGGCGGTCGCCGCGCCGGGTTCGGCCAATGCCATGCCAACAACGATGATCCCGGTATCCAACAGCGTTTATTGGGTACCAGGGGTCCGCAACAAGACACTGTGGTCAAGCGAGCCTTGGACACAGTGTGCCCGCAGCGCCCGCCGACCTGAGAGCCAAAGGGGTAATTGCGAGCGGAGTCATCGCCGGTCGGACGAGCTCACGCCGCTACCCGTCGTCGCAGGAGTTCGGGGCCAGGGCTCTCGGCAGCCGGACGTCCACAGGTAGTGCGGACGCCGACTGCCAGAGCCAGGGGAATCCCTAGCGTGGAGTCATCGCCGGTCGGACGAGCTCGCGCCGCGACTCGACCCGTTGCCCGGAGTCCAATCCAGGACTCCCCGACCACATGGCCGTCCACTCGGAGGGCAGGCCCGACTCTCCCTCGCGCGGTCTCCCTGGTCCGCCCGAAACAAGCGATGCGCGGAGGAGTGCGAGAGTAGGCCAGCAAGGTGGCGCACTCTCCGACACGATACGGAGCAACCAGGCTCGAAGTCAGACGGCTTTGCCTGGAACGTCCGCGGCTTACGCCTTCTAGGGGGAGGGAAACCAGTGGCCCCCACAATCCCCCTCTCCTTAAAACATTTGGCACCCCTTTCAGAGAAAGGAGCGCCGGCTCTCAAACCCCCAAAATACAAGGCCTGCGCGCTGACAGCACGGGTGCCAGTCGCGCTTACAAATAAAAAAACTTGAATTGGGGGCCTCGGCAGTCCCCGGAACTGCTGCCGTAAATGTTCAACATACCGGAGTTCACGACGCACAGGTGGGGCGATGCACTCCGGATGTCGTCGAATGAAGCCGTGCAAAGTTCCTCGATGTCGAATGATCAGTTCTTCCGCAACACGGAGCACCATTCACTGGGAACGTTGATGATCAGCGGTGCTGCTCGGCGGTGCTGCTCAGCGGTGCTGCTCGGCTTACGCTGCACGTCGTCGACTCGTCGTGGGCCGACCTCCGTCGAAACGAACACGGTGACGCACGTAGAAGTCCGCCCATGGTCACTCTCAAGGTGGGTGAGGGAGACCAGCGGCAAGGGGAACGTTGGCCACCGAAGTCGAAGGCGCACCTCGGGGCCGGCAGCAGGTGACGTCCGTGACCAGGCCCGCATCAGGAAGCCTGCTTCAGCTGGGCGCCTCGGTGAGGTCCGACAACTGAAGAAGGACAGCGGCCATCTTGCCTCGGCCGGAAGTCAGCCCTCCCTGTCCGCTGCTCCTGGCCGCCGTCGGGTGCGCAAACTCCCACCAGCGTCAGCGATGACGCACATCCGGCAGGTCCCGCCCAGCCGCTCGGCGTGTCCCCCGCCGTCGCACGTAGAGGGGGATGGCAGGGAAAAGGGGGGCACGAGCATCTTCCTGAATGACGGATAGAGCCCACGCAGCACCCCGCAAACATCTCTTCGCCCTCTCCAGACCCGCAGTATGGCAAGGTCGAAGGGAGAGATCATTGTTCTCGGTCGACACACTGCCACCGAGGGAAGCAATGGTCCCCGAAAACAGCTTTTGGCCGGGTCCTCATTGTATCTGGACTCGGCTGTCTGCGTACATTAACCGGCCTACCGCAGGGTGGGAGGCTCAAGTTGGAAGGCAGGCCACTCGATGCTACTAATGTCAGATTCGTCTGGGGCGCACCGCACCGCACCGCGCTACACCGACGGACGCGTCACGTTCGCCTGGTCGTGTCGGTGCGGCTGCACTACGTTCGCCTGGGACTTCATGCGCCGCGCGGCACCGGTGCGTTGCTGCACCAGCTGCACCGTCGGAAGGAGACCATGCAGGTCCTCGCACTGCGACCTTGAGTTAACGCTCTCCGCTTCCTTCGGCACCTCTCTCTCTCTCTCTCGCCTCGTCGTCGGTCTTCCTTCCTCGTCTCGCGAAACATGGCACATGGCGGCCTGCAGCTCGAGAGAACGTGATGTCGGCGCTTCTATCTTCTTTCCCTCAAGCCCTCTGCTCTGGCTACGATTCCAGCAGTGACGACGGGCGTCGGTTTTTCCCTTTTCGGGAAGTGTGTGTGCGCGCGCGGTGCTGCGTTGCGTCGGTTACCGAGCAACCCGTCCACCACGCCGGGCACGTGAAGCTTTCGTCGTTCGTCGGATTCAAGACGTCGGTGAGTCTTCGGACTTCGTTTGAACGTTTCCCTGGACTTTAGGTCCCGCAGTGGGGACTTCCTTTTCCGGAACCTTTGTCTTCTTTGCACCGGCGAGTTGTTTCGCGTTGTGTCGGCAATTGAGTGCTGTCTTATTTTTTTTCGCGGCCCCGGTGCCAGAAGGTTCGTGAGTGTGTTGTTGGAGTAACGCGTGTTCGCATTTCGTTCTGATGGTTTTGTCGTGTTGTCGCCGTGCGAGGCTTTTTATCGCCTAATATAATTTCTTGTTTTTCTTTTAACCCCTGCGTGCCCTCGCCTCTGTTAATTTTCACACCGGACATGTACCTATCGCTTGTCACTAGTCCGACAATAAAATCGCATATGTGTAAAACGCTCTGTTTCATAGTACATGTGTTTTTCTTTTTACGTTGGCGGGCGAATTTTCGGTATAACAAGTACATAATTGAACCATCCACTTGAAAGACAATATGTTACTTTCATTCGTCGCTAGATGGCGCGAGCCGCCGCCCCACTCTTGCGGATATTTTTTACCGTCTACCCGTTCATGTTTTTCCCTTGCAGTGACCGCACCGAGCGCCTTCCACGGCGGGATGCTTCGCGTTCGCCTGGTAGTGCGTCATGTGGTGCACCTACACAGTGGCGTGGCCTTGGGGGCGGCATTTTCTCGGTGCCGTGCGCGCCCCAGACGAATGTGACATAACAGAATTAGAGGGCACCCTGCGTACGCAAACTGAAGTCGCCGGGAACAGAGCTGGCAACTCTCCGCTGCCAGCGGTGGCTGCACCAGGAGCCGGGCCGGGGACTGCGAAAACAACTAACTCCGTAGAGTCTTCGAGCTGCACGCATCCGTAGCGAAACGCACGGAACGGGGTAGCTAAAAAGCCGCCCCATCTCTAGTGCGTTGTGCCACTCTTATAACGCAAAGGCGTTACTCTCGGAAATCAGCAGAAGCTCAAAGGTGTCAGCAAAACAAATCTATCCCGAAGAAAACCCTCGCGCCAACCACAATACAAGTGGCGTTCAGCGCGCGCGCCCACAGTATGAAAACTGCTTCTGGACGCCGGCGGATGCGTGGCCTACGGCTCCCGGAGCCTGTCGGTAGCATTACGAGCTACTTGGCGACATTAATGGCAGACGCACCGCCCGACTCTCCCGGAGAGTCCGACAACTCAGTGTCAAAGAAACGCGCATATTTACAAACCCAAATTGTCCCGCTGACCCGTAAGAAACTCTTCGCTGCTAACAACATTCGTCGCGAGGCCCACAGGTGTCAACGCAACGCGATTTCCGTGGCACGGAGGCTCTGAGGACGCCGCCAGAGGCGACAACCCTCTAACTATAGGTGGGGGTTGGCAGCGGAGTCGGCAACGGTCAGGCAGTGGGGGACTGTTGCTAGCGACGCCCATCACCAGATGCGACAGGTACGATAAAGCGTCTCCTGCGGCAAGACACGAGAAGAGAATGAACAAATCGTGACTCACTCAGGTTTCCGGGCTGGCTCTTGGACGTGGTTCCCAAATCCGGGCACCGATGGGATTCGCATCATGGCGGCTCACAAAGGGAGCCGGCCTCCCCAAGGGAGGCTCCGCCATCTTGGCATGGCGTGGCAGAGCAGTGCCACGACAACAATAGGTGCCATGGCCCCACGTTGGGTGCCATTTTGTGGGAATAAAAGGGAGGGAGGATTACGCACCTTTACGTCTGGGGACCGGTGCTCAAAGGGGAATCCGATGCCCGTCCCACCGCGCGGCCGACGGCTACCAGCGAGGGCGGTCGCCGCGCCGGGTTCGGCCAACGCCATGCCAACAACGATGATCCCGGTATCCAACAGCGTTTATTGAGTACCAGGGGTCCCCAACAAGACACTGTGGTCAAGCGAGCCATGGACACAGTGTGCCCGCAGCGCCCGCCGACCTGAGAGCCAAAGGGGTAATTGCGAGCGGAGTCATCGCCGGTCGGACGAGCTTGCGCCGCGACTCGACCCGTTGCCCGGAGTCCAATCCAGGACTCCCCGACCACACGGCCGTCCACTTGGAGGGCAGGCCCGACTCTCCCTCGCGCGGTCTCCCTGGTCCGCCCGAAACGGGCGACGCGCGGAGGAGTGCGAGAGAGTAGGCCAGCAAGGTGGCGCACTCTCCGACACGATACGGAGCGACCAGGCTCGAAGTCAGACGGCTTCGCCTGGAACGTCCGCGGCTTACGCCTTCTAGGGGGGGAAACCAGTGGCCCCCACAGTGTGTTGCTACTAACAAGCGCACCAATGGGAAGGCTTCAGCCATTATTGGGAACACTAAATAAACAAACACAAAATACAAATACAACACACACACAGCAATACTGGATGCAAGAAGTGACGCACTTCTGCTGGGGTTGTGTGGATATTTATACAGCATGTAGTTGGTCAGCCACTTCAAAGTTGCGACGAGTGGATCACTGCAGATGAGCAATTTAGCCAGTGCAGTACGACTGCTAGCCTGGGGTCTTTAACCTGCACCACGCAGTAGTGATACACGACCGCACGCCGGTATGATGGTCATCCAGATGGAAACGGGCCGGGGTGGGGATTCAACCCAGGATCCCTGGGTTCTACAGCGCGAGCTTTCGCTCCACGTGCTAGGAGCTGGTGTGCGCCAGCCCACTCGGCCACCGATCCCCCAACGCAAGGCAACGCAACGCACTTCTGCTGTAAACTCCGCATTCTGCTTAATGCGCAATTCCCCTACAGGGTTTTATTTTTACGTGAGTGGCATCAGAATTGCTAAAGGCCAGCACATAAACACAGTCTGTGTTAAAAACAATCCTAGCAGCAATAAGTTGCTATTGTATTGCTCAATATATAGAGCACCTTACCATGAACAGCCTTGGCAGTCTTCCATGAAGCCAGGATTTCAGCAGAGGAGACTGTCATCCTGTATCGTCCCAGGACACTCACATCAGGATGGCGAAAGTGAATGCCAAATTCTACTTGGGTAGGGCTGCAGTAAGTATAAAGATGAAAACACAGAGTATAATATGTGATAAAAAATAGCATGGACCAACTTGAAAAAAGTGCGCAAAAAGACAAGGATAAAAGGACAGAAACACGTAGGACTCAGACTGGTGCACATTCGTAACTCGATCTATTGAACACAAAAGAAAAGAAGGAAGAGGATGAGAGAAAGGAGAAAGGCTGTGCTCGGAGAATGTGAGCTTCAGGAACCGGGGCGAGAGGCAAGGATGTCATGTAGATTGTTTTACAGACACTCTAGAATTAACAACAGCCTTTCTATGTAGTAAGGTTGTGAGTTTATTCTGATTGAACATTTTGAAAAATAGCACACAAAAAACATGAATAAAGGAGAGGAATAAATACAACATACGAGTGCAAACTTCCAACTCACATAAATTAGAGAAGAAAAAAATAAAAAAAATGCGGAAGGAGCTTTAGCAAAAGTTTGAACAGGTCCAAGGGGAACGTGCTAATTCACACATATGCATAAGACTGTAAAAACGATTTCCTCGGCAGCTCAGGTA
Source organism: Ixodes persulcatus (assembly GCA_013358835.2). Lineage (NCBI taxonomy): Eukaryota > Metazoa > Arthropoda > Arachnida > Ixodida > Ixodidae > Ixodes > Ixodes persulcatus. The sequence goes on from JABSTQ010011238.1 coordinate 262,305, forward strand.
ACAGATGGATGTGCAGACACATTGATCGCCCATACTACGAATAAATAAAGGCCTAAAATAACACTCTTGTATGCTTTTTATAGTATCTTTTAATTATTCACGTTTTCCCTAAGGATGACATACACGAGCAGTGTAAACAGTGCATAGGTAGGCGACAATCCATCATAGACTTTAGAGAGAGATGCAGCTGTCTTTATGCATTAGCCATCCATCTGTTACCTTAACTGGCATGGAAATTATGTTTTTAAAATCTGCTCTTGCTAACAGGTGAATCAGCGCGTTCCACTTGGGCATGTGCTCGAGCTCCTTCCGCATTCTTTATTTCTTCCTTTTTTGATTTATACGAGTTGAATCTGCGCTTGCATGTGGTCTACGTGCTACTCTCCTTGTCTCCTTGACGTTTTGTGAACTATTTTTCAAGGCGTTCAATTAGTACCAGCTCACCACCTTACTACAATCATGTAACAACGAAAAACAATTACAAATTACACTATTTGCTAAAGGCAGTACCAAACGAAAAAACAGGAATTAGGTCAGGTATGTCTAACACTATATACTTACACTGAACAAAATTTACCTCCCAAAAACTGGCGACACTACTTTGATTTAAGACATGCTTGCGAATTTCCCCAGAAGCTTGTAATTAAATACTTGATAGCCTCTAAAAAAAAAAAAAAAAACCAGTAGGAAGAGAATAAATGCTTCACCACTTGAAGCAGCCTGAGTGTTTCTGGAGGTGTTAAATTCCGTTGCACGTGCGTTGGATCATACGAAACACGTGTGCAACAAACAATCTTTTAGAACTCGACATTTCGCGAGGAATTACTTAAAGTGCCGGCGTCAAAAATTATTTCCTGAGCACAAATTTTTGCGATCGGGAGTGATATGCTGTGCAATAATCACCATGGGGTGAATTATTCGCGGCACAAATATTTTGGAATTCTCTTCTGATTACGAATCGCGAAAATGAAGTCGTTTGCAGACGACTGGGCGGCGGAAGCTCCGGGTTTGCTCGATGAATCAATCGCTGCCTTATGTCTGGCCCAGCTCTCCGCACGCCAGTACGCACACAGAGTCCCCCCCCCCCCCAATCTTTATTTATTTATTTATTTACTGAAACAACCTGCAGCGCCGTAGCATTATAGCAGGGAAACTCAAAATAAAACACATACTTACGAACATAAATACAATGGCAGAAATACAATAAATAGAGTTAAATAAAAGAACACACACGAACTCTTGAATGATAAAAAATTTAGGATACTGGAAAAAAAATATCCTACGTCATCTGTAGTAAATGCTGATGCAGGCAATGAATTCCAGTTCGTTATTGTACGAGGGAAAAATTAGTATTTTTTATAATCAGTTCGGCAAAATATTTCTTTGATCTTGTTACAATTATCTCTTCTGGTTGAAATATATTTTGGTAATTCAAGATATTCATACTCATTGATTCTAGTTAAGTTACTAAATATAGAAAATAAGAACTTTAAACGAAATTTCTTTCTCCTTAAATTCAACAATTCCCAACTGATCTCACGTTTAATTTCTGTCCCACTGGCTGTTCTATTGTACTTCCCCCAATACAAACCTTGCTGCGCGGTTTTGAATTCTTTCTATTTTAATGGCAAGGTACGCTTTTTGCGGGTCCCACAGAACACGCGCATATTCAAGCATCGGTCTTACCAAGCAGCAGTAAGCAGTTTCTTTTAGCTCTTTGGGAGCACTGCGTAGATTTCTGTTAATGAAATTTAACATTCTACCAGCCTTTTGTACAGATTGTGTTACGTGAGCATTATAAGAAAGATCGCTTGATAAAATGACTCCGAGATACTTCACATGCATGTTTCTATGCAAATGTCGATAATTAATATAATAATACCATCAGATCCTGTCGCGTTTTTTCCCCGAAAGTGACATGGACACACTTGTCAGCATTGAGACTTAATTCCCACATCCGACACCAACTGTATATTTTATCTAAATCCGATTGTAAAAGAGCAGAATCACGTAAATGTTCTCCTCTACGATATAAAACGCAATCATCTGCGAACAGCCTCACAGGCGAGTCAATACCTACAGCTATGACATTTATAAAAAACAAGGAATAAAAGAGGCCCCAAGACTGGCCCCTGAGGAACGCCAGATGTCACAGCAACAAATTCAGATTTTGCACAATTAATGACTACGCATTGCTTTCTTTAAAAAAAAACTTCTCTATCCATCGGTAGACGCTGTTATCAAGGCCCAAAGAGCGCAGTTTATACAACAAGTTTATACGACAACACAAAATCAAAAGCCTTCCGGAAGTCAAAGAAAATAGCATGCGTTTCACTTCCACTCTCAGTTGTTGTAACAAGATCATGGTAAAGTTCAACAAGCTGAGTGTCACAAACTCTGGCGCCGGCCGGATCTCCCGCGATCTTTTTCTTTGTGTTTTTGTGCTGCTCGCCGAGCCCCTTCGCCAATTTGCTTTTTCGGTGTGGCCCCTCGCGTTGCGGCTACCACAAACGGGAAGACCAAGGCGAGTTTTGTTTGTTTATTTTTTTTTTTCCTCGGGGGGTGCCCTCGGCGCCGATAAGGGCGGGAAATACGTCGCCGTGGAGAGGGACGGTTGGGACGGTTTTCGTGGGGAGCGGATAGTTTTCGGGGGAGAGCTTTTCGGGTCTTCAAGGGGGCAAGACGTTCGTGGTTGCGGGGTGAAGTCGGCGGGGATGGCGGCCCGGCAACGCGATATCTTCCGAGTCTTCTTCATCGTCACCGTCGCCGTCTTCCAGCCAGCTCACCACCGCCGAGAGCCCGACGATCCCCTTCGTCGCCAAATTTCAGTGAGACCCGTCCATACATTTCGGACTTTACTTTTGCGGACGTTTTATTTTTACTTGCTCTCCGTCCGTGGTTTTGTTGCTTGATTTCATTGTCTTTATTTTGTATTGCTGTAGCGCACCAACCGTTTTCTTTTTTGTTTCTTTTGGTTGAATCTCCGTGTGGAGCTTTGGGGTTTTCTTTTTGTTGTGTATTGTTTGCCTTGTGCCAAAACTTGGAATTTAAATTTCTATTTTGTTTTTAAGTAAATATATTGTTCATTGTTCAAACTCTATGTGTCCGCCTGAGCTCATTCCGTTCTTCCCCAACTTGGGCACACGCGCCAACCGCGCGGGCTGACCGGCCTCAACAAAAATAAATGTTGTCCACAGTCGTTGTAGAGGGCCAGCGGGCGAACCGTTAAGGGGGAATCGCGCCTCGAACCTTCAGGCGGGGGCGACTGTGACAATAACTGGCGTCCGCGACAGGACCGGTCAGCAAAGCCCTTACAAAGTTTTTTAATGAATTTCATTCGAACGTTTATGGAGTATCTTTTCGAGTCTCAGTAGAAATGCAAATGAGTTTTGTAACGAATCCGTAAGGAGTTTACGAAAACTATTGGCCACCGCGTTTCAATTAAGGTTTTGCCGTTCCACCTCATAAGAATGTCTAATACATTTCATTTGAAGTCTAGATACACTGCTTTGAGTCTCTGTTGAAAATCAAATGTTTTTTTCTACCGCGTTGTAACCGAGGTTTTGACGTGCCATCTCATTAGGTATATTCCGACGAGTCGGAATATACCTAATGAGAGGGCCCATCAAAACCTCAATTGCAACGCAGCAGAAAAAACATTTGATTTTCAACAGAGACTGAAAGCAGTGTAACTAGACTTTCAAATGAAATGTATTAGAAATTATACTCCTAGCATGGGTTTCTAGATAGAGCTCTCAGAGGAAAGACGACAATAGGTTGTATGATATGTTGTCTGGATGTAACCGCTGTTTTGAGGGAAGGGGAAAGTGAGTGCAAGTGTCACTTATATGTTTGCCTATATACTCATGCAGGGTTCAGGAAATGCCTGCATAAAACCGTGGGAAGGAGCAATAACTGGTTTATTAAAAATGTGAAATTTGAGTCTATGGTACACTGCTTTCGTGTCCATGGCGGACCTTGTACTGCCTTCGTGTCCACGGGAGACCTTGTACTGCCTTCGCGTCCACGGGAGTACTGGTAACCTAAAAAGAAAAAAGATGCACAGTTACACATAGATCTGCTCATCTAAACTTCAATGTCCGAGCAAGGTATCCTGTTCACAGCGCAGCAGTACCTCAGTGCTGAATCAGTATTACAAACCGGGACATCGGTCTTTTGTATGAAAGGAGGCAACTCAGAACACATGATACAAGCCATGGAAGTAACACTGACTCGTTGCCTTAACAGGGCTGAGTTAGCGCTGCACTGTATGTGTGAACCAGCCTTAAATGCGGAAAGTCACAGTTAAAATACCTACATTTTTGCTCACCTAGGCACTTAATTTTCACACTACCTTGATAGTTTAATGAGTGGCACTAATAACATTGTCAGGGGCACCATGGTGCAAAAGTATATTTTGCCCCCGAGTCTGCGAGAATCAATCTCTCACTGTTTTTGCCGCCGCATTGCAGTCTTTTATTTTGGCTTTTGACAAGGTCTACCAAAGATAAGCGAGCAGATGTTGTCGCTTATGAAGTTTACCAAATTTGAACATAGAGAAGCTATGACTTATAAGCATCTCGAAGAATTAATATAGCAATTTGGGCCAATTGGTTTATGATCGTAGACAAGCCAGTGTTTTACGCCCACTTCTTGTCTCTGTGTATTTTTCTTTTGTGTTTGTTTACTATCTTGAAAAAGTATTTTTAATCACAATGGACAGGAACAAAACGGTAATAGGGTTCTATGCGGATCATAAAGCAATGCTCCGAATGGGTGTGTATCAACTGCAGCTTTCATAATCGATGCAATACACAGTTTGAATTATTGGGAGGATGGAGACATCAGAGGCCGAATTCAAAAAGCAAACTTACGATAAAAAATTGCGTAGGACAAAATCCGAGAAGAAATCCGTATTAACGAAACAGAATTGTCGCAACTTTTGTGTGACTTACAACGGAATATTACGACATCATCCAAAGTGTCTTACAAACTTCTTAGGGCAAACATGACCACACGTCACAACCAGCAATGTAGTTAGAAGTGTTGGCAAGAGGCATGTGTTTTGCGCACTGTTCGCATGCGTCCCTGCTTGAAGCAGCATAAGGACAACGCTAAACTACAACCGGATGATTCAGCCGACGAGTCTGCCGAGCTGACTATCCTGCCGGTTAGAGCTAACGAGGTGCAGGATTGCGATCAACGGCAAATGGATCCTTCACCTATGAATGGCGTGAACCTCATTTGTTGATCACTACTAGTGCCCCCTCATACTTCAGTTGTGATTTTCGAAGTGGTGGGCAGCTGTGCGACTCTAGCACCCAAAAAGCCACATTCCTGACTGGATGTGCCTTTTTAATGTGAAAGCATTGTATGTTCATGGAGCGGAAAATCCGGCGGCTTTAACCGAGTGGTACCAAATGCCAACAGAGGAATAAAAGAAAGAATAAAATGTGCTTCCACGGCTGAAATTCGAACACAGTGCTGCTGTGTGAGAGCAGGGCATGCTAGCTGCTGTGCTATCTCAGCAGCTTCGGAATGCGGCATTACTCTCCCCTCAAAAAGAAGCTTGTCCCATTACGGCAAAAGACGGCATCGGCATTGATGTGCCCGAAAGATGGTCATAAAAATATGTCCTTGGTTCGATGACATCACACTTCACGTGACAATATGACGTACCATAATGTGTGACGCCACATGATGTAACGCAAAAAAAAAAGACATTACAGGGGCACTTAGGTATCCCTACGTGGATTGAATGCGAAAGCATCGCCATTCCTAACAATACAGGAAAAAAAAAAAAGGAAGTGTCGTTAGGAATGGCAATGCTTTCGCATTCAATCCACAAAGGGATACCTAAGTGCCCCTGTCATTTTTTGTGTGGAGTAGAGCTCAAATAAACGCCGTATGGTGCAGTACATCTACGATTAAGTTGCTGCTAGTCGTGAGGCTTAATGTTTTGCACCAACAATACCGTAGAGGTTTTTCCTCGGTTGCGGCGAAGCGCCACTGCGCTACGAACTTGTTAGAAATTTCTGCATATGTGACCGCTTTCTTCTGGAAACCTATGGCGACCTGCCACTCACTTTTGGCCAAAGAACAGTGAAAATACCAGATGTGAAAACAGCCATAACAAGCATTAAAGAAATCAAGATGGGGGTCATAGCATTGGCTTCCCATTGTGGCGAGACTATACTCGCGGTCAGCTTTCTGTGGCAATGCAGTCAATGCTAGGGGAGAGGGTGCACCAACCGCTGTACACGCGCTTTCCTCCTCTCTTCGGATGGCCACAGAAAGTTGACCGCGAGTATAGCACAGGATTTCTGTTACTACCGTTTATAAGACAGGAGTCGACTTTTTCTGGTCTATCTTGAAATCAAAGTTTGGTCCGGTTAATTTTGTAGCAGAAGCCCCATGCTTTCCTGTTCGTGGGGTCATTTTCTCGGTTCAAAATATGATGCAGAGTCATTCCCATAAAAATTCATGGGTGCCCGCTAGGACTCTTCAAAATGATTAAATTAACCGAGGTCGCGCTATACTCTGTTGCAACTCTAGAATAGCAGAAGCCCCTCCCACAAAGCCCTTCACTCTTTTTAGTAAGCAAACACTAGAAAGGAGGAGAGCCGAGAGGGCACCGCCAATCATGGCGAGCAAAGGAAATAGTGGGAGGGGCTTCTGCTATTCTATAGTTGCAACGGACTATAACAAAAGTTTACAGTACCATGAAAACAAAAAGACCAAGCATGCAGAGAAATTCACAGAAGAGAAAAAAACTGCAGCTGCAATATTTACCCTTTAAATTTTCCTCGACAGCACAGCAGAGACGACATGCTGGTCGTCAGCGCCTGGAGGGCCACCCCCTTGTACTTGGCACATGTAGTCTGAAACAAACCACAAACAAAAAATTAAATGCATGGACAATCCGCACATGCTGTTATTTTGCTTCATTGGCCGCTGCAGAGAAAGCAAGCATGCACACCGTTGTCCAACCATGTCAACTGCTAGCTGAAACTTCCTACCGCCAGGATTAAGATATTGCTTGCGCTATAAAAACAATTACACACTACCCAGCTGGCACGCTGAAAGTTCAAACATTGAAGAAACTAGCTCATAAAACTTCAATGCAAGAGCTACACCTTGTGGACGGTACAAAAAGTATGTTCAGTCTAAACCGTGGTGCACTGCAAGGCTGCTTTACCTCAGCCAGTTTGGAACATCTGCAGTTTCATTCTTTTGAAGATATTATGCCTGAAAATTAATGTGACAAATTAACTGGATTAAAATTTTTTATTCGACATCTGGCCCAAGTATACTAGTGGGTTAATTTCTAACTTACCATAATTATTTTTGGCATCCCGAAGGCGTCGCTTCAGGGTTCAGTTTTCATATTGGATCCACCTCACCATCACAGCTGCAGCCACGCTGAAATGTTTGCAAAGTTTCAGGCAGGGTAATTAAAAGTCGGCAGTTTCTCTCGAACATTGCTGTCACAAATTTTCTTTTTTGTCATTTTGTCCTGTTTAAGGGTGGTTCGGGGGGTGGAGGGGGGGTTCAATTGCAATCCTCACGCACGTTTACCTGAGCGCCAAAGGCATGAGCTCGGATGAGACTAATGCCGGCCAAGCTTCAAACCAATGGGAAGAGGAAGACGAGAAGAAGGAAGTGGGACTTGGAGCGTTTCGGGTTGACCAACCACGAACCCGTGACAACCGATAGGTCATTCAACACACGTCGCATACCACTCAAACACTGTGTCGAACTGCATTTTCAAGTCAGTCCCACTTCCAACGGTGTATGAACAGGGGCATTCATTTCGTGACATGCCTTGAAATGAATCAAAGTGACGCAAGCTGGGAACACACTGCTGCTGCTTCATTTAGGAATAACTGTGGCCCTCGGCTTGATCACATCACAGTTGCAAAATGAAAGAGAAAAAAAAAAAAGATGCAGAAAGGAACAACTGTTTTATCAAAAATTCTAACAGACAAATGTAAACCCAGTTCAATTCCAGAAAGTAAGGGGACCAAAGTTTGTCCTAACAGTACCATCCAGTCCACTTCCATAACTTCAAAACAAAAAATTGCTATCCTCTTGAACAATTTTGACTGCAAAGGAATATTGGCTCTGCATGAACCGAATTCCAAGGAAGTCTAACTTCTGAAATGTAATGAAGTATGATCAATGTAATCAATTTATAGTTGAATGACATCAGTACACTGCTAGACCAATAAGACATTTTCTAAAGCAACGAACTGAAAGTAGCATTAGGAATTCAATAAGTGCTCTGTTGACATAAGCTACACTTTCTTGGGCCATACACAAAATGAGTGGCAACTTTTCATTATGCTACGCACAGATACAAACATAAGGACGGATAAAGCAAACCTAACTAGCTAAAAAAAAAAAAAAAAAAGCCTAGCTTAACGAGCAAACGTGTGCCGAGAAAATAGGGAGTTTTAGACTACCGGGCGCTACTTTTTCGCGCGTTACGGAGGGCAAAATAGCGAGGATTGCGGCGAAGAGTTTTAGGCCCGCTTCAGACGGGGCAACTTTTCCAGCAATTTTGAGGTTGCTGGCGGGTTGTTCCCTAGCTTTCCCTAGATCGACGCGAATTGCTGCGATCGGGTCCGGCTCGAACAAGCGAGCAACTCGGAGCAATTCGAAGACGTTTGAAGCGGCTGCAGCCAATCAGGGACGCGATATTTTCACGTGATACCTTCTACCGGTGATGATGACAACTAAAGACTTGGTTCTGGTTTGAAATTGATCTTTTTTGGAAATAAAACGTTTCAGAAAGATGAGTTAGTATTTTCAACGAGATTTAAATGCGTAAAAAGACGTTTATAGCGCGTAATTGTGGGTCTAAATAGTGCAAGAAAAATAAAATTTCACGATGATGATAGCAAATTGCAGCAATAGGTTGCTGCGTGTGAACGCGGGCGGCCCGTGTTGCTGGTGTTGCGACGTCAAGTTGCTGGGCAAAATTGCCCCGTCTGAAGCGGGCCTGACTGGCTGCAGCCGCTTCAAACGTCTTCGAATTGCTCCGAGTTGCTCGCTTGTTTCGAGCCGGACCCGATCTCAGCAATTCGTGTCGATCTAGGGAAAGCTAGGGAACAACCCGCGAGCAACACCAAAATTGCTGAGAAAGTTGCTCCGTCTGAAGCGGGCCTTATAGCGAGTTCGTTTCACACGCACTGGCACCGTTCGAGTTCTCTCCCAGAATGCATCGCACTCGCGGAGTGTTGCACGGAAAACTGGACTCAAACGAACTCGCCAAATGCACTGAGTACAGAAGACTGATGCTGCCGCCATCTATGTTGTAGAAAAGGTACTGACCTCAAACCGAAACTAGCGCCTTTCTGTTCGGAGTGATGGATGGGGATGTGAGAGTGCAGTCACTACCAACGTTTATCTACAAACGCTGAACGCTGCAACCTGTAGTTTATAGTTGCGATGACTTCAAGCAACTCGGCTGCCGTAGAGATAGTTACAGATGACCTAAATGTCCGCACCCAGCTGTCTACAAACCAGCTGGTTGCGACCTTTCAATTCTTATAACCGTTTACACTGAAGAAAACTGATGATGCTGTCCGAGCAGAAACTTGATCCGTTTGAGCATGGTATTATGCGTGAATCACTGAAAGGGTACGGCTTAAAACTAGTCTGTTAGAATATCCAGCAAAACTTTTCGTGGGACTTTTGATTTCGATCGTCATTACAAATGGATCAGATATTAGCCTTGGTGAGGACGTCGAGAACGAGAGCTTTCTCGAACAAAATACGACAGGGCAAACTAGCTGACGTAGGTAAATGTTAAACATGATGATGTTGCCCGAGCCTCGGGTAAAGTCACTATGTTTAGCTTTCTCTGATGCTTTTTGGGCAGTCAGAGGTTTCTGCTGGGGGAGTTTCGTCAACAAATGTTCAATTTTTCACCAGCACACGGGTGGTGATAAACATCTCGGAAGCCGCTGATGCGTTTGTTCTGAGCATTTCTTGACACACTGGTATATTTCAGCGTCTGTACGGCAACAGAGCGACTTAAAACCTGCAAATAAAGCACGGGATGTCAATTGCTTCCTTCATGAAATAACAGACGCTCACAATTCAAGCTCGCGTTTGATTACGTTGCCCGCGAGACGCGATTTCTATCAGAAAATCTACTTTTTTTCCTTTCGGTTCCGCGACACATCGTAGCAGACGAACCCTCGTCGTCTGCTCCCGCTCCTCGCCGGCCTCGCCGGAGCGAGGCATGACGGGATTGCATATTGGCGCACGCCCGATTTTCTCGGTGCAGCGAGTGCATGCGCGCGTGCGGTGCCGCCGCTGAAACGAACCCGGAGAGTGCAACCACTCGTGGAGTGCCTGCCGAAACGAACTCGCTTTACGTCGCGAGTGGGCACGCGTGGACACGAGTGCCGTGAAACGAACTCGCTATTAGGGACGCGATATTTTCACGTGACACCCCTGTGGTGCTGATGATGACAGCTAAAGACTTAGTTCTGGTTTGAAAAGGATCGTTTTTGGAAAAACACATTTTCGGAAAAATGAGTCAGTATTCTTAACGCCGTTCAAAGATACAAGAACACGTTTTTAGCGCGTAGCTGGGCGTCTAAATAGTGAAAGATATATCAAATTTAATGATGATGATGGCAAGTCGGAGCAATTCGGTTGCTGCGTGTGAACGCGGGCGGCCCGTGTTGCTGGTGTTGCGACGTCAAGTTGCTGGGTGAAATTGCTCCGGAATAGCGTTTCTCTGCCGGGGACCCCCAAAACGCAAGCATACCGCGCTTAAAACGCCACCAAGATGTCGAAACAGCTTTTATTTGGAAGTTAGAACGTTATATCTTGAAAATTAAACAAGTTTTTCGTCTAGAGTAACAGTTTTATAGTTGTTTTATACTCAAAGCTGTATGTTTTGTTTTTGTCACTGCCAAGCTGCTCTGTTGTGCCCAGACGATCCACTACCCAGGCATGTTTACATTTTTGCCGCTATCGTAAGTAGACGCGCTTCGATAGCTTTGAGCTGTGACTCCAGCGATCCGTGGCGTTTTCAATACGCTTCGACCATACCGACCGCGCCGAGTGCGACTCACGCAGTTCCCGCGCGGGCGACGGCGTCGAAGACGCGATCAACAGAGATGTCGTGGGCGCCGCCTTTTGCGGTACCCACGCTATTTTCGAGAAATAACGGGCCGAAAGCTCGAGTCCGAATGCTTGTTTTGGGTCTGCGCATGCACAGCAGCGAAGACGTCATTTCTTTGGGGTTGCGGACGTTATTCTAAAACTCCCCAGTGTTCACTTCTCGTTCAAGGCGTCTACTTACAATGCAAACCAACTGCGTCGAGTTGCTCGTTCTGACGCGTCGCCGGTCTTCCGCGCTCTTCTTGAACATAATCATCACAAGACGAAACTTCACAGATAGATAAACTTGATTAAATTGGCACATTTCCATGTCTAAAGGCATTTCCATCCCGCAAAACACATGTACCCAACGCAACGGCAACGGTCTCAACCACAGTGGTCTCAACGGTCGCGAGTGAAAACAAAAACAAAAAAAGAACTGGTGTCGCTACCGATGGGGCGTCGAAGACGCGATTTGACAATACGAAACCGAAAGCGGTAAAAGTTATACTGAAACCGAAACTGACCAAATCGTGGTAGAGGGGTGCCGTAAATATGTCTTTAGAAACTTAGGAGTAAAAGAGGGTGAATACAGTTATTATTATAAGCACAGGAAATAAATGTGCAAATCACAATTAGCGCCGACGCGCTATTAGTTTCGGGTGCAATGCAGTAGGTTGAAACTTTCTTTTTTTATTTTATGGGAGATTACTTTTAATTTACACTCAGCTTACAGTATTTTTTTAGTAAATTATTTCTACTAATAAATTATTAGTAAATTACTAATAATTTATTAATATTTATTAGTAATTATTAGTAAATTACTCATATTTACTAATATTTATTAGTAATTATTAATAATTACTAATAATTAGTAGTAATTATTAATAATTACTAATAAATATTAATTATCACTAATTAATAATTATCAATTATTAATAATTTTTAATAATTGTTAATGATTATTTTTATTAATAATTTTTGGTTTCAGCCTGGGCTGAAACCATTTTTGCCGTTCGAAAATTTTGAAAAATAAGCGTAACACTGTCGCCTAATTAACTTGACTAATGTACTTTTATACATGCTGGAATTCTAGCAACACATTCTTTGGACGTGGAACAGGTATTTGCATCATACAGCCCAGGCTACATTACACATGCATCAAATGGGCCGGTGTATTTCTGACAGGGACTATTTTTAAGCCAGTTGGATGTCTGACAAATATATGAGCTTCGTCCAAAAACAACTTTCCAAAAGCACAGAAACGTGTTCCGATTCTCAATTGTTGCGTCCAATATGCATTTACATCCTCCTGACAGACATTAGTCTAATTGGTTCCTATTGCTCAAATATACACGCACAATTGGCCTAGATTTCCTGTTAGGCAAACAAAACATTTCGTTTGACTGATAAAAATTCCTAATGGTCCGATAAAGTCCCTATGGGAGCAGTCCAACCTCCTATAGGACCAAAAGGTATGCCTATTGGGATTCCTATTCCTCTTTTATTTTCATGTGTATTGAATTCAAACAAAATGACAGCTCAGAGTTAATTAATCATCCTAGTGTGTATTTCGTGTTGTTCTTACCGATTTTTATTCTGTGGAAACTTGGGATTATGTTTCCGTGAGACTGTGTGAGAGTTGGTTTAAATTTTTGCGTGGTATTAAATCAACAGTTGCTACTTATAAATGATTTGAAAAATGTTATAAGCAGCACTCTGTATTTGTAATATTAAACAGCAGTGCTTCCCAAACTGTGAGGCGCGAACCCCAGGGGTGTCGTGACTGATCTAGCGAAGTCGCAAAACAACTGCTGGCTTGTTTCTTTTTTTTTTTTTCAATGGTTTTAAATTTGTTAACTTTTAATTACGTGTATTACCTGAGAAACTAAATTTCAGAGTCAATTTCAATATATTACTGCTAATGCACTGAGATGGTAAGACTTGTGGTCTAGCGAAATGCGAATGGAGGAGGGGGCGGGGTCGTGGCAGGATATATTTTATATTTTAGTGGATTACGCGCGTAGGGAAGTTTGGGAGAAGATGCTGTATATTAATTGAGTCATTATGTCTATCGCTGTGTCATTTGGATCGCCGGAGACAGTGTGCTAGTTGAGAATGGGAGTAATTGAATATGTATTGATTTCATAGAAGGGTTAATAAATGGTTAATAAATATGAGAAGTTATTGGACTGCAATTTTGAACATTATTTTATTTGAGGAGAATGTCTTCTGAATAGCAGACAATCTGCATTCATGATTATCTTCACCTTTACCTTTATCGAATTCCTCCACTGTGGATCAGCTGATGTCTATTGGGTGCCTTATGGTAGAACTCACTTGAGTATCTATGGATAAACTCAAAAGAACTGATATTGCATTATTAATGATAATACTCATTTGCATGAGTAATCAGTACATTTATGAACTCAAAAAGAATGAATATTGACTGGGTAACGATAAAACTCGTTGGAATTTGTAATGAGTGAACTCAAAAGAATGGATATTGAGTCGGTAACGATAAAACTCATTGCAATTGTTTTAATGAGTAAACTCAAAATAATGGATATTGTGTTCTTAGTGATAACACTCATCTGAATGTGTAATGAGTAAACCCAAAAGAAATTATATTGATTGGGTAACGATAAACCTCACTTGAATTTGTAATGAGTAAATTCAAAAGAATATATATTGAGTGGGTAATGATAACACTCATTTGAATGTGTAATGAGTAAAATCAAAAGAATAAATATTAGTTTTGTAATGATAAAACTAATTTAACGTTGAGTTTCTTATGAGTTTCATTTGACTCTATAAAAACTCATTAGAAGCTCAATTGAAACTCATTGTTCGTTTTTGTAAGGGTTATTTTGTTTTTGAGCGATGGCGGATTCGGAGGTTGAGAAGTTGATTGAACAGGGAAGGCAGTTTGGTTTAGAGGGCAAGGAATTGTTTGCATGGGTTGAGAAGGAGAGAGCGCAGCGCAGAGAAGAGCGCAACGCAGAGCGCGCTTGGCGCAAGGAGGAGGCTGAGCAACAGCTACACAGAAGGGAAGAAGAAACAAGGCTAAAATTGCTGGAAATGGAAAAGGAGAAAGAATTGCTTTTGTTGCAACGAGAGCGGGACAGCACAGGTCAGAGTGACACAAGTACAGCTGGATCAGGAGGCCATACGACCCGAGCGGGCGTAGTTGCGCCCCATAAATTGATGCCGCCGTTCAATGAGCAGAAGGATGATTTAGACGCTTATTTGCTGCGGTTTGAGCGCGTTGCTGAAGGTCCGAAGTGGCCGCGAGAACATGGGCTACAGCCCTGAGCCTTTGCTTGAGTGGCGAGGCCTTAAATGTGTCTAGCCGGATGCCGACACCGGACTGCACAGACTATGACAAGTTGCGGCAGGCGCTCATGCTCCGATTTCGTATGACAGGAGAGGGCTTCCGCGAGAAGTTCCGGAGCGCCGCCCCAATGAACGGAGAAACTTGCTCCCACTCCCAGTACTGCACTCGTCTCCGCAATTTTTTGGACCGTTGGGTCGAGTTGTCACAGACATCAAAAGACTACGACTCTACGAGGCACTTTTTGACCTTTTTCTGAAGGAACGATTTTTGGCCAACTGCGCCACTCCTTTGGAGCTATTTCTCCGAGAGAAGGAGGATATCCGTTTGGCCGACATGGTGGCAAGGGCAGAACAGTATGTGGAGGCCCATGGGTGGGCCAACTTTGCGAAACGCGCCGCTCCGAAGGAAAAGGCGGAGGCAGCCTCCCTGAAAGCTAATGAAAAGCCGGGTGCTCCTAACCAGATGTTCGCGGCCAGGGGCTTCGAAGCCAAGAGATGTTTTCTTTGCTCGCGCCCTGGTCATGTCGCCGAAAACTGCCGGGCAGCAGCGTCTAATCAGAGTCCGCAACAAAGGCGCTGTTTTAAATGTGGGAAGACTGGCCACCCAAGTTGGAAATGCTGGCAGGGGGATTCGTCAAAACCTGAATCGGCCTCTGCGTGTATTGAGGATAGGTATGTTGAGCTCAGGAATGGAGAGAAGGTCCCCGTGGTTAATACGGCTCTGGCACGTAGAGGTCCCGAAATGAGCGAGGGCCTTCCTGTTGTGACTGGTTTGGTGGGAGGCGAAAGGGCCAGCGTTTTAAGAGACACGGGGTGCAACACTGTAATTGTGCGTCGCTCCCTTGTCCGGAGCGAGAACTTAACGGGAACGAAATCGCCTGTCTACCTTCTGAACCGCTCCGTTTTGATGCTACCCGAGGTGTGGGTTGTCGTGGACACCCCTTAACTAAAAGGCCGCCTGCGGGCAAAGTGCATGGACGACCCCCTTTATGATCTTGTTTTGGGGAATATCGAGGGTGCCAGGCCTGCCGATGACCCGGATCCAAATTGGATCTTCGAGACTGCACTCGTGGCACCACCTCTCGGGGATCGTGAAACATCGGAGAGGACAGATTCTGGCGAGGGGGCGACTGCGGTGTTGAAGGAACAAAGCGGCTGCAGTGCGCCCAAACCTGGCATGTCCCGGGCGAATCCAGGAGTCGCGCGAGCGCAAAGTCGCAACCGAGCGCCGTTCAGGAAACTCAGAGTGAAAAACGAATTTCCGGAGATCGGCCCTGAAGAGCTTATGCGGGAACAGGGAAGGGATCCAACCCTCAAAGTTTGCTTGGGAAAGTCGGATCAAATCTGCAACCACGGGAAAGGGCGACGTGGACTACGCCGTAGATCTGGGCCCCGCCGCAAAGACGTTGCGCATCGACATGTTGAGGAAGTACCAAGAAAGAGCGGCAGGCGCAAGCGTGGCGGGAGCAGGCTTTGTCCTCCCTTTGGAGTAGGAGGGCTCGGGCGATATGATGTTGCCGCCGCCGTACCAAATGCGGGTTTCTCGCGCTGTGAGCATTGGCTCAAATTTGAGGGAAGAACAGCTCATGGAGGCTCGAGAACTTCGGGATTTCGAGATTTTATCGGACCTTGCCGGGGAGTTCTCCGGTGGAGCGACTTAGACTAATGTGGGAGCCGACTGCATGAGACGGGTTGTACTGGATATCTCACAGAGTTTACATGCCGCAGCGTTTTTCTGTTTCATTGGTTCTGCGGCCTTTCTTCAGTTTTTTTCTACAGTGTTTGTCTATTGTCTAGAATTTAATGCAGGTTTTACTGTTATAAATATCGTAACCTATGTACGTTCCGCGAATGTTACGCGTTGAAAAAGGGTTGTTTGTTTCTTTGTTTTTTAGTGGCCATACATATTAATTGCCTTACTCGGTTGACGGTTTTTTTTTTTTTTTGTGTGTGGACTAGCACGAACTTATTTCATCAAGGATGGTGCCCATCGAGTCTTCGATCACCGGAAGGCCAGCCTACAGGATACAAAACTTTGATGTGTGGATTGAAAGTGAACGTGTTTTACGTAAAGGTTTTCATTATTGTTTTTCTTTTGTTTTCGTGCGTCTCCATTGTTTGTGCTGTACCCAATATTATTGCATAATATTCTTAAAGAAGGGGGCAGTGTCACAAACTCTGACGCCGGCCGACTCTCCCGCGATCTTTTTCTTTGTGTTTTTGTGCTGCTCGCCAAGCCCCTTCGCCAATTTGCCTTTTCGGTGTGCCGCCTCGCGTTGCGGCGACCACAAACGGGAAGACCAAGGCGAGTTTTGTTTGTTTCTTTTTTTTTTTTTTTCCCTCGGGAGGTGCCCTCGGCGCCGACAAGGGCGGGAAATACGTCGCCGTGGAGTGGGACGGTTGGGACGGTTTTCGTGGGGAG
This sequence comes from Ixodes persulcatus, assembly GCA_013358835.2. Lineage (NCBI taxonomy): Eukaryota > Metazoa > Arthropoda > Arachnida > Ixodida > Ixodidae > Ixodes > Ixodes persulcatus. The sequence continues at coordinate 279,187 of JABSTQ010011238.1, forward strand.
CGGATAGTTTTCGGGGGAGAGCTTTTCGGGTCTTCAAGTGGGCAAGACGTTCGTGGTTGGGGGTGAAGTCGGCGGGGATGGCGGCCCGGCATCGCGATATCTTCTGAGTCTTTTTCATCGTCACCGCCGCCGTCTTCCTGCCAGCTCACCACCGCCGAGAGCCCGACAATCCCCTTCGTCGCCAAATTTCAGTGAGACCCGTCCATACATTTCGGACTTTACTTTTGCGGACGTTTTATTTTTACTTGCTCTCCGTCCGTGGTTTTGTTGCTTGATTTCATTGTCTTTATTTTGTATTGCTGTAGCGCGCCAACCGTTTTCTTTTTTGTTTCTTTTGGTTGAATCTCCGTGTGGAGCTTTTGGGGTTTTCTTTTTGTTGTGTATTGTTTGCCTTGTGCCAAAACTTAAATTTAAATTTCTATTTTGTTTTTAAGTAAATATATTGTTCATTGTTCAATCTATATGTGTCCGCCTGTGCTCATTCCGTTCTTCCCCAACTTGGGCACACGCGCCAACCGCGCGGGCTGACCGGCCTCAACAAAAATAAGTGTTGTCCACAGTCGTTGTAGAGGGCCAGCGGGCGAACCGTCAAGGGGGAATCGCGCCTCTAACCTCCAGGCGGGGGCGACTGTGACACTGAGTCATGCACGAAAGGCCCTTTCGAAAACCACGCTGAGCTGGAGAAAAGAAGAAGTTAGTATCTAGATATGTTAGAACATTACTATACACGATGTGTTCTAAAACCTTGCAACATACACAACTAAGGGAAATAGGGAGATCGTTTTCTACTATTTTCCTTGATCCATGTGGATTGGCGTAACAAATGTCTTTTTCCATTCGCATGGAAGTACACCTTCCTCTAGAGACTTTGAAAAACTATGTGAAGGTAGCGGGACACGGCGAATGAGCACGATTTCGGCGCTTTTGGCGACAAGCCGTCTGGGCCCACTGATTTTTTTACATGTAGGTACTTTAAACATTCCACAATGCCTTCTATATTTATTACAAGAGGTGGCATAGGAGGCCCTATTCCATCACTGAGGGGTAGATAACATGAACGCATTTTGTTAGAGGCAAAAATAGACTGAAAACATTTATTGAAACAGTTGGCTTTATTATGATTATCTTCAATAACCTCACCATCACACAAAATATCAGGGATGCCAACATCTTCCTTACGAGTTTTTCGAAGGTAGGTCCAAAATTCTTTACTATTTTACCGCATTCCATCTGAAGGTTTGTCAAAGTATTCCCATTTTGCCAAGGGGATAGCATCTTTATAAGCATTTTTCAGCTTCTCAAGTTTTGATACAGCATATTCAGATAGATGCATTTTGTACTTCTGATATGCACGCCTTCGTTGATTTATTACTCTTTTAACAGCATACGTCATCCAAGGCTTATCAGCTTTCGTATTTTCAGATATATATTTGGCTGGAATATATTTTTCATTAGTCCTGACAAACATTTCTTAAAATGTTTGTCAGTACGCGCTTAGCCTGCGTACTTCCTTGAGGGAGTACGCAGCCTAAGCGCTCATTTGGGAACGATAATCAACGCGAGGATGAAGTTTTCTGCATCGGGGAATAAAGAAGAAAAACAACCTCGCATAACAACATTCGAGCAGAATTAGTAATACTGGTAAAAGCAAGCGATCTACAGACAATAACAAGCCTTTTGAAGGCAGGAAAGATTAATCTAGCCCTAACGAACAAACAAACTTACTTCGGATCCCGTGCCATGATCCTGGCTGTTGAGCACATTTGACGTACTTCCACGTTTCACAGTCGCTTCCATCTTTTTCAGACACATTTGAAACAAAGGCAAACTCCACGCATCACGACTAATCGGGAAATTGACCTCAAGACACAGGTATGCAAGCCAAGGAGGTTAAAAGGGTAGGAGGGGGCATGACGTCAGCCACGTAGCCTCCGCAAGCCATGCTCCCTTAACGTCTCGCCTCTTTCTCATTTTCCTCCTTACCCTCCTCTCTTATCGGCACACCACGTGAACGTCACGTGGTTGACGGTTGCGGGTAGCAGGGAGCGTGGTGCTGGGTGGGTTCATCTATCACAGCCAGAAACTGTGGCCCGCGCCCAGCCGACCGATTCTACGCCTGCTGCGCTTCGTTATGCCTTCTGTTTTCTACAGTCCGTTACCATCCTGAAAACGATAGTATTCAATCTGGAACGTCAGCGCTGTAACAAAGTCTGTTGGCGTGTTTTGAGTAATGCACCGTGCACCTGCGGGGAGTATTCCCTTTATCTTCTGGCCATTAATTGCTGCAGCAGCCAAAGCAAAAATAAATTATATACACACATGGTTGCGTAACTATGTCGACCCAACAGATTGGATTAATACTTATGCATTTTTACGGCGATGATTTCCGCTTTCGCCTGCAAATGATAGCTGCACTCTCATCCATCGCTCTCATATGTTATATCACGCTAAAATACGTTTGGCTTTTTCTTTTCGTTGCGGCCGCTATGCAGGTCGTCCATTGCGACGTTTTATTGCTGTCGTGACCAATTGAACCAGCTCAACTTGACCCGAGGTTGGAATATGTTTTATTGACAATTGGAAGGACACGGAGCACACCACGCTCCACTTCGATGGGGTCCAGCCAATGCCGCGACCAACGGCCGAAGTCCATCGTTTCCGCAGTTCGGCGACCGTCGGAAATCTAAGAAAATTGTTGATCGATTTCTGTTATCGTATAACTATGTGTGTGTAATACGCTAAGGGCTTACCGGTGAAAGGTAACCCCCGCTGAAGAAAAACAAGTCCGATTGCGGCAGCCAACCACGCTGCAAGCGCCCATCCCGTAGCCGGAGGGAATTAGCGTCGCGGCCACCGTGGTCCCGGCGACGCCAGGCTTTCGTTTTCTCTGTTGCGATTGCGGCGATTGCCCTGATCGTCCCGTGTGCCAGCAGCGGTGAGTCGTCTGCTCATGATCCGCATCAACCTCGCTTGCACCTTTGCATTTAATTGCATTATAATCTCAACCGCTTGCTTGTTTGCTCCACGCCTAGCCTTCGATCGGATAAAACCTACCGGACGGAGCGCGCTCAAGCTTGCAAGGAATCCTTCTACAATCAACCATCCATCTCGCACGTCACGTGTCACGCGCACCAATCACCAGGAAGATATACGGTCACGTTGGGCACAAACTCGTTTAAATTTTTTTATGACTAGGCTTCAATATTGCAACGTGCCCCCTCCTAGTGTTTTTAACCTCCTTCATGCAAACACACACGGTCGGCAAAACGTGCGAAACACGGGATGTTGATTCGATTGGATTGTATTCGTTGGCTATTATGGATGAATAGCGACTTTGCGGAACCTATGTTCGTTTATCTTCAACACGCTTCCAATAAAACGATCAGCAAACTGCATTATAAAACTCATAAAAGACACAGTATCAATAAATAATTGTGGATGTCAACATTGCCACAATATTATAAATAGGTCCTGAACACGCAGCAAAGTATTAAATACGAAAGTAACCCTACAATAGTTCCAAACGAGATCAGCAAACAGATAACTTACAAAAAAAATGGCGCGAAACTCAAACGGGCGACTATAGCCCAATATGTTGAAGCGCTCTCTTGCTTAGCGTGCGGTCGTTGATTCGAATCACGGCACAGCCAATTCTTCTTTAGAGCGCAGCTTTTAGGCGCCCGTTTCCGGCTTGAGCGGCGTCGGCGTAACCGTGAGGTCACGTGACCCCCCCTTCGAGGTCACGTGACCCCCCCCCCCCCGAGGTCACGTGACCCCCCCTGATGTCACGTGACATCCATTATAGGCCTGTGAGGTCTTATAATCCTTCAAGGCTGATGGGCTCTTTAGACTTATTTTCAATAGGGCTGGACAATGTACAGTATCAACTGTTTTTTAACATCAGGTATAGTCATTCAGAAACTAAATAGTTCTACGCAAGCGGGCTTTTGTTTTTCTAAAGAGCGTTGACGTCAGGACTCGTCCAAGTGCAGCAAATAGGAAGGAGTCCATCAACGCGAACTGCCGTTATCATCTACGTCGTTGTCGCCGCGGTCTGATTGAAAGAAGGAGATAATTCTCGAAACGGCAGATGATAACGGCAGTCAACTTTGATAAACTCCCTCCTATTTGCTCCCCATGGACGAGTCCTGACGTCAGCGCTAGTTCGAACGTCAACCACCAGTCAAGCGCTCCTAAACAAATGCCCGCTGGTGCGGAGCTATATAGTATCTGTATGACTGTAGATGATTTATAAAGCACTTTAATTTGTTATTGAGCTCCATACGAGCTTAGAAGACTCGCTTCTAATAAAAAATGAGCTAAGCAGCAGCAGTCAAGTCGATGACGTGGTGAGCAGTAACCGACGTCATGGCTTGACATGCTCAACATCGTTCAAAATGCATATGACATGTCTATTCACATCACCAGCTCCCACCAATACTAGGCTCGGACTGACGTTACATCGCATACTTTTGACCACTATGAAAGAGAGGGGGAGAGAGAAAATCTGAGAGACACAAAGGGGGTCCTGGTGAGAGGGGAGCTCCTTCTTCACTTCCTATCTGGTGGCCATCAGAGCGCTCTTGGGATGACGTCATGTGCAAGCCATGTATGTGGTGCACTCCTTTCTCATTGCCTGCTACAAGTACCTCTCGCAGACTTTTTATATGCATAAAAATAACCGGGCTTTTGGGAAGCGTTATTATTCAACCAAGTTCAAGTAAAGATAGTTGTTAAAGTGTAAGTGTCACTTCATTGACCCTTCTTTCAACATTTATCTGCTTTCTTGTCTCCATACGATGGACCGGGGCAGTTCTCGTGTTAGCCGGGCTCCCTCGCGTGCACCACGAAAGGGCGTACACTGATTTTCAAAATGACCTCTAATGCAGAAGTGCTGCTTACATCAACGAGATTTTATGATAGTCAGTAGTATTTTCATTTCTTACCTGTTGTTTCGAATTTCTAAGTACTCTGTATATAAAAACTCTCATTTTGAATTTTAAGAGCTTGACAGCTAATGCTTAGAAGGTTTTATGCATATTTTTAAGTAAGGGTTGAAAACAAACTCCATCCTTGAACACTAGACTTTCAGGTTGCAAAGCAGGTGTGGTAACAAACTACAGAAAGCTGTAGCTGTCCACTTGGACCGGCCACAATCGCTTAAAGGGATGCTGAACCGATATCTGAAGTTGCCGAAATAAGCCCCGGACAAGCTTCCCGGGACCGCACTATACCTAAAAATGCTATTCATGTAAAGGGATGGAGATCGGATTATTATATTTCTTGGAATGACGACCGCTGATTGAGCCAGAAGCGCCAGAAGCCTCCGATGCGCGCGAGGCCCTCTGGGATTACTCGCAACGGAACTGACGTCAACAAACTGCAACGGAACTGACGTGAACAAGTCGAGCTGCCGACGCGCCACAGCGTGGAAGAAAGTTGCGCTTTGAATAATAGTAGACGGATGCCCGTCGCGTTGGAAGTTTGCCAACTAATCCAGCCAAGTTAGCTGCGCACTACCTGCCAGCCACCCTGCACCCTGCCACCCCCAGTCCACTTCTGCACATGCGTCGTAGCGACGGCGGCGACTTTGGTCTGTGGGTTAATCGGAGTTCGGCGATTTCTTTCCCGTCCTGATAATTTGGCCATGACGACGGCGACCACGGAGACTTCGACAGCGCTGATGTTTGATGCCGCCAAGATGCCGCTTGCTCGCGACGCTCGCTAGGCCGTTCGGCGCCGCATAGGTGTCGTGTCAAAAACGACATGATGAACACTGTTCGACAAAGTTGTGCATGTTATAGGCTAACTTCAACACTCAGGCAGGTAATAAACTGAATCATACCTATTATGATTTCAAGAACTTACAATCCTTTGGAATTAATGTATCTTGTGGAAACCTAGAGTTGCTTACATTTGATAAATCTTAAGGCTGTTTCACAAACTTCCATTTGACTATGACCGACTCTGACACGTCCGATTTTTAAGCCTCTTGGGACTGCTTATGACCGACTGTCCTACATTCTAGCCAGACTTAAACAGTCACTGGAGGCTTAAAACCGGTTTTTAGACTTCTCCGGTCGTAAGCGGTTGCAAGTGTGTGAACCAGCCTTTAGACATAAGAGTGCATGGTGCTTGTATACACCTGGGCAGTGTTGTGCACGTTCCTCAAAAAGAGGAACGGAAACTCGTTCCTCGTTCCTTCTGATTTTTGGAACGCGTTCCCGTTACAAGTTCCATCTGTGAGAAAGGAACTCGTTCCCGTTACAGTTGAAAAAAATTGAACGTATCGTTACATATACGTTACATTTGTATTTAGCTAATTACCATATTTAGTTAGATCAAACAAAGTTTAATTTTTTTTATCGATCTCATCAAATGGCAACATACGAATTTGAATGCCGTGATGGAAGGACATAAAGAGGAAGGACAACAAGCGGAAGCAAGGTTTCATTCGTTGTTATATTCACTTTTAAGAATATCAGCGTTTTGCCTTATTCATGTTTGTGATGGGCTATGCAGACAAGCCAAATGTACTGTTGCCCTACATTGCACAAGCGTTTTACAACAACCTTACACGTTTCAATCTAACAAAGTCCCATGTTCGAACTGAACAACAGTTGCTTCTCGATGTTGCTGTCCGTAAGACAAGCAAGTGGAAAAGAGTGTAGGGATTTTGGAAGGTCAGTCTTGAAAACTACTAGTCCTTTTTCGTGAAGGTCGGATTTGTTCAGCTTGAAGGTGGGAGAAGAGGAGAGGGAATGAAGGTTAATTTTTGTGCCTCTGGCCAATGTTTGGGATGCAAGGGTGCATTTGTTTTCTGGTAATCTGTTCTTTTGGTGTAACTAGTTTTTTTTTTTTTTGTTGACAGTTCAGTGATGGTTGTAGTCGGCCTTAGATTTCTGGGTGTATGATGATTCGTGGAAGCAAAGAAAGTAGCTGAGTTTGAGACATCCCTTTTCTGCCTTTTCCTTCGACTAAATGTTTTGATTTCTGTACCGCAGTCTCGGGCACTGAAAAGAGAATCAATGCCCACTAGCCCTCCTGCGCCCTACTGTTACCAAGCGAAGACCCCACAAAATAAACCCTAAGTAACAAAAAATTTAACGAGATCCTGCTGTCCGTAAATATATTATTTTTATACTTTTTTATAATTGCCCTCTAAGCAGTAAAATAAAAATGACCCCACTGGACAAAGCAAAAGGAACGCCGTTCCTTCTTCCGTTCCCGTAAAAATGTAACGCGTTCCCGTTCCAGTTCCATCGATGCAAAATGGAACGGCGGCGTACCTTCGTTCCTCCTAAAAGGAACGCGTTCCAGGAACGCCGTTCCTTGGAACGCCGTTCCGTACAACACTGCACCTGGGTTCTAAAATTCCGCGTAGATCGCTTAAACACTTATTTCATTTACGAATATTGTTCCAAGTTATGGCTTTGTTTTAACTTTGTAACATAGGAACTTGTTAATTTTTCAATTCTTTCCTTTTAGGATTAGATGAAAATTTGTTTACTTCTACTTTCCTATTCACTCTCAGCTGTCCTTGTTCTGTTTTTACTACTTCAATTTTACTGTTGCTTCCTTTCCTTTATTCCTTTCCCCTTCTTTTATTTTCTTATCCACGTCTTGAAAATCACCTGTAAACATATACGCGGTTTTCTTGTTCTTTTTCCAGGTACGGTTTTTAGTTTTACTTAGGCCCGCTTCGGCCAGGGCAATTTCCCCAGGCAACTTGACGTTGCAGCAACCGAATTGCTGCAATTTGCCATCATCATTGTTAAATTTTAATTCTCTTGCACTGTTTAGACACACTGTTACGCGCTATAAACATGCTTTTAGATCTTTAAATGGTGTTGAGAATACTAGAGTATCTTTCTGAAACGATTTATTCCCAAAAACGATTCATTTCGAACCAGAACCAAGTTAACCCCCATCTTTTGCTGTCATTATCGTCACCACGTCGTCACTTGCAAATATTGCGTTCCTGATTGGTTACCGCCCCTTCAAATGTCTCTGAGTTGTCCGCGTTGCTCGCTCATTTCTAGCCGGACTCAATTCCAGCAATTCGTGTTGCATTGGGAGGAAACCAGCTTGCCAGCAACACCTAAATTGCAGGGAAATTGCCCCATCTGAAGCGGGCTTTAACGTACGTTATTATTTTTTTTTCTGTTTCCATGTATGTTCTCATAATATCACTGCTCCTGTTCCCAACAAACAGTTAATTGTAAACCTATAATCGATTTCTTGAAGGCGAAAAACTTATATTTATTATTACGCGAAAAGGCGTCGGCGTTGTGCCCAAAAGATGGTCATAAAAATACGTCATCAAGCACACACCGCTCAAAGTCAAAGCGGACGCCCCTCAGAAATAAAACAAAGAAACGCACAGCAACTCAGATGCTTCGTCACGGAAGTCGTGAAGCCGGCGGGGGCGCCCCGCCTTCGCAGTGGTGGAGCGTGATGTCACCGCCGGAGCGCCGTGTGCAAACGTTACGCGTCGGACCTATCTGTGCTCGTTGTGTGCTTCGTGCGATAGATTGTGAGGTGACCGCGCGGGACTATAATGCTTTCGCACTTCTACACGTAAGCAGTCTTAAGGGTCCTCCTGTAATTATTTTTTTTTTCAGGTGCAGTTTTAAGTGTTATTTAATGTGTGTTTTTAAAACATCATTGTTCACGGTTCCCATTTCCTTTTGCCACTCTTGCCCACCTCAACTCCTTCACCCCTGCCCCTACGCTTCACTCAGTTCCTTTACCATAGCCTATCTATTCCCCTGACCAATGATGAGGTGACAACCTAAAGAAGATAAGTCCCTTAGCGAAATGTCAGCTGCCACTCTCAGGTCTCCAGAAACCTTCTTTTCATGTTCTTCCTGCCATCTTAGACCATCTGCAAGTTTTTTTGTGTGTGTGAGTGTTTTTTAACATTTTTACATGGGGCTGTTTATATTATTTTTGTGTCAACTGCAGTTTGTACGCCTTTGTGTCTAATATCTGCAAGATAGTATATGTGAAGGCAAATGTATTCGTGCAAAGCACTGTTTCCTGACTTATAATGTTATGGACTACTCTGGTATACCACTGCTAATGGGTCAATTGCAGTGCCATTTTCCCTTTTCATATTAGGGTGAATATTTATAAAGATGAAAAGGTTTTCAGTTACATTTCTAATATAGAAAAATTACACCAGTAGTCCGTGCTTATGATCAAATATGTTTTGAACACTATATTTATCTGAACTAATGTGCTTTATTGTTCAATAATTAATGCTTTCCCTTAGTACGGAAGCCTGCAGTTGCCCTTATTAAGGCTCATTAGATGACGTTGACAGCACAATAAACAAACGAGTTTTAACCAGGGTGACAAATGATGAGACGAGTTAAATATTTGTATGAATTTCCTTTCCTTCCACTTAAAAATTAGGGATGACCTATATTCGAATATGTTTTTATTATTCTCTCTACAATTTTGATTTCTTTTTGACATGTTGGAACTAACTTGTCAAGCTCTTTGCTGTCAATTCATTTTCTTTAGAGCAGTGGTTCTCAAATTGGGGTCCGCGTACCCTTTGGGGTCGGCGAAGGCATTCTAGGCGTCTGCGAAGCCCAGCCTCATCAGTCAAGCCCGGCAATAAAACTTGCATTTACTTAGATTGAGAAGAAACGTTCCAGTTTTCGGGTGAGTTTTCTGATGTATATGTTAATAGGAGAAGTCTACTTCACACTAGCACTCAGTTATATTCATTTATTAAATCTTTATAATAATTAACATATACTTTCCCTTCCCCTCACCATAAATGAAGTCCTCCATCATCCCCGCCAATTCACATGGGGTCCGCGAAATATCAATGGCTGAAAACCACTGCTTTAGAGGATCATCATCCAAGAGTTATTGTTCTTAAAAGTAGAAACAATATTTTCCTTAGTGCCCTGAAGTGTATGTCCTTTCCATATGGTCTAAAATCAATGCTTACGGCGCTTGTACTGTAACAACTCAGTCTCTTGCAGTCCAGCTTGAACCCTACCATAGCGCCCTGAGCAGCACTTTGAATAAGCTGCCTTAGTTGTGAGTTTGACTTGTAGCACAATGTTTCTGTCATTGTTTCTAGTCACCGCTTGTATAAAAGTGGGAATGGTGGAATGTGTTTGTGTAAATAAACTGTTGAATCTGTGACAGTATATTTGTTTCTTGTTGGTTATGAAAATTATTTACTTTTGAAAGATTACATCTATCCATCCATTCATGATCCCTCATGCCATAAAGCATGTACTGTTCACAAAGTAAACTTTGACAGTCTGGCAGCTGCCGCTGGCATGGAAAATTGAAGGGCTCACGGTTGTAAACTGCATGTATTGTGTCGTGAAGCTCGTCCGACTCTCTTGTGTACCTGAAAACCTAGGAGGTCAGTCGAAAGTCAAGGGAGATAGTCTATTTGTATTTACAAGGAAACGTTTTTGCTTGCATATGCATTATGACCCATACGCTGTTGCTCTCTGGCACTGGAAATACTAAATTTGTCATGTTCCAATATAATAACAAGAGTTACTTTCTTAAGATGTGTGTTAACAAAAAACTCAAATGACATAGCTTATGCTTCACAGCACATTCCTAAGCTATTAGGTATTCAAAAGAAAACAAGGATGAGAATAGAAAACGAAAGAGGCATGAGTTGGCAAGCCCAAGATTGAGTTAAAAAGAAATTGTTCACGAATATTGCACTTCCTTCTTTTTAAGCGCGGCTTTCCACCATTTTTAATTCAGCCTTTATGTCTCTTGGCAAGTACTAGGCAAGAGACACGTTCTCACAATGCTGCCTTTTTGATAGTCTGCGAAGAGAGGCTGAAGCAATCAAAAATTTCCCAAATTTAGTTATGCAGTTTCGCTCCGTTTCCTACTTCGTTTCTCAATTAGGTAATTATTTCACTAATTTTACACACTGTTGTAACCCCCAATAGAATTAACGCTGACCTAAGTCGGGGAAGAGAATAAAACAGAACACTCTTCGTGCCTCCGAAATTACAAGGAAGCTTCTCCTTTAGCAGAGAAGCACTGTAGGAAACTAGAAGGGAGGGGGGCGCCTGCGTTATTGTCCCAATCCCACTGGTTCCCGTTAGAACTGTTAATGACCCTAGTTCCCATCAAATAAAAAAGCGCGCATGTGGATGCATTTCCTTTTAATGCGAAAGCGTTAACTGCCTCATGGAGCGAACCGGCGTTATCAGCTCTTGAAGCCGCACTAAACGGCACATAAAGTCTTTTGTCTCAATGGAGCCAAGCCTGTCGTATGTAGCAGCGTTCTGATGGATAGGCTCCCACTGGTCGACGTGCGTCAGAGTATCAAGTAGTGAGGCTCCCATTGGCTTTCGCGCGCCGTAGTTTCAAGGACCGCCACCAGAGAAGCCCTCACCATAGTGGTGCAAAACTATCGATGGTATTGATAGTCGCCAGAAATCTGACTATCGATAGTAAAAAAACTATCGATAGTAGTATCGATAGTCGACTATAAAAAAACTATCGATAGTCGACTATCGAAACACTATCGATAGTACTATCGATAGTCGACTGTCAAAAAACTTTGGATAGTACTATCGACAGTCGACTATCGGAAAATTATCGTTAATCAACTATCCGGAAACTATCGATAGTCGACTATTGTAAACCTATCGATAGTATTGCCGACAGTTTACAATCTATAGTTTGGCGACACTAGTAGTTTGCGTCGCTACCTCTTTTCTTTTTCTCGCTTTATTTTTTCAAATCAGACACCAACTAGCCCAAGCACTTACCATCCCAACTTTGTTCCAGCTTTCAGTGATGACGAAGACGGGTGATTGGGCGAAGAGAGGAGGAAGGGAGGCGAGCGGCGGTGCGGCAAATGTGTTCGCTGTAGTGGTGCAAAACTGTTTATAGTACTATTGAATGTATCGAGTAGTCACCAGAACTCTGACTATCGATAGTAAAAAAACTATCGATAGTATTATCGATAGTCGACTATCGAAACACTATCGATAGTACTATCAATAGCCGACTATCGAAACACTATCGATAGTACTATCGATAGTTGACTATCGAAAAAGTATCGATAGTACTATCGATAGTCGAATATCGAAAAACTATCGAAAATCTATCGATAGTACTATCGATAGTCGACTATCGATAGTTCTGCGACACTATCGATAGTTTTCCAAACCTATCGATAGTATCGATAGTCAATTTATCGATAGTTTTGCATCACTACCTCACCATCGCGGCGCAGCGGCCCGGCCGCCAGTAAGAGGGATCGGCTGACCACAGAGCCACCAGAGCCCGCACGGCCACACTCCGGAGTGGCTACCCGGCCGAGCCCAGCACGGCCGTGCACTTCATGAGAGCGCGCGCTCGGTCGTCGGGAGGCACAAGCGAATCGCCATTCAAAGCGTCTCAAGAGGATGGGGCCCTTCGACAATGCGAGGCGGAAGCACTGTGTCGCAGGCGGCATGCTATCTCATTCACAACTCATAAGAAGTGCTTCGGTGTCCTTGGACTTTTTTTTTGTTTTTCCATGTTCCATGCCGAAGATGGTAAGTTTGGTGACGAGGAAAATCAGAAAGTTTCCATACTTCGGCTATGCACCGCGTAGTCAGACTTCTCTCCAGCGCGCGTGAGCACAGGGTGAAGTATGCCTAAGGGAACCATGGAACGTTTTCCTTCATTTTAAATACTGCTTAGACTCGACGTAATCGCTGGTGTTTATAACGCTTAATGCGCTTTTGTTTCTAACTCTATTACTCTTGCGAAACCCAAACGCTGAAAGACGGGCAAAAAAAACTGAAAGCTCATGTCGGATTTTATTTTCAATTCATCATCCATCCGATAGCGCGATAATTAAGTATACTTCGGGTGTCGAAAAAGAAGCCTCGTATATTTTTCTAGCTGAAATGTGATTTCATTTTAGAAATTTCTAATTTTGTTTGGATCAGTTTCCGGAGCTAAGAACCGCAAAATTTAGACTGTTTCTGATAGAAGTTTCCATGTTCCGGAGTTTGTTTGATCTACGAAAAATTTCTAATTGAGCTATTCGGTTCATAGCTTAATCTTAAACGCAGAAAAAGGTGCGGACAATCGGACAAGACTGTGCGATCTTTATAGTGTGCGATTACCCATCCGTGTTTTTTATAGGCCTAAATTCCCGCATTATTTAGGTATTCTTTCGTTTTATATTAACTTTTTTTTTCAAAGGATATGCTTATTATCACCCGCAGTGCGTTTCTACCTTATTGAGACCGGAGTGGCTATGGAATACATATACTCTTCAATGCGAAAGCATTACCTGTCCCATGGAGCAAACCGACGTCATCAGCTTTTAAAGCCGCACCAAACGGCACCTTCCCCTGTCCCAATGGAGCGAAGCCTATCGTCTGTAGCAGAAATCTGATGGATAGGCTCCCATTGGCTGGCGCACGTCATAGTTTCAAAAAACGAGGCTCCCATTGGCTCTCGCGCAGCATATTTCCAAGGAACGCCACCAGAGAAGCCCTCTCCATGGCGGCGCTGTGGCCCGGCCGCCGGTAAGAGAAAACGGCCGGCCGCGGAGCCTGCAGAGCCCGCAGGGGCAAAGCGGATTGCGATTTAAGTGTCTCAGGCGGCAAGAGGACAAGACCCTTCGAGAATGCGAGGCGGTAGCAATACGTCGCAGGCGGCATGCTTTCGCATTCACAACTTATAGAAGTGCTTAGGTGTCCTCGGACTTTTATATATATATATATATATATATATATATATATATATATATATATATATATATATATATATATATATATATATATATATATATATATATATATATATATATATATTTATATAATTTATATATATATATATATACCTATTTCTGAGTCTTCCAAATCCAAAGTGTCCAACCGCCGGCTAGCTCAACAAAGCGAGATATTTTTTGCCCCAAACTTGGTCTACTCAGTTTGACCTTACGATGGCCCGCAACAGACACCTTTGGAAGGGTCGCCGCGATAAGCGATGAATTATGTCACAGGATTGTTCACAGCGCTGAATCGGCTGGGATGATTCGTAGCCTACGCTACGCTATATGTCAACTGCATACACTCACTTTCACCGAAATCCAACTGGTATAAACTGAACTGACAACCCTTCCAAGCGTTCTAAAAATGTGAACGTGACATGTACTTCGGTCAATTAAGAAATATTTATCTTTGCTAATGTTATCTACAGAAGTTGGCACAAATTCTACTATACAATGCTGCACAGAAACACACATATGTACATATAAATATACATATACATATACATATATACGTATATTTATATGTCACAAGATAACAACGCAGTGCCAGTAAGTTTTTGCGGCTTATACGCGGACCATTGGCTAATTGTGTACCTCATAACTACGCTCCCCTTCTACCCCTTACCCTTCCTTGCGTGAAGGTAACTGAAATATATTTTCTCATTTCGTTAAAAAAACCTGACACTGGGTGAAGATACGCGAGGCAGTCACGAATCACACACACTTTTGCTACAGCAGAAACCTAACACAAATGACACTTTTGCATATGAGCTCATGACCGTTTTATTTGGATTATTTACTACCTGGAATCTGTTATTAAGAGTATTCACTGGCGGCCAGAGCTGTGTGCATGCCTTCTGAGCGCGTGGTGACGGCGAGCTTTTGCAGTTCTTTTGCAATGTGAATTCCGCACCATCAAGATTACCGGTCTTAACAACCTAGTAATGTGAGCTCATTCTGAGCATGCCCTCTAAACATCGCCCTCGACTATGGCGTCAAGTGAATACCCTAAACTGCTAAGGCGAGAGCGTTCAGCGCGTATACCGTATACGTTCCTATGCTACTTCGTACTTGAGTATTTTGGCACGAAATTCATCATGCGAGAATCGGTGCATTATAGTGTTGTAGTAGAATACGTATTATAGACAGATACATGGCGGTGGCGGTTGAGATTGTGTTCACAAAGAAGTAACTACACAGCCTGTACACAATCTCACAAAGATTTGCACTGCTGACAAAGGCATGGTCACGAGCGCGTGGTTTTGGCAAGTGTCTTTGATACACGAGATGTATAAGCAGAATAAGTCTGCCCAGCTATGGTCACGCGCGTGTGCCGTCTTTACTGCAGACATTTGTGAGATGGAGTGTTACATCGTAGGTATATAGTATGCTCGCATGTTCGTCGTGTCGGAAAGCGAGCGCCACGCACGAACACTGAAAGTGGTCCGTGACACCGAATCACCCAACGTGCAGATTTACACTACAGTTCGTGTGTGTTCGGTGCCCCGGAATGCGAACAAGGCACGCACTATCCGCATGACAAAATTGGAAGCGGACTTCTGCCCGGTGTCGATTTAGGGTTCGCGCCTATGGCACGTGCTTTGCACTTTCCAACGAGGCTAACATGCACGTGCTGAGGTTTTGTGAAAAAATAAACTGGCGCGGTGCCATTTTCACTGTTCGTGTCCATGCAACCAAGGCAACAAACACGCTTGTGATGGGCTGTGGATTTACAAATATTATCTCCAGCGCTGACAAATCGGGACGTGTACGAGCGTGGTTTTGGAAAGTGTCTTTTGTACGCGATTTCTCATGTAACCAGAAAGTTGGGCTCAGCTAAAGTCACAGGACAGGCTAAGCTAAAGTCACTGGACAGGCGGAACTAGCCACATGCACTTGTGGCATCAACGTTTTGGTTATACGTTATCCTTTTTTTGCTACATTGCCAAATCTAGCGTAGCTTCCACTGTGCAGCAGCCCCGCACTCGTGCGAGAGCATGTTACTTCGTCTATTGAGCTTCATTTGCATGCGCTCGCGCAACTATCTGTGACGGAGTTGGAGCACTATGTGACGGAGTTGGAGCACAAAATATTGTTTCCAGTGCTGCAGTCCCGCACCGCTACCACTGCTTCAAGAAGACATGGCCGCGTGGCTTCGTCTTGCGTCTGATTTGCACGCGCCCTTGTGGATAGGAGACGCCGTAGTAACGCACAGTCACACGCTCACACAAGTAGCTTTGACAGCTATGTTTGAAGTTTTGTGTTTGTCCGTCCTCTTCTTTTTTCTTGCTCCTAGACGCGGTAAGGGAAAGGTCAGGGCACGGTGTGCCACTCGGGAAGCTACGCTGGCTACGCCGCTACGCTCGCCTTGATAACGTACCACGCTGGCGCTTCCAGCGCTTACTTGAGCTCTAGCGGTAGTCTGAAGCAACTACGTGTTTCTTGAAGCGATTTAAAGATGGCCGAAACTAAATGACTGAGTCACAAATAACAATAGGGGTACGGTGGCAGGGGCAGCAGATAAAAGTCTTACCGTGTTACTGGTCGTAGAGTGTCACTGTGTGACTCTAGCCCTGCCTCGGCGGGATTCGCGAGAGCGGGACATTGCGGGACACGCAGGTCGGTTTCATCAAGGCTATCATGATTTGCAAATGCTGCATGCCGCAACCAACTCGCTCGAAGGCTTCGTCGTGAGGGGCGGGTACTTGTGAATTTAATGAATTTAGCAACGAATAGCGCCGCGTAATTCATAGCTTCGACACAGAAAACAAAACCGGTATCACGTGTGTTCCTTTTGCAATGTGAAGGTAAGGAATGACGCAGCACTATTAGATTTGAAACACTATTCGCACACGCCGTTTCTCGTGCTAATGCCCACCGACCTTTGCTGCATCCCGCTTTCCCCTCGCCGAGCGTGGTTTCTGCAAATACCGGTGTACCAGCCAGCATCCGAAATAAGCACCACGTTTGCAATGTCGACAGAAAGGCAGAGACGGTGTGTGTATGCGTGCGTGTCTTTTTCACGTGCCGTTTTCCTCCTTGTGTGTCTCAGGTTTGACTATGCTAACAAGTGCGAGCTTGAAGAACGCAGTGGAAAAGTGCTCCAGGAGAAAAAGGTAATTAAAATACTGAGTAGCAGTCAGCCAGTTCGAACATGGTCTCAAAGTATACACTGTAAACCTTTATGCTTCTAACCCTTTTTAGGCGGTACGCAGAAATCTATTTCCCAACGTTGTGTGCTGCGATTTGCTACAGTGGGGCGGTAATGGAAGTTTGGAGTGAAAATGTCAACGGATAAACTTACCATAAAAGCGCTTGCTTGCTTTAGCTACATGTAGCTTGCCGGTACCGACGCTCCTATCCAAGTGTGACTCGACAGTTGCTGACGAGCAAATGCTCGTCAGCAACTGACGCTTAGCTCATCCCGATTCGAATACGTGGCAAAGAAGATTATCACATAGCGACTTCTGCTTGAAAGAAATGCAGAACTTTTTATAAATTCTTAAATTATCGGTCAAATCCCGGCAAATTCAGGCGAATTATTATTTTGTTTTATCCCATTTTTACTAAGAATTGTTCACAAATTTAAAATCGCTCACCATGAAGCGCATCACGCATTATGTGCATTTTGTTCCGCAAAAATTAAACATACAAACGGTAGTAATTGATAGCAGGTGCATTCCCCAAGGTTTTGGGACGCTGAAGTGTCACCGACTTACTAGATTGAAGGCTTCGATCGCAAGGGGGTCTCGCACGTATCGCATCGACCGGGTGAATAAGCAGGGATTTAGTTGAAACGACCCCCGAAGCCAGCTACCGCTTCTTCCTGCAAAATATTTTGAGAGAATGTTCGTATACTGGTTTACAAAATTTAAAAAGGATTCAACTAGGAACTGATAAGGGACCAGGGGTGCTATGTTGCGCTTTTTGGACTCCCAGGAGACTTGGAAGAGGGAAGTGACGTCAACGACTAGAGAAACGCAGATTGGATGTTGACAGAAGAAAACAAAATCAACATCCAATCTGCATTTGCTGCGTTGTTGACGTCACTTCCCTCTCCCTAGTCTCCTGGGAGTCCAAAAAGCGCAACATAGCCCCCCAGCACTCACAGAACACATCGGAATCAACAGGATAAACGGAGTCGCTGTCATTGGATTGTTTAATACACACGCCAGTGCTTCTTAGATTTCGGTTTTCTATTTTCAATTTTCCGAGACATTCTTTTCTTAGTTTCATTTTGTCCGACTCATAATAAAAAATACACCCTATTAGCCATGGTAAATGTGGCGTGGCCAAGAAAAATAAAAATACACCCTATTAGCCATGGGGATGTGGTGTGGGATAAAGCGCTGTATATTCTATTTTTCAATCCAGCTTTTTGTACTGGGGCAGAGAACAGCACACCACCATCCTAGCGCTTCAACACCTCGGTGCCAAAAATGTTTGTTGGC
This sequence comes from Ixodes persulcatus, assembly GCA_013358835.2. Classification (NCBI taxonomy): domain Eukaryota; kingdom Metazoa; phylum Arthropoda; class Arachnida; order Ixodida; family Ixodidae; genus Ixodes; species Ixodes persulcatus. The sequence continues at coordinate 297,430 of JABSTQ010011238.1, forward strand.
ACGACTACGCGTGCCACTTGCGGTTTCAAACTTTGGTAAAAGGTCCTACTACAAATATCACGTAACCAAATAAACACAACGCGTGAAACAGGTTTTGGCGCGTGTTACCCCAGCAGCGCATGAAGCGGTCTGACGAGCCGAGGGATCCAAGATCTGCGCGGTGTGTCCCAGTCCGTCTTACCCATGACGTCACAACCAATGATGATGATAGCTAGAAAAACGTTCCTTCTAGTTTACACACGCCGCTAATAGACGTATAACTATCATGATTATTTTTTTTTTGTTTTTTTTTACTTTCGATTGTGAACTTGCTGAGACATCTTTTTATAAATTTAAATTTATCATCAAACCGTTGATTTCGTACACATTTAGTTTTTGTTAGTTGTTTGTTTCTCACCTCTTTTCGTTTTAAACTTCTTCGTTAATTCGTACTCGTGTAATTCCCCTGTTTCGCGGGCACGCAGGAAAGGCCTTCAGAACGTACGTCTTTGAAAAATATGCAAAAAGGCAAGCGATATCGTTTTTCAGTCGCCGAGTGTTTAGAGCGAAGAGTTCGTTCTGGAGTACCTTAACGTGCCCTAATACGGCGTACAAGTGTACATATTTTTGCTTGTATACAATAAGTGTTAATAAAGAGAACAAAATGCTGGTTCCAAAGGGATGTTTGACATGATGACTTTCATTACTTATATATATGAGTAGTCACAAAAGCTCGCTGTACAGAGGAAAAAAAAGTTACGAACAGCACGCATTTCAGCGAGCGTGCTCGGGGGGACAGCTAGAGCCAGACTTGTACGTAATCCGTTACAAGTAACGAAATTACTTGTAATCCCTTACATTTATCAGTAATTTTGTAACGGATTAATTACATATTTGCTAGAGTAATTTTAAAGTAATTTCCTTACATTTTTTGCGTAACGGATTCCTTGTAATCCGTTACATTTTTTTTTCAGGACCAACCCCCCCCCCCCTCCCTTTCTAAAACAGTTAATTCTTTTTTTTTTTTTTTTTTTTTTGGGGGGGGGGGGGGGGGCGGGGGGGTCAAGTCGAGCGCAGTGACACTGTCACGCGAATAGACCCTTCCCGAAAGTCAGTCTACCAACCCTGTGCGGAGCCGAACCCGACGCTTTAATGGCGGCACTACACAGTTTCTCCACACCAGAAAATGCGAACGTCTTCGAAAGCATAGAGCAGAAAGGGGAAAAGGTGTTGGTCCCCTTACGTCACCTTCGACACACGAAATCGAGGGTGCTTGATTTAGCCGAGCATGATCTCCTATCACCGCCATTAGAGCCGCAATATTGGAGCTCATGGGACTGCCACAAGGTGACTCTGACTTTTGAAAAGGGTCTATTGACCAGCGCAAAAGGAGGCTTGGCACTCTTCAGTTCCGCAAAGCTTTTTTTCTTTTGGGGGGGCAAGTTATATCCGCCTTTTTTAGTTCCTTTTTTTTTTTTTTCTTTGCGATCGAAAGTGGGGAGGGGACACTAAGTGATTGTATGCCTCTTCGAGAAGCTCGAGGCGATAGGTAAGTGCACAGACAAGAAATAACAATGTCCTTCTCGGTTATAGTGACTACGACCATTTTCATAATGTCACAACACGAGACATCGCTCCGTCTACCCTAAAATCCACTAAAAGAGATGTGATAATATGTGAAGGTGTTATTGCCACAAGCATGCATGCTCGTTTGTTGCTGCACACTTATCATCTTCTCTTTGAAAGCAGAATGTATTTTTTTTTTCCGTTTCTTTCACCTTATTTGACCCTGTTTTAAAAGCTACTTACTTTTTTGTCGTCCAACTTCTAGGGTTGGCCCACTTTATTTGTGAATTCGAAAATGGTAATAGTCTTCCTTTCTTCTTCTTCCTGTACTGACCCCAGCAGGACGCAACTCATCCCAAGCAGATATTTTTACAAATAAGACATAATGGTGGCTGAGGTAACTTGATATTCTGGCTTGAGGAGAGAGTGAAACGCGTGAGTGGGGCCATGGCGCGGCTTACTTAGTACTCTGCCCTTCGCTGCCCGTGGCATCAGCGGACGTCTAACTGGAGAACACCGGAGTAAACTGCAGTCGGTTCGTGCTCCGTGCTTTTTTGAACAGCACAAAGAAAGGTACACACGGCAAACGTGCGTTTATATTCCCTTGTTTTAACCGCCGTCCAAATTAATTGTTGTTATGGGTGTCCTTTTGTTATTACTTATATTTATATATATTGAAACTTTTTTTTATTCACCAACGTCTCAACCGAGGCTCGACCTGTTCAGAACCAAAGGAAGAAGAATATCGAGCCAAACCTTTTTTAATTTTGAATTATCTCCTTACTGTTACAACTATGTTTTGCTATTGTCTGTCAATATATGCCGGTATAGTAAGATGGACATAATTCTTATTTTAGTTTTGGCTAGCTGTATGATGACTTCTACAGCTTCGCGATTTCGACAATGAAGAATTTTGGTAGATCGTCCCAATGAGTCCGATAACGATACCCGATACTCCGCCGCCGCCTTTGCGCATTCATCATATCGTTATCGGGGGTATCGGAGGTATCGGAACGATCTACTAAAACTCTCGAATATCAGGCAACGGCTGCAACGAGGAAGTTTTGCTTTATCTTCGAGGTACGTAAATAGTACTTCCATTGCTTCGCTGAAAAATCTCAATGCAGAGCATAAATCATTCGTGAGGCACAATAGGGCACTCCCATGCAGTGCTTCAGTTCAAAGAGTGTTCAGCGTAGCAGTCGATATATGAAGTAAGAAATAACGCGAAATGTCTGACGAGACTTTCGAGAGTCAGTTCGTGCTCAAAATACTCAAGGTCATTAAATGGAATAGGTTGCAGCACTAAGAACTTGAATAACCCTCTTCCCTTTGTTTCTTACTTGAGGGCAATAATGTTGAAAGTAACGCCACGAAAGTAACGAATTACTTTTTGGGGTAACGGTCAATTACTTTTATTGGAGGGTAATTGTAATTGTAATTAATTACATTTCAGCCTTGAGTAATTGTAAATGTAACTCCTTACTATTTTTCAGTAACGTGTACAAGTCTGGCTAGAGCCATCTATCGAGATTTCCCGACAGAGAATGAACTCTACGCGAAATATGTCACGAAGGTGACACATGCGATAATATCACGTCTCTGGAACGCCTCGATTAGATAGGTTACGGCTGCACACTTCCACTCAGACTTGCCTGTCTAAATCACCGAAGTAAGATAACAGCATTCTTGTCGCTTCTCTCTTATGAATGCAGTGTATCAAGGATAACGGGCGGGCGTAGCCGTTCGCTAGATACGTTCTCGTCTTAGCTTTGAGTTTCTGTGGACCTTTACTGTTCTGTACTGTCAGCAACCGTGCTAGGACCTCTAATTGACATGGAGCATATTCGAGACAAGTACACTGTGCTTCTCTGCGGGGGCCCTCGTGTGGGGAAAACATGGTAAGGACGAACTCTGCCTTCTTTTTAGAATCATAAGCAGAGCCAGTTCTCTTCACTCAGCTGGTGGCATAGGAAAGTAATCGGCATTCCCTATACCTTTCACTTTACTAATGGCAATCCGTTCTTTCATAGCATCATGTTTACTACTACTCAAAAGTGTACATTTTAAAAATCATTTTGAAAGCAACTTCTTTGGTACCATGCTTAGAGGTGTTCACTGATGACATTTAAGCTACTGCCCTATTTATGTTATTACCTCATTAGTGGTCCCGGCTACTCGGAGAACCGGTAGTACTCACGAAATATTAGTGTATCATATTTTAATTCGATCGAGCGAAAACAGGTCAGCGTACGGTGGCGGCACAGCGGTAAAAACGTGCGGACTGTGTCGTCGCCAGTAACCATTTTGTGAATGACAGTGTCGGCAAGAGTTGCTAGAATTTTTTTATGTAGGCTAAATAACGTATATTGCTTCGTAAACCGTAGTTAAAAAGCGTTTGTCTTGTGCAAGAAAGAAATAAAATAGACAAAAATATGTTTCAAATGTGCGGAAACAGTGGGTAAAACACAAAAAAAGTACGACACGTCCGTCTTTTGGAGGCGGAGTTGGCCAAACCAGCCGGCGCGCATGTGCACTACCGTTGCCGCGCTAGCCGTCGCGCGGTTTGCCCGGATGCGACGGGCGATTCGTGCATCGGAATGTTGGGCTACAGTTGGAGCGTGTGTGCGAAGTCATTTCTGCGATTTGAATCTGCTGTGAAGCGTGTTCAGTTCTCGCTGTTCAGTTGTGTGTCACCGTGTTTTTGATTTAGTGTGAAAAGTCCGCGTGCTCGATTGGGCGAGTCTCTACTCGGGCGGCTCTACACGCTCTCCGAGAAGCTTCGTAGGCCCAACGAACCGGGACACGCTTTCATGGGGTGCCAATTAAAACATAAAGCTCGATGACGATCCAAAGGTACAGCTAACTAGAATTCAGGACCACCTCGTGTATGAGTTGTGTATGATCATGTGCCAGTCTTATCGCGCCGGCAGCCGTTCCCGTTCGAAGCAACATATGACAAGTGTAGAAGTGGTGTGCGATGAAAACAAAGTTGAAGCCCGAAATGTTCACTCGGAGTGCGCTACAAATTCGAACACGTGATCGTCGTAATTCAGAGATCATCTGCTCCCTTCCATGTCATACGTAAGTGAGAGAGGAAGGCTGCTGCGAAAAGCGAGTGTATCAAAGCCGTCGAAGCCCACTGGCGGATGCGCACTGTGAACTGTTTTTATTTATTTTTACGCGGACGTTAGTGTGACTTTAGGTAGAAAATAAATGCCTATTTCCACTCGTTATCCCCAGCACTCGCTTCTTCTTTTTTTTTTGTATGTATTGCGGTGCAACTCCCTCCCCCCAATCGCTGCTTCCATCACACCCCCGCGCTGGACTCTGGCGAGGCGTGGCGAAGTGGACGACAAACATTGCTCTACGCTGGCGCGCGTTGGGTTCGAGGACGCCGAAACATAAACAGCCCAGATCAATTATTAACACCGATCGCGTTTAAAACTTGAATCTACGATGAGGCTAGTGGCTTCAGCGACGACGCGATGAGGCGACCATTCGTGAACGTCCTCGGCGTGGCAGCCATGATTTCTTAACACATAGCCACTTGGCCAGCCGCTTCGCTCCAACCTTCCAGTCATTGTATTTTTCCTCCTGCGACATGGAAGAAAATTGTTTTGCTTATTTTTGTAATATTATTCTGATTATAACTCCCAAAAAAATTCGATTTTCCCGAAAATATTTTTTTTTCTTTATGTTCCTACGTTCGATGAGGTTCGTTTCAGCGCGGAATTCAAAATAGTTAGAAAATCATTAGAGGGATCCTTTAGCTATGGATACATCGAGCTGATAGAAGAATGCATTAATTCCACCTCTTGGTGCTGCCACAGTGATGACACCAGGTCTCTTTGGGGCTGCTTCAAATTTGATTGTAGCCGTTGAAGCTAAATCTTATCTCAAAAGCAATATTTTTTTTTACTTGAAGCTTTGCTCCGTTTAATTCAAATTAATTACTTAGTCAATATTAGTATATTTAGTGTCTACCAACAAAAGTTGAACACCAAATTTATTTTCCTGGTCTCGCATTGATTTTTAACATCTTCGCGTTAAGTAAGACGAAAAGCTCAGCTTTGATGTGAGGAAAAGTAAGGAGTTGTTTCAAGAACGTATTTTTGTTCCAAATATTGTACTCCGCATAATGTACCAAACGGCTTAATGTGCCCCATTTGAATTATTTTATGTATTATACCCTCAAGTTAAACGTTATTATAAAAGGTAAGAGTTGAAGAAAAACAAACGTGTAGGGATAATTATAAAATAATAATAATAAAAAAAACTTTTAGACAGAATATTTCTAATGTGTTTCAAAGCAAATATGAGAGTTGCATGCAAAAACGCATGATTGGTATAGACGATAACAAAATGTCTTAGCTAATCCATATTAACAACGTTGGGAAAGAGATAACCTTCAGTGATGATTGCTAAAAAGCTACACGGGTTATCTCAGTCAACTTTTTCTTTTCTAAAAGCGCTGCGCTGCATTTAGAAAAAGAAAGTAAGCCTAGGTAGCTCATGTTATGGCGGAATCTAGGACAGAAACTTACCGGACAAAAGGTCACAAAAGCTCGTGAACCCGAACAAAATCTCAACCGGATAAAGTTGTTTTGTTTTCTATATGAGCTTAAATAACGCAAAAGAAAAAATTAAGCAGCGCATTCAATGAAAAAGTGTGTATGACTCGCGCAAGGTTTCATTTTTGTTAAAGAAAAGGATATTTACTGATCAAATCTTTAAAGACGAATGCAGCCTCACACATCCTCGGGCAGTTTTGGCATGTCTCTGTGAAACTGATAGTCCACACGCTGCTTACTCAGGCGGTTGTCAAAAAGCTTCGTTGCGTTCCAAACACTCTTCACCTGAGATTCATTTTGGCATGCTTACAGCAAAGCTGCCCTGACCAACAATCGATCCTGCTAAAGACATCCGATTCCCATCCAGGCACTTGGATTATCTAGTTGTTGGTCCTTTTCTTGTACCTTGGCGTTTCCTTCTGAACATTCCACACCTCCGAAAATGATTACAGCGAAGCTTTGTATAGTTATGGTTCCACACATTTTTGTTATTCGTGTGCAGAAACAAAATTGCATGCAAAAGCACTCCATTGTATGGAACTGCATATACGCCCCGTCACTTCGATGTGCATTCTGATGAGGAAAGACGTCGAACGTGTAATAATGAAGATATATCCGAGAACAATGGGCCTTGTTCTGCACGAGTAGGGTGACGTCACTGCTTTACATATATGTGAAAGCGGCAGCTTTTATATGTGTAAAGCATTTTATGTATAATAGTAATATTATTAGATTATTTTAATATCATAATAACAATATTATAATAATTATAATGGATTATTTTACTATTATTATTAATAATATTAAAAGATTTTACTTTAGCGAAAATTCTCAGCAAAGTTGTAATGAAACCCATTAGTATGTATCATAGTGATAACAAAGCAGCCATCACTACCGTTTCAAAAGGATGTATATATACTGTAAATAAACATTTGGTGACGTGATTTTGTGTTTCTCTTGGTGAATCATTTGTGGTGGTGCTCTACAGCTTCGCTGGCCAATTAACCACCTTCACAGAGCGGAATGGCTCACACTTTTTCTGTCGTCGTCGACTCAATGTCATCCTGTGTGGTCCACTCGTTCTCCCCGCAGTAGCAGATGTAATACGATGCGGGTCACTGACTTCTTCGTAGAATGGAAGTAGTTGAAAAGGTTTTCGATGTTACCGCTTAATGTAGTTTTTTTTTTTCCCCTTGTTGTACCTAAGTCTCTCGGGAACAAGTCACTCTGGGAGGAACGCCAGATCATCCAAATTTCTGCACAGCTTTCTGTAGTGGTCGTCCGTATCGTACTTGTTAAGAAGACCCAAATTTCGATGCTGTAAAATAGTCGACCAAAATTAAATAAGTTTTTTTATAACCTTGTTTGTACATACTGAGTAGTCTTGCTGCATTTTTGTACTTAATGTTTTTCTGGGATTTATGTTGATTTCTGACAGAGTTCCTACAAAGAGAGTTGCAGAACAAATTGTAGTACTGGCGTAGTAATTTGAAATAAATTGTATGCCTAATAAAGCCTACGATTACAAAGAGTGCGCCTTCTTTATGCTTTCTTTGAGTTAGAGGTCAAAGGTTTTAGAACATTAATTAAGGAGGCATGATATGAAGGCGAACACCAATGCTGGTCTCAGAGAACCCTCTATCATCTAATAAAAGAATATCGCGGCCTTTGGATTATCTTTCTGTATGTCCTCTGGCATCAGTGGAAGAAACAGCGTCTCGTTTTATCTTATCCGATTATTTGCTTGGCGGCTTTTAAGGCTGCGATCTCGTAATCACTTACTATCACGGCAGGGTCTGGACGGTACACCTTTTCTTTACAACTGTCGAGCACTCCGAGAACGTGCCATCCCTATATAAAAGTCCGGAAGCGTGGAGTTGCTCGTGGGTACAGAGAACACGAGCATGCGGTCCTGATGCTCTTAGAGCGCAGCTCTTAGGCACCCGTTTCCGGGTTGAGCGGCGTCGCCGTCGGCGTCACCACGCGCGTTGCATTATGGGACGTTTTCTCGCTAAATTTAGCGGGTTAAGTTTCCCCGCTAAATTTAGCGCGGAAAATGACGTCACGACTTCGCGTCAATTCACCCATGAACAAATTCAGCTGCACGAGGAGAGGAGGAGGCAAGAGGAGGAGGAGGAGGGGTGCACTCTCCCCTTCGTACCCTCCTCTCCTCCTCCTACTAATTCTCAAGAGCTGCGGTCTAGTTTCACATTACAGACATTTGCAAACGTCTTTCATTTTTTAAGTTGTTGTATATTACTGATGTCTGAGGCTGCGGCCTGCAGGTTGTGGCCCAAGGATCCTTAACTTCAAGCTCCCTTATTGTCGACGGCTCGGTTGGACGCACCTCGGTTTAGTGCCGGCGTAGGTCGCGACGAAGATATTCCCAGTCTCCGACGTTCTCGCGCACTTTACGTATTAGTACCGGCCCTAGGAGTGGGCGACCTGGCCGATCACCCAAGGCGCCATAAATGAGTGGGCGCCCCTGCGCCCCCTTTTAAACTTTTTTTTTTATTTATTTGAACACAGCTTTTGACACAATGCTATATGCTTAACGAAAAGATGGTTAAAGTGCAGGCGAGCTGGTGTAGATCATACATAGTGGAACCTGAGACTGAGGTATGCAAGGAAAACTTCGAGGACGAGAAAAGAGGACGCCTGCACTTTAACCATCTTTTAACCATCGAGGACGAGAAAAGAGGACGCCTGCACTTTAACCATCTTTTCGTTAATCTTACCAGAAGCAGGCTTAATTCCGTTTTCGTATGTGTCCTCCGTGCATTCATCGTCGTCGTCAACCACCCTCATCTACCAAGCTTACGTAGCACTTGACAAGTTGGGACGCCGGTTGGCAGAGTTGCAAGCCGACGTTGCGTACTTCGGACTGTCCCTACGCAAAAATTTCGTCGACCCGGCTGTTTTCAAGCACCTCGCCACAAGCGGATTGCCATGGAGAACAAAAAAGAAAATACTCAAGACCTACAGAGAAGGAGCAAGCAAACGAGTGGAGGAGCTGCGAAACGCCAGTGAGAGACTTTGGGACCTCCTGATTGGGAAGGACTTCTGGAGGAGCAGGGAGTTCCAACATTGGAACAGGATCAAGGATGCCCACTTCCATCATGTGTGGTATGTAAAGCGAACCAATGTTCTGAACTCCATCAAACAGGCCAAGTCGCGGGAGGTTTTGTTGTCTAGTTGGTGGCGTATAGATCAAACATTGCCGAAAACCGGTCTGGGCGTTGTCAACCCATGTAATGTAAGGATCTCAGAGAGAGCAGAAAGCTTATTATCCCGAGGCCCCAAGTTTTGTGTAAATGTCAAGCCTTCAAGAGTGGATGTTTTCTCTGCAATTCAAACCATTGCGAAGTGCGTTAATTCTGATGAAAAAGCCGCGTTTGTGGATCAGACAGTGACTAGGATGGAAAAAATCATGGGAAGCGAGTATCCTAAGGAAAAGAGGAATTTCGGCGGTATAAACAAAGTGAAAAAAGAGTTGAAGGGAAGTTCAATCAAGTTAGTTCAAACAGACAAGTCGGGAACGTTCGGCGTCCTCCCTATGGCAGTGTTTCAGGAAAAATCGGAGGCAGCAATGAATTCGTTGTTTGAGAGATGGGAAGGAAATCTAAAGAAGTTAAGGGGAAGCATTTGTACAGTCTTAAAGGATGAGGAACTAGATAAGGTGGTAAAAAACGTATTGGGTCAGCCAGGTTTGACGCTCAGTGTTAAGTACTTTTTAAAAGATCATAAACCGGAAATGCCCTTTCGTGTAGTGGTAAACGAAAATGGGTCTTGGCAGAAAATGGTGTCTAAATTTCTGCTGAAAGGGTTGGAAATGGTTAGCTTGGATAAGTCTTTGTCGTTGAAAAACTCAGAGGAGTTGATCAGTGTATTGAATGTCAATCACGGTAAACGGTGTTCGGTAGTTTCTATGGATATAAAGGATCTTTACTATTCACTGGAGAAAAAAAGGTTGATGAGCGCGATGAGAGAAGTGTTAGAGCTTAACCTAGTCAGCTTTCAGTCGAGCGCGGGGGTATCGGTGGAGGGTTTTTTGACCATTTTAGATACTTACTTACAGTCTACGGTGGTAGAGCAAAACAATCGCTTGTACATACAAAAAGAAGGGGTATGTATAGGCTCGTCAGTCGCTCCGATTTTATCAGAAATCTACCTAAACAGGCTAGACAGTGTGGTGTTTGACAGGATAAATGAAATAGGTCCAGAACATGCAATTGTCAGAAGGTATGTGGACGATATAATTGTTTGCACATTCAAAGATGGGCTGCCGGCTACAATCGAAGGTTTAATCAGAGCAACGGCCCCGGAGCTGGGGTTCACCATGGAAAAGCCGAACAAAGGAGTTCTGCAGTTCCTAGACTTGAGAATTCACTTAGAGATTGGGTTGTGTTGGGAGTATGGGAAATTGTCACCCAAACCGATATTGCCAAGGCAAAGTTGTCATTCAAAAATTGTAAAAGCAGGAATCGTGAAATCTTTAATTAAAAATTCACTAAAAAAATCATGCATCCATTTCATAGATCAGGCATTAAAAAGGCAATACGAGAGGTTGGAGGATGCGGGGTATGAAGAAGCGTTCGTAAGTAGACAGCTGGCGATTGAGGTCAGTGGCAAGAAAGTGGGAAGGAGTGGAAGGAACCGTAGCGCAGTTGTTCCGTACTTCCATGAGATATCCCACAATTTAAAGGCTTGTGCCAGACGGTTTGGAATAGATGTAATATTCTCTTCGGATTTCAAATTGAGTAGGTTGACACCTTTCCAGGAGGCAGAGGCGGAATGTCCGAAAAAACATCATGAGAGATCGGTTCCGTGTGACAATGGCGTTGTTTACGAAATACCTCTGGAGTGCGGGTTTAAGTATGTAGGCCAGACGTCAAGGTGCCTCAATGATAGACTTACGGAGCATAAGCGCAACGTTAAGAACAACGCACCAAACTCAGAAATTGCTAAACATTTACAGGAGTGCAATAATTGTGAAGCAAAGTGGTCGGAAACAGAAGTGTTACACAGGGAAAGGAATGATGTAAAACGGGTAGTCAGAGAGACGATCCGGATAAAAGCGTCAGGAAACTGCATTAGTCAGCCATCCATGGTCCTCACGGATGAATCAAAGGCGTTTCTCAAGATTTAACCGTTTGTTTTTTGTGTGGACGTGTTTCCTTCAGCATTGTGTGTGTCTTTTTTTTTATGTTAAGCGAGGGAGGAAAGATTGCCTTTCTTATCGTTAGTGGATGTCCGGTTGCTGATTTCATTTCGCTGGAGGGCCTTTGTTGTTTTCAGTTGAATGGTTTGTGACCGGAGTGTACTGTAGAACTGTGAGCTCGGTGCAATTGTGGTGAATGTGAACCTTTTGAGTGATCTGTGGATTAGTAGAGCGAGGAAAGAATGACGTCCTTATCTTTTTTCGGTTTCGTGGTTTTGTTTCTTTGAGTGCCCCTGTTGTTTGGATGGCTTGGGACCGAAGTGATACCTGGTTGCTGAGAGGTTTCAATTGTCTGTACTATTGTGTCAAAGTGAACCCTATTGAGGTCTTTGCGGTTTATGGGAAGCTTGGCGACATCGAGGATGTATATATAAGGAGGGCACGGAATAAAAATCTTTAGCTGCGTTTGAGACGGTGTTTAGTCCTCTTTTCTCGTCCTCGAAGTTTTCCTTGCATACCTCAGTCTCAGGTTCCGCTATATGCTTGATCGTTTTTGGAATGCGGTTTTCGTCTGACAGAACGCTCGTGTTGGGCCACTATTATATTTTAGAGCGCAGCTCTTAGGCACCCGTTTCCGGCTTGAGCGGCGACGCTGTCGGCGTCGGCGTAACCGCGCGTTGCATTATAGGACGTTTCCCATATTGACGTCGCATGTGACGTCACCTGTGACGTCACGAGGGTCACGAGGGAGGAGGAGGAGAGAATGTTTTCCGCTAAATTTAACGGAATAAATTCCCCGCTAAATTTAGCGGAAACATTTCCCCGCTAGATTTAACGAAAACATTTTCCCGCTAAATTTAGCGGAAAAAATTCTGCGCCAAGTTTAGCGGTAAAAATTCTCCACTAAATTAAGCGGAAAAAATTTACCGCTAATTTTAGCGGAAAACATCCAACAATTAATTTAGCGGAAACATTTCCCGTTAAGTTAACTGAATTTAACGAAAAACATTCTCCGCTAGATTTAGAGGAAACATTTCCAAATTTAGCGCAAAATATGTTTCCGCTAAATTTAGCGGAAAAGTTTCCCCGCGGGAGGGGGGGAGGGTACAAAGGGGCATACCCTCCCCTCTGCACTCTCCCCTCCTGCTCAAGAGCTGTGCTCTAATTCGGTATTACAGGCAGTTGTAAACGTCTATTTTTTACTAACAACGTCATACTTGTTTGGTGGGAACAGCTCTAAAAAGGCGTAAGACCAGGACGAAGAAACATCACGTATGTCCCAGTACATAGGAGCGTATAAAAAAATGAGGGGAGTGGGGGGCGCCACGGCCTGAGTTCACCCAGGGCTCTTGATGTAAGGACGGCCCTGACTGTACGTGATGTTTCAGCTAACGCGTCTGCAACGTGTCAGATCGGAGAATCTGATGTATCAGTGGCTTTTGTTTTTAGTTCAGTCCTCAGCTTGGTTACTTCGACGGTGTTCTTGCCATTCGCATCATTGTGTTCAACTATCAACCAGTACCGGGTGATCTGCAGAGGAAAGTAAAAATTAGTTTAATTAAAAAGCAATACTTCTATAAAGAACAATATATTAAAATAAGGTACTCTCAGTATGCATAAAAATACAAAAATAAAGATTCAAATCACTGATACCAACATTGCAAAAACAATATTATGTCCAAACAACCACTGCTAGGCAGTGCAAACTTCGGTTCAGTAAAAATATGTTCTTATAAAAATATTGTTATTGCCTATTCACTGAAAGGTGCTCCTTTACAGAAACTGTGCACTGCTCTCGGCGCTGCTATCAAATGCAGACTATTCTGGAGATATTTTGAACGCACTCATTCCCTTCAAAAGCCTCATTATTTTCTATTGTTGGTCAAGTTTACATCTATCGGAAAAACAAAAACGTGCCACAAGCAATGTGGCAAAGTGGCTTTATATAGCACCTACATAAATGAAGAACATTATAGAATAAAAAACAAACAACACAACCCCTAAAAGTTTGACCTTCTATTTATTACACTTTCAGTGTGCTATTGACGTAACCACATTTAGCCTACAGTTTAGCGTAGCCGAAATTTACCCCGGGTCAACTTTCGTTGAAGTTATAAAAAAAAATGGTGAACCTCTGTCCGGGTCCGCTGAAAATAGTTTGAGCTTTTATCTTGGTCCCCAAAAAATAGGTGAGCTTCTGTTCGGTTACCGTTTTGATGAGGGAAGTCAACTTTATGGTGATAGTCAGGACGTGGACGGATAAAGAGTCTAGGATTATTCAAGCGGAAGCTACGCCACTAATTATGATGATAAACTTTGTGAAAAGAAAAAGGCGACACAGCTAACTGCAAGAAAGGATAAATTAAAAATGAAAGACGTTTACAAATCTCTGTAAAGCGAGATTATAGCGCAGCTCTTGAGGAGGAGGGGAGGGTACGGAGGGGAGGATATGCCCCTCCTCCTACTTCGTACCCTCTCCTTCTCCCCTCCTCTTCCTCTCCTCCTCCTCTGCCCGCTTAATTTAGCAGTGAAACTGAATTGGTATTGAGGTCACGTGGCGTCAATCTCCCGCTAAACCTAGCGGAGAAACCGAATTTGTTCAGAGGTAACATGACACAAAGTCACGTGACGTCATTTTCCCCGCTAAATTGAGCGGAAAAATTGACGTTACTGACCTCAACACCAATTCAATTTCACGCTATATTTAGCGGCGCGCGGTTACGCCGACGCCGACGGCGACGTCGACGCCGAGAAACCCAAAAACGGACTCCTAAGAGTTGCGCTTCAAAAGGGATCTACGAGAACACTAATTTCTCCTCGCAAGCATCTACACACAACGCGCCGACTCGGGGGAGAGGGAACAAAACAATGAACACAGCAACCGCGACGGTCGTGAAGCAGATTATAGTGTTTCGGCCGACGTGCCAGCGCAACGTCAAAGAGTTTACAGCGAAACAATTCTAACAAGCGGCATCCTAGACGAGAGTTGTGAAACCTGAAGATATTGCAGTGAAGTTCAACGTCAAGGCGAATACCGTAGCATTCACCACGACGGATCCCAAAACTGCCGATGCCCTGACCAGGGTCGCGGAGATTCAGACACCAGACGGACCTATGGAGTTCCAAGCCGTCAAGGCCCAAAATGGGAACTCCTGCAAGCTTGATTCATGCGACACGGACGAATAAGTCAAGGCAAACCTGAGATGTAGGACGCACCAAATTTTTAACACACATCATCGGACCGGGCAGACGCACCGTTATCGTCCCCTTCAAGGGCAAGACCCTGCCGAAATATGTCAACTGCTGAGTGCTCGTATTCAAGGTCCACGAGTACCTCCCAAAACCAAACGTATGTTACAATTTCCATCGCATCCTACGCCGAGCCAAAGTGTGCCTCAGCGACGAAGGGTTACTGCGAGACCTGCTGCCACTCCCAACTGAGCATACGCAACGCAACCAAGGCAAAGCCGGAGGTAAGAAACAAAAAGCCCCACTCAAGAAGGACAGCAAAACAAACTGGCCAGAACTACCCTGACACAACGTGGGCAAGGCAAATAAGCGAGGCAACCGGGACACGTGGGCTCAACGCGCCGCAAGAAAGCAACAGCACCAACAACCACAAAAACTGACTGGAGGAATGACCCTGAAGTCCCTCATTACCTCGAGCCTCCCACCGGTCATTGAAGCCAGATTCCAGGCTCACGAAGCTGAATTCAACGAAATGAAGGCGACACTTGTAAACCCTCATAGCCACCGAGAAGCCTTCAGTAGAACTGCGGTAGCATCCATGCCAAGAAATCGAAACTCAAACTACGACTCGGACGCCTCAAACAAGACATACCCATCGCCATGCTCATGCAAGAAGCCAACGTCCTGGAGCAGAAAATACATGGCTACAGACCATACCACAACAACACCATCGTCACTAAAAATAAAAGCAAGGCGTTAGACGCAATAACTACCTTCGTCAGGGACGACATCGCAAAGGCACGCATCGACACTGACAGCCTGCTTAGCGACACGAGGGAAGTCACAGTCGTTCGCATTAGATACAGAAAGTACATAACAGCAAATGTCTACTGCCCACCATCCTTTAAGGCAGCGAACAACATGGACTGGATCGCGTATGTAGCAAAATAACTTTGGATCAAGGAGCATCTAATTCTTGGAGGCGACTTGGAGGCAACGCGCCCTTGTAAGGAGGAGGCTATGTCAGACAAAGTCAAAGTCCTGAGCGTTCTACACAACCTGAAGGCAGCCAGACTGCGACTGCTGAACAAGCACCAAAGAAAAACGCAAGAAGGCTCATCATAGGGCCACCCAAAGCCACCCAACTGACGAAGCTCGAAGAGATCGCAGTGTCTGTGTAATGTCTGCTAGCAATACGCTAGCAGACATTGCACAGGAAGACCGCGAAAAAATAATGACCAGACTTTTCACTGCGCCCACAGGAAGGAAAATCTTGGAGAAGCTGGGTATCTCCAATGAGTCCCCAGACCTGGAAACAGCTGGCCCATCATGGATAGAACAACAAGTCACAAAGTCCGGACCGATCATAAAATACGGGGAAACAACGAACGGAACACAGAAAATTGCACACCAAGAAACGCCTACCGTAAAATCCCGTAAGATAACCCACCTAAAATCGAGAAAAAATAGGTTGAAAATAAAGATTGGGCTAACTTTCGATGTGCAATTTAGAAAAGTTGAAACAAATGCTATTTTTAGATCACATATCTTGTTACGTTCCACGCCCAGCCTTGCTCCATCTATGGTACAGTTGCAAAGACGGCTCGCACCACCATTGCTCGGCAGAAGCCCTCTCGAAGGCCCGGAACCAAGGCTTTCGAACATTGGCCAAAGTAACCTACGTCAATGGGTCTTCGTCTTCCTCTTCCTCCAACATCAAAAGATGCTGCTGCTGCGGCGAAATGAACCTCCGGGCCAATGACAGTGGCTGTTGGACCTCATCTTCATCGAAGCCAGCTGCCACCACCAATCACACCAGGATCCCGCCGGCGACGCAACACCGCAACACCGCGGCTATAAAAGGGGGACCCACGGAAACACGCGCGGAGACAGAATTGGACTTACCACCGAACGCTACCAGCATCTACTCATGTCCCATTAAAACATCGTCATCCATACAGCCCAAACCCTGTGTCAAGCCGGTCCGTCTTCCAACCCTTAACAACTGTTTACCAGCGGTGGGATCCTTCCGGGATTGGATGAGCGGAGTGGCCACACTCCAGCTGAGGAAGAGAAGTGTCAGCCGGCGTCAAACGTCCCTGAGCGCCCTGAGCAGGGCCCAAGGTTCAGCCGTCATTGGTGTCTGGTCCTTCTGCGGACATCAAACGACGTCGCTGACATCTGGCTGGTAGGACTGGGGGAAGGGCAGAGATCGGGCGGCCGGGTTTTGCGGTTACTGGGCTCGAATTTCGGGGAGCTGCTGATGCTTGCGATCATTCCCAGCTCTTCAAAGCTGTGCTTGACTCTCGGAATTCGAAACGTTGAAATGCCCGCAAGGCAAAGTTTTCGGAAGCGAACCGTTTAGATAAGGTTTGCGCTTCTCAACGACCTACTGTGCTTGGTTTTGGAGCAGAGCCGGGTCTTGGGAAAAATGTTTTTTGACGCAAGCTGTGAATTTTGTGCAGCCTGGTAGCTACCGTGGCTACTTTTATTTATTTATTTATTTATTTATTGAAATAACCCCACAGCGCCCGTGAGGGCATTATGGTGGGGGAGGGGCAAATACAAAATGAACATGACGCCAAAGAAAACTTAATTGCTTAAACAGTCAAAACTCAAAAGGTGACTTACCCGGAGCGATTAACATGAAAATAAAAACAAACGAAAACCCAAACCAGCGTAAAGCTAGACACTGCACTCGTATACAGACAAAGCTGAAGTTTGTAGAAATAACAAGTTTTAAGAATCTGACAATGCGTGATAAAATTGAGAGCTTACGTTTGTTGACACAATCTCTTCAGGTAACTGGTTCCAGTTGAGTATTGTGCAAGGAAAAAATGAGTATTTGTAGATGTCTGTTTTGCTGGTAAAAGGCCTAATTTTTCTGCTATGATCCAGGCGCCGAGAGATGAAGTGAGGTGGAAGTAAATATTGCGTTTTGTCAATTCCACACTGATCGTAATATATGCTGTGAAGGAGTTTCAGGCGGAAGCATTTACGACGATTCAGTAGAGGCTGCCAGTTAAGTTCAAGTTTCGTGGCAGTTACACTTTGACCACGCGAGTATGCATTAAGGACAAATCTGGCGGCTCTGTTTTGTAAGCAGTGATAGAGTGCAGGCGAGCTGGTAATTAATCGACATCTTGGAAACCCTGAGATGGGGAACGATAAAAAAAAACGGACGAACACAACAAAATCTCAAACGCAGCTGAATTTTATTGATATCAACACACCAATAAATAGACTTTCAGACAAATAAAAAAGAGAAAGGGAAAAAAGAAGAAAGGGAAAAAAAAGAGAACTCAAACGCAAAACCAGACGACCAACGAGTTCACCCCAGACAGCCTGAGCCACTCCCCTGCTCCAACACTTTCGCAAAGGGAGCCGACCTCCCGAACAACAACAACCCGAAGGTCAGCACACAGGGCGACCTCCAAAACGCTAAAGCCTAATCTTCATTTCCTATTTGCAAGCAAACGCTTCCCGATTTTCCTCCCCCACTCCCCCCCCCCTCCAAGTTTGCAAAGCCCCCCTCACACAAGCAAAAACTCTTTCATCCGATCACCGATAACCAAAGACGGCTGGCTCACACAATTCCCCCGCTCGCGAATGCACAAGGTCTCCTTAATTAACCTTCTAAACAATTCTTTTTCGTTACAGAGAACGGAAGTTTCACCCGAAAGAGGGGAGCAATTATTACAAGAACCAACATGATTTGCCAACTCCGAACTCTGGGCCCTATTCCTTACATTTCTTTTATGTTCCGCAAGACGGTCATTCAAACAACGCCCTGTCTGACCGACATAACACAATCCGCAGTCAAAGGGGATCTTGTATACCACCTCTGCGACACAGGAGACCGAGGGATCTCTGTGTTTTTCCCGCAACATCCCTCACGTATGAAGGTAAACGGGGTCAGCCTGTCTAAACGAAAGTCCGTCTTAAAAACCACATTAACGTTAAATTTTGCACCCAAAGCTTGTAAGCTATGAGAAAAACCATGAAAATAAGGAACCACAGCAAAGGTTCTACCTTGAACCCTCTCAGCGGTCACCGAAGCACGTACAAGCAATCTACGTGCACTAGAAACGATAAAATCTAAACTATAACCCGCCGACAGTAGACGTTTAATTTGAACGCCGAAAGCGTTCCCGACACAATGAAAACAAGATTTCTTCAGTGCACTGCCAATTAGAGATCTCACCCCCCCCCCCCCCCCTTTAACAAGTTTAGAATGAGCACTCCATCTAGAAAGAACTTTCTTCACGGTTTCCCTCCCATAAGACCAACAAAGCCCCTTTTTGTTCAATAGTTGCAAGTCCAAAAACTGCAACTTCCCGTCCTTCGCTGACTCAGAGGTGAATTTCAATTCCGGTGCAGCGGTCAAAATAAAGTCAAAGATCTCAGTAGCGGAAAGCTGATTCGGAGCTCAAACCAAGATGTCATCAACAAACCTCCGAACCAAAACCCCTTCAACACCCAAAGAGCCTACAAAATCTGTTATTTTCTTGTCCAGAGTGTTAAGATAAAACTCGGTCAACACCGGAGCCACCGCCGAACCAATACATACACCTTTCCGCTGTATATAACAGTCACCATTAAAGTTAAGCACTGTTGCCTTCAGATAGCACGTCAGAAGTTCCATTAGCGCATCTACCGAGATGCCCGTTTTGGCCTGAAATGAGACTACATTTTTTTCTAGAAGCTCTCTAACCCTTTCGAGCAACAACACGCTATTTAAAGAATAGTATAAATCTTTGATGTCCAAGGACATCAACGTGCACGGGCTCCGATGCAGGGGAGAAATACCCTCGATTAGTTCCTCCGAGTTCCTAAGGGCAATACTGCCCTCTAGACTGACATGACCCAAACATCCCTGAATGAAAACCGCAAGCGACTTTTGCCAAGACCCATTTTCGTTAATTACCACCCGGAAGGGGAAATCTACTTTATGATCTTTTACCAAAAACTTTAAGCCGAAAGACGAGCGTGAAGCGCCCCTTACTCTGTTTAGCGTGGCCGTGATCTCCTCCTCCACCAAAATCTTACACACATCCCGTTTTAAAATCGCAACATTTTCGTCACTCTTCACAAATAACTCAGAAACAGCCACCAAAGCTTTCTCATTGAAAATACCATCCGGGAGCACTGCAAACAAGCCACTCTTGTCAGTCTGGAGCAGAGTCAAAGAATTATCTCTCAACTCCCTTTTCAAAGCCGACACTCTCCTGAAATTTCTTTGTTCAACCGGGAAAGACGAATCCACCAGAACACTCAGCTTGCTCAAGGATTGATTTACAAAAGTCGTTCTATCCTCCGGGGTAGAAATTTTGGCACTAGTGGCATGCACATTTGAGCACAAATCAAACCGTGAAGGTTTCACATCTAGGCAAAACTTTGGACCTTCATTTAAAATTGCTTGAGAATTCTGAGACACTACAACACTTTCAGGATTGAAAAAACGTTCCACAGAAGCCGATAAAGCTGACCTTTTCTTCGTCGAGTCTTGTTTCTTCAAGACCTCTCTTTTCTTGGCAGCCCACAAGGAACGAAAGCTTGCGAGCCGAAGAGAGTTCCAGGTGTTGAGATTTTGTTGTGTTCGTCCGTTTTTTTATCGTTCCCCATCTCAGGGCTTCCAAGATGTCTGTTTTGTATCAGTTCTATATTATTTATCAGGTACTGCTGGTGGGGATCCCAAACTTCTGAAGCGTACTCTAGAATGGGCCGAATATTTGTGAGATACAGAGTGTTTTTGACCTCTAGAGGAGAATTTTTGAAATTACGTTTGATAAAGCCTAGCATCCGATTAGCTTTAGCAGTCATATACTCAATGTGAAAGCGCCATGTCAAATCATGGGAAGAGTAAACGCCTAAATATTTTACTTGTAGTGACATGTTGATGGGAATATCGTTAATCTGATGCATGTTGGTGATAGGGTTACGCTTTTTAGTTACACGGACGAAGTAACATTTCTTAACGTTCAAATCCATTCCTCAAGTGCTACACCAGTTTGCTATGCGGTCAAGGTCGGCCTGCAGAGTGATAAATCGTTGAAAGAACTTACTGCTCGATAAATTATACAATCGTCAGCATACAGGCGTATACTAGAAAAAACGTCTACAACAATATCATTATAAATATTAAAAATAAAAGCGGCCCCAACACCGAGCCCTGGGGTACACAAGAAGTGACGGAAATAAAATCAGATGACTTGCCATTAATTAACACTGCTTGAGTCCTGCCACTTAGGTAATCTGCTAACCATCCAAGAACTTTACCATCTATTTTTAGGGACTTCATTTTATGCAGAATAAATTTATGCGGCACGGGATCAAAAGCTTTGCGGAAATCAAGAAAAATAAAAAATCTGTTTGAAGGCCTTTATCGTATGCGTATGCTAGGTCATGATAAAATTCCACTAGCTGAGTTGTGCATGACTAGCCTGGGCGGAACCCATGCTGGAGTGAAGTGAAAAAATTATTTGACTGTAAATGTTGAGCAATACTTGTGTAGATCACATGTTCCATAAGTTAAGAAGACGTGCTTAGCAACGATATGGGCCTGTAATTTTCAACTTTGTTTTTGGGGCCGCTTTTATGCACAGGCACAACATGAGCTTTCTTCCAGTCAGAAGGCAAAATACTATCTGATAGAGATCTGGTAAACAGGACGTGCAAGAAGATAGCGATTATACCTGCACATTCCTTAAAAATCTTGTTAGGAATGCCATCAGGACCTGGAGAATTATCAGGTTTAAGTGACCCCAGAAGTTTAACCAGCCCGTCAGAGTGGAATTCAATTTCCGGCATGTCACGCAACTGATTTACTGCGTTAGGCAGAGCCAACTGCACCGCAGTTATCGGGGGAGAAAAAACGAATTGGAAGTATCTACTAAAGCACGTAGCTTTTGCTTGGTCATCGTGTATGGTCTGTTCAAGTTCCTCAATTGATGGTATGCCAACCTGGTCCTTCTTGTTACTTTTTACCAGTTTCCAGAATTCTTTAGGGCTCCTTTTAAGACGATCACCTAAAGTGCCCTGAAAAACATTTTTAGCTAATTTGAGTTTCCTTTTGTAGAGTTTACTTAGGTCGCGTAGCCGAGTAAGGGACGCGGCAATAGAAGTCCTGCGAAAAGTTAAGTATGCACGCTTCTTTTTCCTCAAAATTTGCCGTAACTCCTTATTTATCCAAGGTTTGTTTTTTTGCTTTCTTGGAGAGATTAGCTTGTGTGGGATGTAAGTGTCGATTAAGGCAGTAAGCTTAGTTTTAAAAATGTTCCACAGGGTTTCAACGTCCATCTCATAGCTGTGCATTTCAAAAATGGCAAAACATATTACAAGTTCGTCAGCAAGGCTAGCGTAATTGCCCTGATCGTAAAAATAAATCCTGCGCGGGGACTGCCGAGCCGATAGCGGACGTTTACACTATATTTGCTGTAACTACGTCGTGATCGCTAATCCCCGGAAGCTGTGCGACTGCAGAAATAGCTGTTCTGGAATCGCAAAAAAGGAGGTCTAGTGTACTTGCTCTTGCCGCCCGCAGAGCCGAGAAAGCAACGCTTAGTCACGGTCTTCTAGAAGATTCCCGTTCATTCTCGCACCAGACGTAACTTTCCCTCTGCTTTGTTATTCTCGAAAGTGCCAGTTCATTCTCGCCCCGAGCGCGCGACGCTCGAGCCTTCTTCGCCGAACTTTCGAGATAGTGACACACGGTAGATAAGCAGCTACCCGCGACCTTGTCGAGTCAGTCTCGCTCGCGCTCTTTGCTTCGCCGCCGAATCGCCGCCTGCTTTTCTGCTGCCTCGACGCTCTTTCGTTACTTATTTTTGGTTGGCACAAGTTCGCCTGTTAAACCTTTATTTTAAGTTCAATCTTCGCCTTCTCGTCGCCTTAATTCGTGACATTTTCTGGTGGAGGTGCGGGGTATGAAACCCGTGCAGCGTACCCCGACAAGAACTCGTTCAGCAAGCCCCATTTCCCGACGACCTTCCGTTGAAGACTCGGAGCTTCGTGCCAGCCGCCGTCTTCAAGGGCAAGCTCCTGAACTCGGACCACTCCCGGCGAGGACAAGGCAAGAGATAACGACGATGGCTTCATCGACGGCGCAGACCACAGCAACACCCCCCGTCGTTTACCTGCCCGTCGCCCCTCGGACCCCGACGCCTTTCCACGGGGAGATCTATGAGGACGTCGAGGACTGGATCCTACACTACGAGCGCGTGGCCCGCCACAACGGATGGAACGCTGAACAACGCCTCGAGAACCTCTATTTCGCGCTGGAAGGCACCGCTAGGCATTGGTTCGAGAACCACGAGGCTTCGCTCGCTTCGTGGGACATCTGCACCACCGAGCTGAAAAGGACCTTCTCCAGGCAATACCGGCGACAGAAGGCGGAGGACCAACTCCAAACCCGGATTCAGGCCCCCAACGAAAGCGTAACCAGCTTCGTTGAAGATGTACTACGTCTAAGTGCACGCGCCGACCCTCACGCGATGGAGGAGAAGAAGCTGAAAGTTCTCATGCGTGGAGTTAAGGAGAACATATTTGGAGGCCTTGTACGACACCCACCGTCGACCGTCGAACAATTCGTGACGGAGGCCACGAATATCGAACGTGCTCTCCAGGCACGAGCCTCCCACTACCAGAGACTTCCTGGCGTCGTTGCAGCAGTGTCGTCAAGCTCCTACTTGGGCTCCACTACATCGGACTTACGCGAGATCATCCGAGACGTCGTCCGAGAAGAGCTCCGAAAGCTGCTCCCCGCTGCTGAGCGCCCGGCATCGCTGTCAGTCGCCGAGATCGTGCGCGACGAGGTACAGTGGGCCTTGCAGCCTGAAACTCCCGTCGACGTGCCAGCCCCCGAGGAACCGACGCTGACCTACGCCGCCATGGCCAGACGACCGCCACAAGCTCGGCCGCAACGCTACCCTCGGCGCTGGCTCAGGCCGAGGGTAGCGTTGCGACACCGGGTCGACACTCCAGGCAAGCACCTGTATTAAAAATAGGAACGGGTTCATGGACGTCCGCATCGTTGCTGCGCTGCACTGCCCACTCTTAGGGAAAAAATGCCGGACAAACAAGGAATCTTTAAATGGAATTTAAATAATACTTTAGATGCGGGCATTGTTTTTCCCTGTTGTGAGTTTCTCGTAGGATTCCTTTGAGCCAAAGGTGAGCTCAAAATTGGAAAAGGTTTCTGGGAAAGCTTTTGCTTAGGTTTTTAAGTTCTTTTGAGTTTAATGTATCATAGACGCTTAGAGCACATGTTTTATGCAGATTATGTTTGGAAGTACGTATTGTTTGTAGTTAGTAAGGTTAGGTAGATAGAGTTCTGATAGATTATCACAGTGCTGTTGACTGACCCTAGAGTTGAGATGGATCTGTCGAAGCCAAGAAAAGAGGAACTCCTAGAGCTTGCTAAAGAACTTGAGGTTTTTTTTTTTTTTTTTTTTTTTCTACCAAGATGTGTTAGAAAGCCTTACCTAGCTTCATAAATAGAAAGAAGAACTACCGATGAAAGTAAAATACAAAATCTGTAAAATGGTATCGTGGAAAGAAAAACTCGCGAGGCTCAGGAGCTGCCGATGTGAAATAGTCATGAACCTGATGAGCGCAGCGATAAGCGCCTCGAGAGGCAGAGGAGCGAAGAGTTCGAGAAGCAAAGAGAGAAAAAAATAAAACTTACAAGCGGCTCGTGAGGCCGCAGAATAAGGAAGGCAAGCTGACCTTATATGGGAAAAGCAAGCGCTGAGAAGGTTAGAACTTGAGCGCAGATTTTTGAGCATTAACACTAATAGTTTCGCCAGTGGAAAGGAAAATTTTAATGAGCGGGTTAATGCAGCCATTTAAGATTGAAAACGACATCGCATTGTTTCTTGTTTATTTCGACCCAGCCTGTCAACACAAGTTCTTTCCAAAGGAGTCACGGCCATTTCGACTTCTGGCACAGTTGCCTTGCAAAGTTGCGAAAGTTATGGCTAGACTCACAAATGAGCACTTTTCATCCTATGACTGTGTGAAGGCTAGCCTACTTAAAAGATACAGGCTGTCCGCGGAGGCCTTCCACCTCAAGTTTAAAAATAGAAAAAAAGAACCAACACGTTGCGAGTCAACTTGGTGGAATGACTGAAGAGTACCACAATTTTCGGAGATCACGATAAAGTGATCGAGGTGTTCTGCCTAGAACAGTTTTTTCGGGAATCCCGTTATCTGTGATGGATTGTGTTAAATACAAATCGGATGTTACGACTGCTGAGAAAGCTGCAGAGCTTGCCGACGCATACGATTTGCAACACCAGCTGAGCGAATACGGTGAGCTTTCTATAGCAGAAAGCCCGAAGAGTCAATGTAATATTCAAAACTGCGAAATTAGAGTCGAAATGTATATAGAAAAAGCTCAAAAGCACACAAACTTAGGATACTAACATCAAGCAGACGGCTACAGGAGTTGTGAACCACGAAAACCTATCCCATGTTACATCTGTCAATGGCCAGGCCACATTTCACTGATGTGCCGAAAAAGAAAAAGCGAAGATCCAAACACAGGTAACTCAGGACAGGATTTTAAACCAAAATAGTACTCGGTTGCATCTTAGAGGTATCGAATCCTCGAGCGAATAAAATTAACTTTGATTAAGATAGCCACAGTGAGGCAGTGTGAACGTAGAGGTAATTCGCACACGAGCTAGACTGAAGTCGCCACGAAGGACCCCCGGCAATGTCTCAAGTATTTTAAGTTAAATCCTGCTACGTTGGAGCAAAGATACCAGATTCCTGCATGATGCGTCTTCCAGTAGGAGCGAAGATTGTAGTTGTAAATGAAGTTTCTCCCATGATGCCTCCAGCTGCAACCAGCTGGAGGCAACCTGGGGAAAACGTCCTTACAGCTACAATTTATAAAGCATATTTTTATGTATATATAGTTCGAGGCAAAACAATCTCGCTTGTAGTATTGTTCAGCTGAATCCAGCGTATTCGCACCACAGTGTACGTAGCAGCTTAAAATGATTCCTAAGGAGTTCGTTTAAATGACAAGCACATTGCCCTTTTAAAAAAATGAAAGCCGTTTGCAACTCCCTGTAACGCTGAAATAGAGCGCAGCTCTTGAGGAGGAGGAAGGAAGGGTACTGAGGGGAGGGTATACCCCTCCTCCCTCCGCCTCACGTCCTTATCCTACCTGATATTCCTCCCTCCTCTTCCTTCTCTTCCTCCTCCTCCTCCCCTCATCATTTAAGCTCCTCCTCTCCTCTCCTCCTTCCCCTCCCTCCTCATCCCTCCTCCTAGCCTCTTCCCTTCTCCTATTTCTCCTCCTCCTCCCCCTCCCCTCCTCCTTCCTCCTCCCCCTCCTCCTTCCTCCTCCCCATCCTCCTCCTCCCCTCCCCCTCGTACTCCTCCCCTCCTTCCTCCTCCACCCCCTCGTCCTCCTCCCCATCCTCCCCCTCTCCCTCCTCCTCCTCTCCGCGCGGTGCATCATGAAAAATGTCCCATAATGCTCCGCGCGGAACCCTCGTCACGTCACGAGTGACGTCACGAGGGTACCGCGCGGTGCATTATGGGATATTTCCCATGATGCACCGCGTGGCTACGCTGACGGCGACGGCGACGCCGCTCAAGCCGGAAACGGGCGCCTAAGAGCTGCGCTCTAAAAAGGTTACACATGAAACAACGGAAAGTGGGGTTGTTTTCTCTTTTGAATTTGGCAATGTATTAAAGCATCACGGGACATTCTTAAGGTCCCGTGCCGCCGGTCACAGCGGGGTTGTCGATCAGATAGCGCCGTCTTTTCAGAACGTTTTATTTATTATCATTGTCAGCGTCATATCGGATGTTCGATAACGAAGGCGTGAGGAGCACAGAAGCAACTGAGTGAAGGCTTGGCGGCGCTTTGGAGTTCGGGTCTGCTGTCTGTGTTCCTTGCTGTCTTGGTCTTTATCCTTTCGTGTGTTCAGGATGCCCGTCAACCTCGGAGTCCCTGAGGTCTTTTCATCGGCCAGTTGGAAGCTGGTATTGCTGAAAGAGACCACTGTTGTGATCAAAATTAAGTGTAACGCGTATGTGGGCGGCGAGCTCGTGATATGAGCCGCCCATCCTGTGCATGGGATACCAGATAAAGAGAAAGACGAAGAGTCTTGTTCTGAGCCCGACTGAGAGAGACGTCGTTTCTTTCACCGGCGAGTCCCAGCTTTGGGCTACGCCATGAGCCACGCGAGGTAGCCCAAGCACATAAGTCCTCATCATCGGACGAGGCGGCCACGACCAGCCCAGGTCTCTCAAATACATCAACCACCCTGCCGCCGGGGAAGTTGTTACGTTCCAAACCCCGAGCAGACCGTGCTCCATTTATGGCACACTTACAGAGACGGTCCGCAACACCATCGCTCGGCGGAGACCCTCTCGAAGACCCTAAACAAGGGCTTTCGGACATTGGCCGAAGTAACCAACGTCAACGGGTCTTCGTCTTCCTCTTTCTCCAACATCAAAAGAAGCTGCTGCTGTGGCGACATGAACCTCCGTGCCAATGACAGTGGCTGTTGAATCTCATCTTCATTGAAGCCAGCAGCCACCACCAATCACACCAGGATCCGGCGGTGACGCAACACCGTCACGTCACCGCGGCTATAAAAGGGAGACCCGCGGACACGTGCAGCGGACAGAGAATGGGACTTACCATCAGACGCTACCATCATCTACTCACTTAACAGTCTCTGTCAAACTTGTTATCGCGGCGGGGGGCAATGAAGCAAAGACGACTGTACTTCCCGGTCAGCAATTTTCGCTTATAACCCTCCGTAGCTAAATAGACGCATTTACACCAAGGTCAGCATTGATCCGAACACTACAATTACTAGGAATAAGGTATCCTTTAGTGTTTAAAATAAAATAGCAAATTAAGTCAAAAATACGGGTGGGTTACATTTCTGGGGTGGGGCATCTCCCGGGATTTTACGGTAGAAGCAACAACGACCAGTAAGAGCGAGATAACCTTCCACACAGACGCGGCGATCACCACAGACAAAGCCGGCATGGTGGCAATAGACATACCCACCATAAATGTCTTTACACGCAGTTCACCGAGGGATTTTCCACCAAAAGAAGCGGAACTTCGAGCATTAGTCCTGGCGGTCACCACGGCAGGCAAGAAGAAGAATTGAACCATATACACGGACTCGAAAGCTGCCGATGAAGAGCTACGGAGAACCGCAACAAACAATGCTACAGGATTTTTGTTGTGGGCCTCCGTTTAAAAAAACGCCAAGAACCATCCAAGCTACACAATCATAAAATAAATTCTGGGATACCAAAAGAAATTCGGAAATGAAACCGCGCACGCTGTAGCACAGGACACCCTCTCTCTCCATTTCCCAAGCACTGGAAATGACGGTGCCAACAACTGCGCGGACGCCACAGAAAAACACAGCACGCAAGACTTGAAAGACCTTGAGAAACTCAAGAGGAAAAAACGACTTGCGAACGAGATCCCAACTGACACACACCGTCTTCCAGAAGGAGATTACTCCAGATGCGGCAGAATATGCGTCAGGAGACTACGATCCGGGACAGCCATGTTTCTAACTAAAATAGCACCCTGCCTCCCACAAGGAGAGGCGACAACGTAGATAACAAGCAAATCAACAACTCGGTCTGACTCCACCGGACGAGTCACCAGAGAGCCAAAAGAGGGGGAACTGCAGACAGTGCAAAGTCCCCACACCTGCAAAACACCTCTTCTGGAAGTGCCAACACACCTCACCCAAGCTCTAGGAGATCCTTAACAAGATCTCGCCTGCCAGCAGACCGATGTGCAAGGACGACTGGGGGAAACCGAATGGCTCACCCCAACACAGAAAAACACTACTAAACAACCTTCTACACTTCGTGAAGCAAGCCAATTTTACGCAACACATCTGACTCAATATTATCACCTTCTTTTCACGAAGAGGCGAAGTCCTGGTCTTTTTGTAACCTCCTAGAGGTAATAAAGGCATTTAAAGTAAGAAGATATAATGGATATAACCTGAGACTTGATCAGGAGGAAACTTTTTTGACAGCGGTAGAAAACGAAACGGGGACAGACGACGTCTCGAACTCAGATAAAGAATTTATTTGATCACCCCCCTATATGCAGACATACACTACGCCACATAACTACCAAACATCCTGTTTTTCAAGGGCACGCAAACAACACATACCAACATCACAAAAAAAAAAAAAACTACAAAGCAGAATCGACTTAAGATTGCACAATAACTAGTCTGCTTCCGAATATCCTTGCATGCAATACGGCGCGGGTTGCATTATGAAACCTGGTTGGCAATGGAGAGAATTGGCATGGTTTCGGTTTCGATTGCCTCGTTGACGAAATAGTGCATCTCAGAACTAGATAAATATAAAGTCAGCGCTCGCTTGCATTGCACCCATTCATCTTCTTGAGAGCCCTTCTTAAAACATGGACCTACAGCGGTCGTAAGGACCTGCTTAGGCGTGGCTAGGAGCTGGAATACGGCTGGCCGCGTCCCTTAGCTTTCTGGCCGCCATGCTACAACTCCAGAGAGCAGCAGGACCCTCCGGGCTCACGGGTATTTTAAGAAGCTTAGCACATTGATGATACGATGGAGAAAGATGACCGGCCCAGTATACTTCTACCATGTGCCATCGTAATCCTGCGCTTCCCTGCGCATAAACTCTGGCACGTCGTAAGCCCCAAAAAGAGGCCACTGCATTCTATCCGTATTGAGAGTCAACACCTACAGTATTATAAGTTTAAAAGGCTACTGAACCAAAATTTTGAGCTCACAAAACAAGGCTGGACGGATAGGCGGGACGCTGAAAAACCCTAAAAAATCACTCATGCAGCGATATC
Organism: Ixodes persulcatus; assembly: GCA_013358835.2. Taxonomy (NCBI): domain Eukaryota; kingdom Metazoa; phylum Arthropoda; class Arachnida; order Ixodida; family Ixodidae; genus Ixodes; species Ixodes persulcatus. The sequence goes on from JABSTQ010011238.1 coordinate 326,759, forward strand.
TCTAACGGATCGCCGTATTTTTTTGGAAAAGAAGTGCGCCATTGAACACGGCCGACGAGGCCGACCAGACAAGTCACGTCACCATTCTCATTTACTCTCCTCCTCGCTACGTCCAGTCGAGCTGGTGAACCGAAGCAAGGAGGAGAGAAGCGAGGCCGCTTCCCCTCATTCTCAAATTTTCCAGGAGGACAGTGAAGTCATAGCCCTCGCTTGACGTCGCCGCTTTTTTTTTCCAAATGTACGGCCATTTGTCTGAGATATCAATCTATGAGTGATGCTTTGGAGTTTGTAGCGTCCCGTTCAACGCCTCTGCCACCTAAGCTTGCTAAATTCAGATTTCGGTTCAGTATCCCTTATGGAACGTAACATATTCCAAAATGCAAGTACTGTATTTGGTCGTGACGGGATTTCGTGAAGCTAGGTTTGCAATTCGTAATCGAAAATTTGTGGCCAATGAGTTTCCAAGATGATTTGCACCGCACAACGCCGCTAGGGTCGCTTCACTTTTGCAAGAGCTCCGTTAATTTCATGGTTCATTTAAATATGACATTAAGAAACAAAAACAAATTGGATAATATGTGGGAGCCGCCCGCTCCATTTCTCTGATTAGGCCCTATGACCGCGGCAAAAGCACTCCGAGCAGTCCAACTGCCAGCCGGATCGCCCCGTTTCGTGCCTTGGAGGAGCAGCCATCTTGCCTGCTTACTCTCGCATCGCATGCCTCCACCCCGTGCCCCCCCCCCCCCCCCCCCTCACACACACACACACACACTCTTTGCGGGGACACGCGAAACGTCCCCCTGGTGGTTGGACCCCCTTGCGTCCGAGGCTGAGGCCGCCAGCAGAGATAAAGAAAGAGACATGGGGGGCCTTGCGCCCCGCTCTGGGGGTACTGCTCGCGGGGACATGAAACGTTCGGACGGGATTTGCGGCCAAGCGCTCACATCACTAAGTTGTCTTTTTCGTCTTTATAGGTGAGTCTTAGATCAGTATTCGTTAAATCCTTGTTATTTGCCGTTTCTTCGGCCGCAAATCCCTGCGAAGTGTTGTGCAAATATGGGTGTCGACTTGTACACCTATCGGATTCGTGTTGGCCGGTTCTGCTTTCGTGGAAAGCGGCGAGTGCATGAATGTTGTTGTGCGCCGTTATTATTCTTGAAGTCTAGATGCCCCAGCGCCAAAATCATGTTGTTGGCAATATGTATCGCGCAACTTTTGCTCTGCGCGGGAGACGTAGAATCTAATCCGGGTCCCGACGAACGTCTGGACAAGATACTAGCGACTCTTGGAGATGTGATTGCGTCCAATAAAACGTATCAGACGCAAACTTCAGCCAAATTAGAACAAATCTACTCCGGAATTACTGATATCTCTCAACGGGTAACAAAGCTCGAGGAAAGGTTTTGTGAAGTTACTCGCCTGTCAGAAGTAAAGTCTTTCGGAGTGACTGTAACCAAACTGAAGACTGATATGCGCACATTTACTGAGAAACAGCGCGAAACTGAAAGTTTGATTGATGTGGTTGACGACTTGAACAACCGCCTACGCAGAAACAACCTTATAGTTAAAGGGCTGCCTGAGCAAGAGTCGGAGACATGGGCTGACACGGAGGAGAAGGTTCAAGCGTTTTTTTCCACCCACCTAAACGTAAGAGTCGGTGAAATTGAGAGGGCGCATCGACTCGGACCGCGCAAACCAGGTTTTAGCAGGCCTATTATAATCAAATTTTTAAACTACAAAAGCAAAAGTGAAATCATAGGTAACGTCCACAAACTAAGGAATCTAGCATCACCAAAAATCTGGGTAGAAGACGACTTCTCCCCAAAAATGCAATTCATCCGTAGCAGTTGAGGGACTTCGCGCGAGCGAATAAGGGTGAAAGTAGATATCGGCTGTCGTACGATAAACTGTTCCTGAACGACAACGTCTACAAGTATGACAGTGCAAGCGGTCAAGTCTTACCTTCCTATCAAAATAATCGACCCTCAAACACAGCTAACATGCGGCCGTTTCAGAACGAGCCCAACTAAGAAAATTGGTGAACTATCTCTTCTTATCGCCAACTTTCGTAGCCTAATACCCAAACAGGATGATCTGCTATCTTTCATTCGCACTTGTTCTGCTGATATCATCCTGGGAACCGAGACTTGGCTCAGCTCAAACATAGAAGACTCAGAATTGACATTGTCAGACTGCTTTTCAATCTATAGGAAAGATCGGTATGGCTCTAGGGGAGGAGGGGTCATGATCGCCGTCAGGAACTGTATACCATCATCCTTCATTCCAGTAGACTCAGCGCTTGAAATTTTGTGGGTCACAATTGGAATGGGCTTCCAAAGGTGTTTACTTGGTGTATGCTATAGGCCACCGGACTCACGGGCAGATTTTATTGACAACCTTACAGAAACTGTAGATAATGTGCAATCAAAGTTTCCAAATATGCCTATATTTTTAGCGGGAGATTTCAATTACCCAGGTATCAATTGGGCAACAAATGAAGTGCTTAGAAACTGCCCGAATAAGAGTGAATGTTCAAAGTTTCTTGAAATGACCAGTTATTTTCAATTTTTTCAAGTTGTCACAACTCCAACACGTGGTGATGCAGTTTTAAATTTAGTTTTGACAACTCATCCTCAGCACACTTCGGTTAATGTTATTGATAAAATAAGTGATCACTGTCTTGTGCACTGTACTTTTTCTTTGCTTGTTGAAAAGTGTGATTTCTTGGGAAAACAAATTTTTGATTATAAGAGAGCGGATTTGGAGTCTCTGTTGTCCAGGTTGTCCGTGTTTTCTAGATCTTTCTTGAGTCGTTTTGATGAGCGTTCTGTAAATGAGAATTGGGTACTACTTCGGGACGCACTGTATGAATCTCAAACTGCCTGTATCCCTGTAGTAAATATTGCACCTTGTATACGTTCACCGTGGTTTACAAACAAAATAAAACGAAGCATCCGGAAAAAGAAGCGCTTATATAGACGTGCGAAGTACACAAATAAGGAGGAACACTGGGACGCCTACCATGCGCATGCTTCAGTTTGTAAGAAAGAAATTGAACTAGCCAAGCAAAGCTTTTTTTAACGTTGATGTCGAAAATATGTTGCGGACAGATCCGAAAAAAATTTTGGAGGGTAGTAAATCCTAAAGCTGCCAATGTACTTCCGTGCTCTAGTACAGATAGTGTTTTGTTTGATGATTCCAAACTGGCTACTCAGTTTAACGAGTTTTTTTGCAGCGTGTTTATTGAGGAGAATGACATTTCAGATTCGTCTGTACTACAAATGTCAGTCAACAGCAATATGGAAGATATAGTTATTTCTACTCATGGAGTTGAATGTGCAATTGATCGACTACCTACCAACTCTAGTCCGGGTCCAGATGGCATCTCTACCAAGTTATTAAAATTAACCAAACCAATATCTGGTCATCTTCTTGGAAGGCTGTTCCAACAATCACTCTCCACAGGTGAATTACCGGATGATTGGAAAAATGCTCGTGTCGTTCCTACTTTCAAATCAGAAGATAAAAACGTATTGAATAACTACAGACCCATTTCACTCACCTGTGTTTCATGTAAGCTTCTAGAACACATTATATCATCTCAAATCATGACCTACTTATCATCAAATCATCTTCTTTTCACAAACCAGCACGGCTTTCAGCGTGGTCGTTCGTGCGAGACGCAGTTGTTCGAGCTAGTTACGGACCTCCATAACTCTGTCCACTCGTCCAAACCCGTTGATGCTATTTTTATTGATTTTGCCAAAGCCTTTGATCGCGTTCCCCACAAACGACTAATACATAAACTGAATAAATTTAACTTATCCACCTCCGTCGTTAAATGGATAACAAACTTCTTAGCTAACAGACGCCAGTCTGTTGTAATCGGTCAATGTCTTTCCTCCTCCCTTCCTGTGACGTCCGGTGTCCCGCAGGGATCGGTACTTGGTCCTGTGCTTTTCCTGATATATGTCAATGACCTCCATACTAACATCACATCTTGCACTCGTTTATTCGCAGATGATTGCGTCATTTATCGTCCAATTACGGGTCCTCTGGATTGTAAAATTTTACAGGATGACTTGCATAAAATCTCTGACTGGTGCGAAACGTGGTTGATGCAAATAAATACAAGCAAAACGAAAGCTATAACATTCGCCACACAACGTCATCCATCTTCGCACACATACTTAATCAGAAATGATCCCATCGAAAATGTAAGTTCATTTAAATATCTTGGTGTTCACCTTTCATCTGACCTTAGCTGGAACACTCACATCCAACATGTTACTAACAAAGCGATGAAAACTCTAGGCTTCCTTAAACGTACTCTCTTCCAAGCAAACCCAGAAACTAAACTCGTTGCCTACTCAACTCTTGTCAGATCCCAACTGGAGTATGCATCCATCATTTGGCATCCTCACCAATCATATCTAGGAGAAAAAATAGAATCACTTCAAAACAAAGCCGCTCGTTTTATAGTTCGTGACTACTCCCGCTTTACTAGTGTAACCGGTATCAAACATCGACTCAACTTACCACCCCTTCACACCAGAAGGAAAGTTGCACGCCTATCGTTTATTCACAAGCTCTACCATAGCTCTTCAGCTTTTAAAGATGTTTTTTTACGACCAGCCCACCATATATCACCCCGTTTGGATCACCCTTTTAAAATTAATCCCATATATGCTCGAACTAACATGTTTAAAAATTCTCCTCTCCTTCTTGCAATTTCGGATTGGAACAGCCTTCCAAGGGAAATTGCCTCAATCGGTGATCATGAGTCTTTTGTTGCCGCCGTAAACACGATGCTACTTGAGTAGGCTAAGTTGAATTGAAATTTTCGTCTTCAGTTTTGTGCACCTATTTACCTTTGCTGTGTATATATATCTCCATTGTTGCTGAAAGTGCCGGAACGCGTCATAATGTTTTTCTATATGTATGCATTTTATTTTATTTTTATTTTTATTCATTGTGTGTTGCTGCTTGGTTTTTGTTTTTCAAATTCTGTACTGTTGTTCCCCCCTATGTAATGCCCGTGTGGGCCTTTAGGGTAAATAAATAAATAAATAAATAAATAAACGTGTGGCCCGACTCTCCCTGTCGGCCCACCTCCGCGCCCACTCTCGAGAAGGCACGACGAGCTAAGGTCTGTTTTTTCCTTGTCGCCCTTAGCGTGTTCTTATCTGCATATGTTGACACGTAAAATAAACGCCCGATTATCCCTTGCCTTCGGCGTGTCCGTGTGCTCCCTTTTGTGAGTCCCGGCTAGCGGTTGCAGCCTACAGTCGAACCCGCCGCAGCGCTTAGCATGATACGCAGCAGAGTGGTATATAGGCTGAGTGGTCAGCCTCCTTGCCGGACGCCCTCACCCCTTTGAGACCTCCACAAATGCCATCGTTGGTTGGCAAGAATCATGAGTGGTGAAAACAAAATCGCTCCACAAAATTATTTGTTGCAGTGTTTTGCCTTTTCGATTACGTGATTAGCCGTCAGCAAGAAAAGTTAGTTAGCGATGTCGTACTTAGCAGTATTAGAGAGATCGAAGCAGCGTACGTGTAGTCGGTGCAAGGACTCGGTAGTGGAAGCAGGCATATTGATAAACTTCCTTACCCCTTCATTCTCTGTTTTGGCATGCTGCATACGCCGATGTAACGTCTGGCAATTGAAGTTTACGCTTAATAGAGATATTTTCTAGAAATAAACGTGGTTCTGCATGTATTTGTTCTGGTAATGCTGCACATTCGGAATTCTGTTTTAAAAAAATATGGTTGAGAATAGTTATGCAAAAACTGGTATTTTGTATTCCTTTTCATTGTCTCTAAAATCTCCCGCAGTGTTGCTTCAAACATATACATTTGTCTTCCCAATGGAACTCGAAGTGTTTTTGAGTTCTTGGGATAATGTCCTAATGAAGCTCAACTACGCACCTTCAGCGTTCTGGGAATTCCTAATTTATAATCAAGTGTAGTCTATTTCCGTACCGAAATTGCTACAAAATATACAGACACGCAGGTGATCGTAATTGTTGGTTGATTCGGACACCTGAGACGTGTATATTGACCTTGCGCAATAAGACCAACCCAGAATACCATTTAGTGCCTCTCCAACTCTGGTTCCATTTACGGTTTACCACACTAGATATGTTCGCTTTTGTTTTTTTTTGTTGTTGTGTTTTGAGTGCACAGGCGTTTATTATCCTTATCATGTCAGTAAATCTAAATGAATGTGCCATATTTTTTTTTTAGGTTCGCAAAACGCTACTGCAGCGGACATCTCACTGGTGGATTCAACGGTAAATATTATTTTATAGTTGGATAATGTCGCAAAACGTACTTGGTCTTATCGCCGTATAATATGTAAATTTATCATGCGCAGGGTGCGGCCGCGAAGGCTAACAGATTCGGCACGGCTTGCCCAATTTTCGAATTCTAAACGTACTTAGCTGAAATTGGGCACGCAAATGTAGTTTCGCCAGAAGTTTGGTTTATTTTTAGGGCTCAAGTTTGAGGTAGTGAAATAATATAAAGCAAAATCGGAGACCATGCATTTCTTATGACCTTTCCTGTCAGCACACTGGTTTACGAGCTGGCACCCGGGTGGCTTGCTGAACGCAAAAAAGCTGAAACACAATAGCTGGGGCTGGCGATGAGCAAGATAATCGCTATAATTAATACCTTTAACGCGATATATGAACAATAACCATCTGCGTGCATGCTCACAAACCAGTGTGCGAACGACAAACATCCTGTATGTGGCACAGGAAATGCGCGGCAGCTGTTTTCGTTCTATTTCTATTATTTTACTCCACCGGACTGAACTCTGAAAAAATGTACATAAAACGTCTTGCGAAACTTGAATCGTGTGCCCAATTTCAGGTATGTACGTTTTCGATTTCGCAGTTTGCAAGGCGGGTCAAATGTGTTAGTCCTTACAGCCGCACCCTGTATATCGGATGTGTTTGCTGTGCCCGTTATATCTCTTAGTTTACCCGAAACCGAAATTGTATGAAGTCATTGCATAACGCCATAAGAAACCAATCTATGAGTAGACGGTTCTAATTTCAATTAGTTGAGAGTAATCACATTCTAGTATGTGCTTAATAAGACTAAAGTGTTTGACTGATAGTTTATTACATATGCGCTAAATAAAACAGATTTGGATTTGCAAACCTCCGTATTACTTGATACCTCCAGGTCCCTACTACTCGAAGGATGTCAACATCAATGGTCATATGCGTCAGCTCGTGATACAGGTACGTTTTATTAATAAGCCTTGCTGCGGTTTATTCGTAATATTAAGGGACTCTAAATTTTGGAATACTGCCCTACTCAGCCCACAGAAATAAATACTGGAACTCCTATTTGATGTAGCCGTTCAATCACGTGTATTCCACTGAATTAATTGCGGGTGGATACTGTAATTCTACTCATTTCTTGTCAATCGCTCGTCTTGTCTTTTTATGTCAAGCTTTCGGGGAAATTGAAGATTAAATACTACTAGAACGAGGTCCAGGGTCGATAGCAGGCTTATTCACAAATCATGGCCTTTCATTTGGAGTGCACAGTGCGATTGACATATAACAATACCATATACACGATTTACCTGTTATCAAAATCAGTTTCTAGAGAACCTTGTATTTTTGCGTTGGGTGTACGTAAAAATAAGCCCCATATAGCTCTGGAATATGTTATATATATCGGCTACAACGATCATGAATGCGCTGATTGGAAATATTAAAAACAAATCATACAAAATATTAAATACACAATAAAAGAACCGCCAAACGAACGACATTCAACTTGCCACTCCCGTGTGCCACACCATGGCTTCCGAGGTCCCGATGCGGCTTCGAGATCTCGGAGGCCATGGCCACACGGACGCGTATCGACCATGCATTTCCTATGTCCTTTCCTGCCACAACACGCGCATTCGTTATTCCCTAAAACGTCATTATATTATGACATATGGACCCCTTATTGTACGTACTCCAGACAGGATGACAATACACAAGGTGGGGGTGAACTAAGTATAATTATATTTGTTTTGTTTCCTTTTACACTCAGTGCTCCCTTACAAAAATTTTTAATGAATTTCATTTGAACGTTTATGGAGTATCTTTTCGAGTCTCAGTAGAAATGCAAATGAGTTTTGTAACGAATCCGTAAGGAGTTTACGAAAACTATTGGCCACCGCGTTCCAATTGAAGTTTCGACAAAGCTACCGCATAAAGTTTCTAATATATTTCATATGAATATAATTTGAAAGTCTATTGACACCGTTTCGAGTCTGTGTTGAAAAACAATTGATTTTTTGTAACGAGTCCCTAAGGAGTTTACGAAAACTATTGGCCACCGCGTTTCAATTAAGGTTTTGCCGTTCCACCTCATAAGAATTTCTAATACATTTTATTTGAAAGTCTAGATACACTGCTTTGAGTCTCTGTTGAAAATCAAATGTTTTCTACCGCGTTGTAACCGAGGTTTTGACGTGCCATCTCATTAGGTATATTCCGACGAGTCGGAATATACCTAATGAGAGGGCCCATCAAAACCTCAATTGCAACGCAGCAGAAAAAACATTTGATTTTCAACAGAGACTGAAAGCAGTGTAACTAGACTTTCAAATGAAATGTATTAGAAATTATACTCCTAGCATGGGTTTCTAGATAGAGCTCTCAGAGGGAAGACGACAATAGGTTGTATGATATGTTGTCTGGATGTAACCGCTGTTTGAGGGAAGGGGAAAGTGAGTGCAAGTGTCACTTATATGTTTGCCTATATACTCATGCAGGGTTCAGGAAATGCCTGCATAAAACCGTGGGAAGGAGCAATAACTGGTTTATTAAAAATGTGAAATTCGAGTCTATGGTACACTGCCTTCGTGTCCATGGCGGACCTTGTACTGCCTTCGTGTCCACGGGCGACCTTGTACTGCCTTCGCGTCCACGGGGGTACTGGTAACCTAAAAAGAAAAAAGATGCACAGTTACACATTGATCTGCTCATCTAAACTTCAATGTCCGAGCAAGGTATCCTGTTCACAGCGCAGCAGTACCTCAGTGCTGAATCAGTATTACAAACCGGGACATCGGTCTTTTGTATGAAAGGAGGCAACTCAGAACACACGATACAAGCCATGGAAGTAGCACTGACTCGTTGCCTTAACAGGGCTGAGTTAACGCTGCACTGTAGGTGTGAACCAGCCTTAAATGCGGAAAGTCACATTTAAAATACCTACATTTTTGCTCACCCAGGCACTTAATTTTCACACTACCTTGATAGTTTAATGAGTGGCACTAATAACATTGTCAGGGGCACCATGGTGCAAAAGTATATTTTGCCCCCGAGTCTGCGAGAATCAATCTCTCACTGTTTTTGCCGCCGCATTGCAGTCTTTTATTTTGGCTTTTAACAAGGTCTACCAAAGATAAGCGAGCAGAAGTTGTCGCTTATGAAGTTTACCAAATTTGAACATAGAGAAGCTATGACTTATAAGCATCTCGAAGAATTAATATAGCAATTTGGGCCAATTGGTTTATGATCGTAGACAAGCCAGTGTTTTATGCCCACTTCTTATCTCTGTGTATTTTTCTTTTGTGTTTGTTTACTATCTTGAAAAAGTATTTTTAATCACAATGGACAGGAAGAAAACGGTAATAGGGTTCTATGCGGATCATAAAGCAATGCTCCGAATGGGTGTGTATCAAATGCAGCTTTCATAATCGATGCAATACACAGTTTGAATTATTGGGAGGATCGAGACATCAGAGGACGAATTCAAAAAGCAAACTTACGATAAAAAATTGCGTATGACAAAATCCGAGAAGAAATCCGTGTTAACGAAACAGAATTGTCGCAACTTTTGTGTGACTTACAACGGAATATTACGACATCATCCAAAGTGTCTTACAAACTTCTTAGGGCAAACATGACCACACGTCACGACGAGCAATGTAGTTAGAAGTGTTGGCAAGAGGCATGTGTTTTGCGCACTGTTCGCATGCATCCCTGCTTGAAACAGCATAAGGACAACGCTAAACTACACCCGGATGATTCAGCCGACGAGTCTGCCGAGCTGACTATCCTGCCGGTTAGAGCTAACGAGGTGCAGGATTGCGATCAATGGCAAATGGATCCTTCACCTATGAATGGCGTGAACCTCATTTGTTGATCACTAGTGCCCCCTCACACTTCAGTTGTGATTTTCGAAGTGGTGGGCAGCTGTGCGACTCTACCACACAAAAAGGCACATTCCTGACTGGATGTGCCTTTTTAATGCGAAAGCATTGTATGTTCATGGAGCGGAAAATCCGGCGGCTTTAACCGAGTGGTACCAAATGCCAACAGAGGAATAAAAGAAAGAATAAAATGTGCTTCCACGGCTGAAATTCGAACACAGTGCTGCTGTGTGAGAGCAGGGCATGCTAGCTGCTGTGCTATCTCAGCCGCTTCAGAATGCGGCATTACTCTCCCCTCAAAAAGAAGCTTGTCCCATTACGGCAAAAGACGGCATCGGCATTGATGTGCCCGAAAGATGGTCATAAAAATATGTCCTTGGTTCGATGACATCACACTTCACGTGACGATATGACGTACCATAATGTGTGACGCCACATGATGTAACGCAAAAAAAAAAGATATTACAGGGGCACTTAGGTATCCCTACGTGGATTTAATGCGAAAGCATCGCCATTCCTAACAATACAGGAAAAAAAAAAGGAAGTGTCGTTAGGAATGGCAATGCTTTCGCATTCAATCCACAAAGGGATACCTAGTGCCCCTGTAATTTTTTGTGTGGAGTAGAGCTCAAATAAACGCCGTATGGTGCAGTACATCTACGATTAAGTTGCTGCTAGTCGTGAGGCTTAATGTTTTGCACCAACAATACCGTAGAGTTTTTCCTCGGTTGCGGCGAAGCGCCACTGCGCTACGAACTTGTTAGAAATTTCTGCATATGTGACCCCTTTCTTCTGGAAACCTATGGCGACCTGCCACTCACTTTTGGCCAAAGAACAGTGAAAATACCAGATGTGAAAACAGCCATAACAAGCATTAAAGGGGCACTGACAACCCAAAGGTCGTATTTTTTTTTATTGACTAAAACGATGCAACTTGTAGTCATAGACACGCAAAAAAAACCGCATCGCGAAAAAAAATTTTCTCGCGCGCGCGCGCGCCTTTTTAGTTTTGGCATTTGTATTTCCCGCCTTCACCTCCTTGCTTCTTTTGATCGGTGACGTCAAAAATCAGGAAATTTAGAAGCTTTTGTAGGTGACATTTCTATAACATTTAATAACGGCAATCGTAAAACATGTTTTTTAACGCAATTGCGAACGCTCTACGGCCCCTCTTTTTGAAATACCAGAAATCAGAGTTCGGTGCGATGTGAGCTTCCTAGATTTGTACCCTCCCTCGGAAAACTTGGCAGCGCCCGTTGGCGAGTCGGAGAAAGACCGGTTTTTTCCCGCCGGCGCCTTTCTATCCCTCACCTCCTCCTCGGTCGGGGTCGCCGTGACAACGGCGGATGTCCGAAGGAAAGTCGAGTCGCAGGAGACCGCAAAATGTGACTCACTGCACTGGCGCGGATCGCGCGGGAACTTCAAATTCGGCATTTGGAAATTGTTTTTTGAATTCACAAATACTGAATTTTAAAGTTTCAAATTTTGAGGGTAATGTCCCGGCATCGTTTTCAATCGTTTCGGATAATAAAAAAAAATATGATTTTGGTGTGTCAGTGCCCCTTTAAAGAAATCAAGATGGGGGTCATAGCATTGGCTTCCCATTGTGGCGAGACTATACTCGCGGTCAGCTTTCTGTGGCAATGCAGTCAATGCTAGGGGAGAGGGTGCACCAACCGCTGTACACGCGCTTTCCTCCTCTCTTCGGATTGCCACAGAAAGTTGACCGCGAGTATAGCACAGGATTTCTGTTACTACCGTTTATAAGACAGGAGTCGACTTTTTCTGGTCTATCTTGAAATCAAAGTTTGGTCCGGTTAATTTTGTAGCAGAAGGCCCATGCTTTCCTGTTCGTGGGGTCATTTTCTCGGTTCAAAATATGATGCAGAGTCATTCCCATAAAAATGCATGGGTGCCCGCTAGGACTCTTCGAAATGATTAAATTAACCGAGGTCGCGCTATCTGTTGCAACTCTAGAATAGCAGAAGCCCCTCCCACAAAGCCCTTCACTCTTTTTAGTAAGCAAACACTAGAGAGGAGAGCCGAGAGGACACCGCCAATCATGGCGAGCAAAGGGAATAGTGGGAGGGGCTTCTGCTATTCTATAGTTGCAACGGACTATAACAAAAGTTTACAGTACCATGAAAACAAAAAGACCAAGCATGCAGAGAAATTCACAGGAAGTGTAGCAGGGACAGAAGAGAAAAAACTGCAGCTGCAATATTTACCGTTTAAATTTTCCTCGACAGCACAGCAGATACGACATGCTGGTCGTCAGCGCCTGGAGGGCCACCCCCTTGTACTTGGCACATGTAGTCTGAAACAAACCACAAACAAAAAATTAAATGCATGGACAATCCGCACATGCTGTTATTTTGCTTCATTGGCCGCTGCAGAGAAAGCAAGCATGCACACCGTTGTCCAACCATGTCAACTGCTAGATGAAACTTCCTGCCGCCAGGATTAAGATATTGCTTGCGCTATAAAAACAATTACACACTACCCAGCTGGCACGCTGAAAGTTCAAACATTGAAGAAACTAGCTCATAAAACTTCAATGTAAGAGCTAGACCTTGTGGACAGTACAAAAAGTATGTTCAGTCTAAACCCTGGTGCACTGCAAGGCTGCTTTACCTCAGCCAGTTTGGAACATCTGCAGTTTCATTCTCTTGAAGATATTATGCCTGAAAATTAATGTGACAATTTAACTGGATTAAAATTTTTTAATCGACATCTGGCCTAAGTATACTAGTGGGTTAATTTCTAACTTACCATAATTTTTTTCGGCATCCCGAAGGCGTCGCTTCAGGGTTCAGTTTTCATATTGGATCCACCTCACCATCACAGCTGCAGCCACGCTGAAATGTTTGCAAAGTTTCAGGCAGTGTAATTAAAAGTCGGCAGTTTCTCTCGAACATTGCTGTCACAAATTTTCTTTTTTGTCATTTTGTCCTGTTTAAGGGTGGTTCGGGGGGGGGGGGGGGGTTCAATTGCAATCCTCACGCACGTTTACCTGAGCGCCAAAGGCATGAGCTCGGATGAGACTAATGCCGGCCAAGCTTCAAACCAATGGGAAGAGGAAGACGAGAAGAAGGAAGTGGGACTTGGAGCGTTTCGGATTGACCAACCATGAACCCGTGACAACTGCATAGGTCATTCAACACACGTCTCATACCACTCAAACACTGTGTCGAACTGTATTTTTAAGTCAGTCCCACTTCCAACGGTGTATGAACAGGGGCATTCATTTCGTGACATGCCTTGAAATGAATCAAAGTGACGCAAGCTGGGAACACACTGCTGCTGCTTCATTTAGGAATAACTGCGGCCCTCGGCTTGATCACATCACAATTGCAAAATGAAAGAGAAAAAAAAAAAAAAAGACTCAGAAAGGAACAACTGCTTTATCAAAAATTCTAACAGACAAATGTAAACCCAGTTCAATTCCAGAAAGTCAGGGGACCAAAGTTTGTCCTAACAGTACTATCCAGTCCACTTCCATAACTTCAAAACAAAAAATTGCTATCCTCTTGAACAATTTTGACTGCAAAGGAATATTGGCTCTGCATGAACCGAATTCCAAGGAAGTCTAACTTCTGAAATGTAATGAAGTATGATCAATGTAATCAATTTATAGTTGAATGACATCAGTACACTGCTAGACCAATAAGACATTTTCTAAAGCAACGAACTGAAAGTAGCATTAGGAATTCAATAAGTGCTCTGTTGACATAAGCTACACTTTCTCGGGCCATACACAAAATGAGTGGCAACTTTTCATTATGCTACGCACAGATACAAACATAAGGACGGATAAAGCAAACTTAACTAGCTAAAAAAAAAAAAAAAAGTCTAGCTTAACGAGCAAACGTGTGCCGAGAAAATAGGGAGTTTTAGAGCACCGGGCGCTACTTTATTGCGCGTTACGGAGGGCAAAATAGCGAGGATTGCGGCGAAGAGTTTTAGAATAGCGTTTCTCTGCCGGGGACCCCCAAAACGCAAGCATCTCGAGCTTAAAACGCCACCAAGATGTCGCGACAGCTTTTATGTGGAAGTTAGAACGTTATATCTTGAAAATTAAACAAGTGTTTCGTCCAGAGTAACAGTTTTATAGTTGTTTTATACTCAATGCTGTATGTTTTGTTTTTGTCACTGCCAAGCTGCTCTGTTGTACTTACGAAGCCCAGACGATCCACTACCCAGGAATGTTTACATTTCTGCCGCGATCGTAAGTAGACGCGCTTCGATAGCTTTGAGCTGTGACTCCAGCGATCCGTGGCGTTTTCAATACGCTTCGACCATACCGACCGCGCCGAGTGCGACTCACGCAGTTCCCGCGCGGGCGACGGCGTCGAAGACGCGATCAACAGAGATGTCGTGGGCGCCGCCTTTTGCGGTACCCACGCTATTTTCGAGAAATAACGGGCCGAAAGCTCGAGTCCGAATGCTTGTTTTGGGTCTGCGCATGCACAGCAGCGAAGACGTCATTTCTTTGGGGTTGCGGACGTTATTCTAAAACTCCCTAGTGTTCACTTCTCGTTCAAGGCGTCCACTTACAATGCAAACAAAGAAGCAAGCTTACCAACTGCGTGGAGTTGCTCGTTCTGTCTCTTCGCCGGTCTTCCGCGCTCTTCTTGAACATAATCATCACAAGACGAAACTTCACAGATAGATAAACTTGATTAAATTAGCACATTTCCATGTCTAAAGGCATTTCCATCCCGCAAAACACATGTACCCAACGCAACGGCAACGGTCTCAACGGTCGCGAGTGAAAACAAAAAAAAAAAAAAGAACTGGTGTCAGTGTTGCCAGATGGTCCCACCAAAAAACCGCCAAATGGCTAGGAGGTATAGCCCAAATATAGCCAAATCCGTAAAAAAATTATAGCCCAAAATAGCCAAGACTAAAAACAATAATTTTTAAGCCTTTTATTGACAATTTTTTATACACATACAAAACACGTTTCACGCTCATTTTCAACACTCAGATGCGTCACTTTTTGTGTACATTATGTCACTTGATAATTAAAACCCATCCTTCGTAGGTCTTCAGAAGTAGAAAACACACAAAGACAGCTGTATTCTGAAGCCCAGGAGATATGACCATACAGTAAAAGAACAAAATACAGAAGCAGAACAGTGAGAACACTGGGAGTTTCAAACCAGAACCCCCAACATCTAAGGTTCTTACCAATAACCCACCCGTTTATTTTTCTTTGTGTAGAATACGAGTGTCCCCCGTTCCGGTTCACGCTAGTTTTGATTGTGTTGTCTTTTCTTGGAGTGGGCGATGCCTAAGAATTTTCACAATGGGCACCAAAGCTGCGTTTGGAGAGCTCAGTCTAGGGTGCCTACATGCATCTAGGCACCCTAGTTCAGTCCAACGTTCCTGTTCAGTCTACGTCTGGGTAGAAGACGCGCTACCGCGGGCCTGTGGTAGTAGTGCAATCCGTTTGTTTCATTTGTTCCACTGCGCTGTGGAGAGACCGCTTGAACTCTGCAAGCATTGCTTCTCTGCGCATTGTGAAAAGCCTGAAGTTTGTAGAAGTTTGAAGCCTTTCTCCTTCCTCTCTCTACTCTCGAATAGTCAAAACAGAAACAATTTTTTTCGAAACTGATAAGAAGTTCGAAAATCAACTAGTCGAACCTCAAATTTCGACGTCGAACCTGAGGTTCGATAAGAGTTCGCCGCACTTTTATGAATAGCCCAAAAATAGCCACATAGCCAACCACAAAATTTTGACGCCAACTGGAAAAAAATGTAGCCCAATTTGGCTATATATAGCCCAATCTGGCAACACTGACTGGTGTCGCTACCGATGGGGCGTCGAAGACGCGATTCTGACAATACGAAACCGAAAGCGGTAAAAGTTATACTGAAACCGAAACTGACCAAATCGCGATAGAGGGGTGCCGTAAATATGTCTTTAGAAACTTAGGAGTAAAAGAGGGTGAATACAGTTATTATTATAAGCACAGGAAATAAAGGTGCAAATCACAATTAGCGCCGACGCGCTATTAGTTTCGGGTGCAATGCAGTAGGGAGAAAATTTCTTTTTTTATTTTTGGGGGAGATTACTTTTAATTTACACTCAGCTTACAGTATTTTTTTAGTAAATTATTTTTACTAATAAATTATTAGTAAATTACTTATAATTTACTAATATTTATTAGTAATTACTAATAATTTACTAATATTTATTAGTAATTATTAGTAAATTACTCATATTTACTAATAATTATTAGTAATTATTAATAATTACTAATAATTAGTAGTAATTATTAATAATTACTAATAAATATTAATTATTATTAATTAATAATTATCAATTATTAATAATTTTTAATAATTGTTAATGATTATTTTTATTAATTTTTGGTTTCAGCCTAGGCTGAAACCATTTTTGCCGTCCGAAAATTTTGAAAAATAAGCGTAACACTGTCGCATAATTAACTTGACTAATGTACTTTTATACATGCTGGAATTCTAGCAATACATTCTTTGAACGTGGAACAGATATTTGCATCATACAGCCCAGGCTACATTACACAGGCATCAAATTGGCCGGTGTATTTCTGACAGGGACTATTTTTAACTCAGTTGGATGTCTGACAAATATAGGAGCTTCGTCCAAAAACAACTTTCCAAAAGCACAGAAACGTGTTCCCATTGATCCGATTCTCAATTGTTGCGTCCAATATGCATTTACATCCTCCTGACAGACATACGTCTAATTGGTTCCTATAGCTCAAATAAACATGCACAATTGGCCTAGATTTCCTGTTTGGCAAACAAAACATTTCGTTTGACTGATACAAATTCCTAATGGTCCGATAAAGTCCCTATGGGAGCAGTCCAACCTCCTATAGGACCAAAAGGTATGCCTATTGGCATTCCTATTCCTCTTTTATTTTCATGTGTATTGAATTCAAACAAAATGACAGCTCAGAGTTAATTAATCAGCCTAGTGTGTATTTCGTCTCGTTCTTACCGATTTTTATTCTGTGGAAACTTGGGATTATGTTTCCGTGAGACTGTGTGAGAGTTGGTTTAAATTTTTGCGTGGTATTAAATCAACAGTTGCTACTTATAAATGATTTGAAAAATGTTCTAAGCAGCACTCTGTATTTGTAATATTAAACAGCAGTGCTTCCCAAACAGTGAGGCGCGAACTCCAGGGGTGTCGTGACTGATCTAGCGAAGTCGCAAAACAACTGCTGGCTTGTTTCTTTTTTTTTTCAATGGTTTTAAATTTGTTAACTTTTAATTACCTGTATTACCTGAGAAACTAAATTTCAGAGTCAATTTCAATATGTTACTGCTAATGCACTGAGATGGTAAGACTTGTGGTCTAGCGAAATGCGAATGGAGGAGGGGGCGGGGTCGTGGCAGGATATATTTTACATTTTAGTGGATTACGCGCGTAGGGAAGTTTGGGAGCAGATGCTGTATTGAGTCATTATGTCTATTGCTGTGTCATTTTGATCGCCCGAGACAGTGTGCTAGTTGAGAATGGGAGTAATTGAATATGTATTGATTTCATAGAAGGGTTAATAAATGGTTAATAAATATGAGAAGTTATTGGATTGCAATTTTGAACATTACTTTATTTGAGGAGAATGTCTTCTGAATAGCAGGCAATCTGCATTAATGATTATCTTCACCTTTACCTTTATCGAATTCCTCCACTGTGGATCAGCTGATGTCTATTGGGTGCCTTATGGTAGAACTCACTTGAGTATCTATGGATAAACTCAAAAGAACTGATATTGCATTCTTAATGATAATACTCATTTGCATGAGTAATCAGTACATTTATGAACTCAAAAAGAATGAATATTGACTGGGTAACGATAAACCTCACTTGAATTTGTAATGAGTAAATTCAAAAAAATATATATTGAGTGGGTAATGATAACACTCATTTGAATGTGTAATGAGTAAAATCAAAAGAATAAATATTAGTTTTGTAATGATAAAACTCATTTAACGTTGAGTTTCTTATGAGTTTCATTTGACTCTATAAAAACTCATTAGAAGCTCAATTGAAACTCATTGTTCATTTTTGTAAGGGCTGGAAGGTGTTTTAACCGGAATATTATCCCAATGCGAAGAGTAAGTCGTCTGCTTCTTGCGCAGGAGTCCTGGTGACGTCAGAACGACGCCGAACTCTGATTGGCTTTGATTGAAAGGATAGCGGGTAGACCTCAATGCTAGATGCCTTGATATCTACCCACTATGTTTTTTTTCAATCACCCTATAAGAGGTCACCGTACTGATATCATGACAACCCCTTTGCAAGAAGCAGACGAACTTCCGCTCCGCATAGATGTTATTACTTTTATTCCTACTATCGGGTTTGAATGAAATGTGAAAAGCGGAGCGCGTGGTCGTCAATTCATGCTGCGCCTCCTGGAGGCCTCCGGAAACTGACCACAGTGTCATGCTCCATCTTAACATGTAGAGTTTTTTTTTTTTTAATAAGCGTTGTATTTGTTGTTTTTTTTTGTTGAACAGTATAGAGTAAATTGTGCGACATTCGCGACAAGACAGAAGAACAAGTGGTGTCCCAGTACTTGTGATGACGCCTAAGTGAAATCAATAACTCGGCAGACGTTTATATATCAGCTCCCAGCTTTCGCCTTGTGTCATCACTAGTTCTTGTGTCTGGTATGTGGAGCTTGGATTCCCAAAATGCAAGTCCACCAGCTTCCGCAATCACAATGCATTTTACGAATTGCAGTAACTTCATCATTGTCGAGCCATATTTTGCAGGCAACCAGGATCTCGGTCAAAACGCTATTTAATCGTCTCCTTGTGTCAAAGGTATGAAATAGAAGTTAAATCAGTTTATTTGTGCACGGAAGACCGGTCGAACTTGATCGACGCCACTTTGACCCAGCGCAACACACAAGAAACTAGAACCAGAGAGGACACCGGGTGAGCGCTGATAGCTGATATATAAAGGTTTGCCGAGTGATTGACTTCGCCTTAGGCGTCAGCAGCCGTCCTGGGTCCCCTCTTGTTCTTCTGTCTCGAAAGTCGCACAGTTTCTGCTATACGAGAGGCGTTCATAAAGTTCGTATCATTGTCACGAAGGAATAGAGATTGATCAATCAAACTTTAGTAGGAGTTGAGACTTTCTCTACATGTTCGCCACCAAGCGTTATCCACTTTTGCAAGCGATGGACCACATGCCGGAGGCCATTGTTCTAGAACTCCTCGTTTTGAGTGTTCAGGAATCGCACCACTTCAGCACACTTGGTCGTCGTCCTTGAAATGCATTCCTCGTGTTTGGCCACACTGGAAGCGTCAACGCCATTTAACCATAGTTTCATAAACTTGGGCGTTGTGCCAGAACAGTGCTCCCAGATTTTAATGAATATCCTGGGCATTGCTTCCCCTCAAATGGAAAAAAATGGATCACTGCATGTGCTTGGCTCCGACGGATGGTGCCATTTTGGTTTCGACTCCCTAGCGGTGTTCCGCGCTACTATAGCACGCGATGTGTACACTGTGCGGAAACTAGAAGGACGAGCGCCCATGTTGATGTCTGCTTTGTTCCGCTTTTTTAAATTTTTGTGCCGATAATACGAACTTTATGAACGCCCCTCGTACTGTTAACAAGAAAACCACAACGCCTAATAAAAAGAGAAAGAAATTACATAAGTTAGGAGAAAAGTTAGGAGAAGGCATGTCGTTGCGGTCATGCTCCACGAATAATGCTCGCGCAGCAGCCTGCTTTTGCTGCAAGCGGCGAGCTCGCTCGCGTGGCTTATACCGAGTCAACGAAAGTGCCTGTGACGGAACTTCTACCGCACTGCCACCGCAGCATCCAGGCTTGGGCTGTGCTGGGCGAGAACTAAACCCATAAAAGTAGGACGCACACCCTTGCAGTACCCTACTCTCCATCCCGCAGCTTGTCAGTTTTCACATGCCTCCAGGAGTCCCAACATGTGTCGACGGCCATGCGGTACGCTGTTCGCATTTCATTCGAACCCGATAGTACGTTGCTAATGTGATCAGTTCAACTTAAATCAGCTTTAAAGCAAACCCCTGAAAATGTACAGGCGCCTGTGTTTGTAATTTCACAGCTGCTAATGCGCAAGGTTATGTCATAATACAAGGCCTATTTTTTAATTAAAATTCTAAACTTGTTTATTTAGATTCATTTCAGTTTCTTGATGTTATGCCAAATTTGTAGCTGACTGAGCCATAGATTGGAACGCCGCGTTCAAGAGAAATAAGATTTAAGGTGGCGATGCAGGCGAGTTGGTTCATGACTTAAGAAATTGGGAAGAGCGCGCAAAAAAGACGAAGACATTGAGACTAGAGCACAGGACAAGCGCTGACTATGAACTTCAGTTGGTAGTCAGCGCTTGTCCTGTGCTCTACTCTCGTTGTCCTCGTCTCTTTTGCGCGCTGTTCCCAATTTATTAAGAAATAAGATCTTTACCTGAAAAACCACGTTCGTATTATTGCGTATAGAATTATATTGGGAGTTAAGGGGATGTTAACAATGTCATATATGTACAGGATGAAAATAAGGAACCGAAATGTACCTCTATGAAACACCATATTTTATTACACCTGTCTCGGATTCAATTATATGTTGTTGCGTGTACTCCTTCCTTCCTGAAAGATAACTTTCTATAAGATTACATGGTACTCCACGAAGACCGTACATGACTCTTTTTCTATCAATTTTGTGTAGTTAATGGAGTTCATTGCTTTACGGAAGTCGAGAAAACTCCCGGTAGTAAAGAGTCTTCGTTCATTGTTATCTAGTATTCGTTCTTTAAGGTATAATTATGCAGTTTCAGTCGATTTACTATTTTAAATTCCGCATTGCTGTCCAATAATTGCTTTTAGAGGGTTTAAAAAGTTTTATATTTTTTATGAATATCACGTTCCACAATTTTAGAAAAAAGCGGCAGTACAGAGATTGCCCTATATTTCCCCGTTTGAAAATACACCTTTCAGCCCTGATGTGTCATGGGACTCTTTCAGTGCTTCAAACCCTTTCAGCCCATCAAACCCTTTCAGCCCATCGAACCCTTTCAGCCCATCAAACCCTTAAGCCCGTTAAACCCTTTAGCCCGTCAGACCCTTCAGCCCCTCAGACCCTGAAGGCTATACCTCCTTAGCCCATTAACATTTTAGATACCCAAATGACTGTGAACTATAGACAAAAATGCAGTTTAAAGCGTAATTGGAAATTTATTTCAGACATGGAGTTTTACATGCATGCTGTAACTCAAAAAGACAAGAACCAACGATTGCTCAAACCCGGACGCAAGTAGCTGTAGACAAAAGTGGTGAGATCAAATAGAAACAACCGAATTCTTCGTCACTAAAAAAAAAAAAAAAATCTTTCCAAGTGCTCACAATGCCGCTAGGTAAATTCCGGATATACGGTAGTTCAACTTATAAAACCAACCAGGTGCACCACGCGGACGCATACACACTGTCAATAAGCACGTTTAGGGAAAACCATAAACGCGCAACCAACATCCGCCACTGTTGAGAAACCTTGAGCACCGTCACGGTGTCGTCCCTGGCGCCAACGCGGCGGCGCCCCCGGCACCTTATTCGCTCGCTGGATGCTTTGAAGCCGGACGGACGAAGAGGCGCAAGAAACGGCCGGACAGCGGCCGTCATCCGCCGTCTGAGGACCCACAGTGCCATGACCCCGGTGCGCAGGCACTCCACGCGGTGCGACGCTGACCCTGACTGCCAGGCTTACGGCGAGTGGGCCGACACCGCCCCCCTCCTCCTGGAATGCCCCGAACACGATGACGCTCGGGCGGTGCTGAGGTTCGCCTGCGGAACCAAGGAAGAAACCGCCCAAAATCAAAACAAACCAAGGAGCGAGCCCTCAAAAACGTGCTCACCTTCCTGGATGAAACTGGTCTGCTCCAGATATCCACGGCGCTAACAACATGCAAACCGCCCGCGAGCGGACAAAAATGGCGATGCCGGCCTCCTCGGCTTCCTCGCATCACTCTACACAGCCAACCGCTGGAGAAGAGGAGAAGGAGTAAACTTTTATTGATTGCAACATGTTTTTGGTCTATGTGGGGTCCTTAGTCCAGGGCTCCAGTGCTCTCTACTGCAGCCTTTGCCCCTTGTACCAGCATTCGCTGCTCGTCGGGGGAGGGGCTGAGCAGCGCAGCTTCCCAGGTCTACCACTAGAGAAGGTCTTGGCTGGCCCTGCACCCTCTCCCCAGCACCGGGAGGAGAAAAGCGAATTCCTTCTTTGCCGCGCCAAAGTTGGCGGAGCTGTCTTCGAACACCACCTAAAGGAAAAGGCCAGAACACGCCTCCTGTGATGTGATGGCAGCAGGCTTACGTGCGCCGCGCTATAGCGCTGAGCTGAAGGCTTCGCGCGTAGTTTTACGTCGTAGAAACACGGGTTTTCGCTCTAGTTATTTCGTCTGAGCTAATGTGAGAGCTGTGAACGCGAAGTGGTTTAAAGCAAAAAATTTAGAACGCAGGAAAATTATTATAACCTACAATTATTGTGGTGAAATACAAGACAAGGATATCTTAAGACAGACGTGTTAGTTTTAAGCGATAAACTGGGTGATGTAATTATCTCTGAAGAACAGTGGAGTTGAATAAAAAAAAAGAATCCCTATGAAATGGCAGTAATCGATGTAGGGGGCCGGGGAAAATGAACTTCAGTAACTATCAGGTAAATGATGCAAAGGCATTCATTTCATTTCATTTCATTTCATTTTGTTCACCTCAAACGCACCCGGAGGCGCATTACATGAGGGGGGATTCGAAAATCAAAGACAAAAAATACATGAAAATAAAAAATAGACACCAACAAGTAAAAATCATAAACACACAAAAAACGCTTATTAGCATGTAATTGTTGTGATGCAGTCTTAAGATCAAGGTTCAGTTACGCAAATCGATGCGCTTGTTTTATATCAAATGGGATTGCGCTCACTTACAATATGCTCGGGTAGTTTGCTCCAGTCAGTGAAGAAAAGTACTAAGGCAAAAAAAAAAAAGCGTTAGTATGGCACTGAAATGGTTCAATCTTGCA